>JAHWFO010024453.1:402514-584921 GCA_023313115.1 Rhysida immarginata | reverse complement strand
TTATTATTATTATTATTATTATTATTATTATTATTATTATTATTATTGTTATTATTATTATATACTTATTTTTGGCTTAGGGTATATTGGCATTTTCTTATCACACAATCACACCAGTGGTTTCCTTCAGTGCAGCCATCCTTTTTTGATTAACCCATGTCATCGGGTGTAGTGATAGCATGTTCAATTTGCATACGACTATACCATTTTTTAGCCTAGAGTGTGAAACTAAAAATTATAGAAGCATTTTCACTAAAAAGAGCAACATCGAAATTTCTGTCACGAAGCGAAGAACTTGCATGTTTTACGAGGACCATGAAAATTCTTTAAGAAAAAAATTATCATTTTTTTTCTCTTTCATTAATTTTAATTTTTTTATATCCACAAGCTTTATTTTCATCTTCAAGGTTAAAAAAGAAATCAATGAAAAAAATTTTTTTCGACTGTATTTTCTCTAATCTACCTTTCTCAGCTAAATTTTCAAACTGAAGAAAGTCTAATTTTCAATATTCAAATCTCAAGAGGATGAACTTATTTATATTTCATTAAATTTTGATTTTAATTTACAAAGTGAATGAGCAATGTAGATTGATCACAAAAAAGAACCATTTGAAATATTTTGGAATCCTTTTCAGCGAATACGCCCAAAATCGATGAAAAAGTTTAGAAAGCTGAGACTGACTCTTAACACGCAAAATAAAGAAACCAGAGATGTATAAAATGCAAATTTCTTTATACAATTGCAGTATTTTATACAAATAGAAAAATAAGTTAGATTAAATTATGTTTCCTTCAAGTCTATTGAGTCATAGAAGGCTTGAAGTTGAGTATATAAAAATTCCACTAACAACCCAAAGTGGTAATCCTTGGTTGTATCACTCTATCTTGACAGTTCAGTACGGAATAAGCCTTTCCATGGTCTTTCGATAAAGTTTTCAGAGAAATCGATTTTTCAATTTCTATATTAGTGCTATTTATGGGGCATGTCATTGCTTAGACCTGGTATTAGTTGGGAAGCTTCCAAAGTGGAGGCTGCTAGTTTTTCCAAGTTTAACCATCTTTTCTTTACAGTCCCCAAGAGTGGCGTTTGTTCGGGGAGCTTTTCTCGTTGTAAGTTTTCGACGTCTTCGACATTCTGAGGAAGAGGACGATTGAAAGTCTCGGGTAAATTAAAAACGAGCACTGATCCAATAAACGCTAGGGAACCGAAAATTATGTATGGCAATACAGCCCAAATGTTTCCCTATAAACATAGAAAAATAAGAAAAAAAAGTAAAAATTATTACAAGTATATACAACCGAGTGGCCACTTGATTAGGAACACCTTACTTGTGCAGGATCGGGCTTCCCTAACCGTCTAAGCTCGTATGCGACCAAGCATAGACTCCACAGGTGTTCGGATCTGAGGTACGAAAATATCTTTCTATGCTTCAAGAATAGCATGCCACTATAGTTCAATATGATTCCAGAATGCTCGGTGGGATTAAAATCTGGAAAGTGCATAGCCTTTGGAAATAAAACTCTTCGTCATGTTCCTGGAACCTCTCAGACACCAACTGAGTTTTGTGGCATAAGGTATTCTAATGCTGAAAGAGATCGATCCTGAATGAAGACTATGGACATGAATGGAGATTTGGTTGACAATAATGTTCTGATATGAAACAGTGTTCAGGTCACAGATTAAAAACACAGACTGTGTTTTTAATCTTAAATATCTATGTTCTGGTGCAATCAAATAATGTGGTTGCACAGAACCGTCACTATACAAAAGGGGCCCATGGCTTTATGCTATTTAAGCCAGTTCGCACTATATATATGATTTGATGTGATATATATCGTACCATGCAACGATTAGTCCAGTGCAACTGATTACGGGCCAACGTCTTGAACATAGTGCATTCCAAAATTGTCCTCTGCAGTCCACTATTGTGATGGTAGGTTATATCATAATTTTTCCCCCCGATATTTGGTGTTGAACTGCAATTGATGAGGTATTCTAATCCCAGGACCCTTTTTCGGGCACTAACACCATTCTCAGGACACATGAGCATCAGTTGTACGATAAAAACTAACATGTTAGCAGTTGCAGAAAAAATGGACGGGTTTTCATGCTGCCTTCAAAATTGCTCAATTCTTGTTTTTGATCCCTTTTTTCTCAGCTAACAAATATCAGGTGCTGGAAATTTCCTGATTAATTAAAAACTTTTACTGCGTTTACTTGATTGCCAATCACATGTGTCCTGATCGAACTACTCATACGGCCTAGTAGGGATGTGCGTAATAAAGTGGCTACTAGGTGGATTACAGAACGGACATATCAACATATGAAATGGAATTCTTCGAAATACACTCGAACATCTCGAATCTGGAATTCTTTAAGTTGGAAAATAAATAACCAACCAAGCGGCAGACGCTGGAAAGGACATTTCCATGATGAATATGCAAAGTAGGCAAGGATCTCCCCTATATAAGGCAAATATTGGTAAAAACTCTCAGCTATTTGCGTGCACTTGGTTGAATGGAAGAAATTGCAAAAGGGGATGGTCTCACTGCCATTCATCGGCGATTGGTACAGGTCCTTAGGCCCTTAGCCTTACTCAAGTTAAGGAATGGGCAAAGAAATTTCGAGAAGGACAAACCATCCATTCTGGACGCCAACAAGATACAAGCAGAAAGTGAAACGGGATTAGGCTATTCCGGATTAGAGAGGTTTCAGTGTATCACATGTATTTCACAAATCTCCTATTGGATCGGTGCGAACGAAATATCCTGAGAACGAGCAACTCATTTGGAGCGAATAACAAAAAATGATGATATCTTCCCTAATCAAAATAATTCCCCTATGCAAGATATCATTGCCAATCCCTGAAGAAAAAAGTCTTTAGGTAGGATCTAAAGAAGTCATTATTTGCAAGATTAACCTCGTTGTATGTCCTTGACAGAAAGTTACCCATGCGACAAACAAACGATAGTCTGTAGGAGATAAATGCTGGGAATAGGCAGATGAGGCGATGCTTCATAGCCCAAAGCATTTAGTGTCAGCTCGTTTGGGATGTGACATGAGGACGGTCATTGTCCTGGAGCAGAAGAACACCTTATCTGTTGACCAAAGGCAGTTGCTTCTACAGGCACGCAATTCAGTACAATAACGTTCTCCATGGATGATCTGGCCTGTTGCCAAGAATTTCCGATGAATTAACCCGGCTGTACAAAGAGCATTATCTTCTTGGAATGTAGGGTGGTTTAGGATGCCTCGTTCAGGAGGCCGTGCATTGCTTAACCATTATGATTATCATACATGATCCATTTTCATCATAAGTGAAGATTTGGTGCAGTAAAGGTTCCTGCTTATTCCTGGCGAGCAGAGACATGCAGACTTCCAAACGCTTAGTCTTGTGGGCAGCTCATGAGATACCCATATGTCCATTTTTGACCTTATGCAACGCAGCTAGACACTGAACCTAACCTAACCTCTGCTGTTATCTCACAATACGTTTTTTTCGGATTAGCTTCAGCTGCACTCAACAGAATATCGTCATAAAATGCAACAGGTCGGTAACCACGTGCCTTCTTTTGCAGGTCCATATATTCGCTTCGATACTCACAAACCATCGGTGAACGGTTCGGTCGTTGGCTGTGTTCTCCCCAAATGCTTTGCTAATGTTCTGAACGGCAACTGTTCCTAAATGGTCCAGTTTTTATCCATACAAATTACGATTGTCCATGTTTACTTTGCAAGCCAGGTACGATCGAACAAGGGAAGCTGAATTTTGTTCTTCACATATCTGCTACCTATCTACAGGAAGTACGTGACTTAATGACTCTTCCACACCTGTGGTTACTTACACTCCGCCGTAGGGAGGAGTGGTTTTCCAATGAATGATTGCGCCGGACATTTCATTCGCAATGACCCAATATTTATGTACTCTAGCAGATATTATGGTTAACCTGTCCTACCATAAAATATAATATTTGCGGCGAAACAACATTGCCCAAGCGGCCCGCTGTAAAAGTTAATCCAAGTCCAGTTGATCTATACAGAAAATAAATAATAATAATCCTTATTAATGTTTATTCATTTCCTAAGTTAATTAAATAATTAATTGTTTAGCAGAAAATCTAACCTTAAACTAGTGGGAATAAGTTCCGATGAAAATAGAGGCATCATAGAAACGACGACGGCCATCAAGTTGCGACTTATGAGTGCAAGTGCAGAACTCTGAATTTCGAAATCCATAAATGCTATTGAGGTATAAATTTTTAGAAATTAATGCTATAATATCATCAAAGTATAGGTGTGGAAGATGATATTCTTATATTTAGGTCGTTCAAAAATGAATGGCACTATAATTTTTTTCTTTACAGTGACCATTTATTTGGATGATTTAGTACAGATATTCCCCACCAATGGTTATGCACTTTGTTCCATCGTTCCAACAGTTTTCGTATTGCAGAAGCAAACCATTTTCTGAACAGTCGTCTGAAGAAGTTCTCACCGCGTACCGCTTCTTTCATTGTATTGAACAAACCGTAATCGCTAGCTAGGCGCAAGATCCAGCAAATATAGAGCATGAAGGGAGTATCATGTACCCTAGAGCCTCCAAGGTGGCAGTTTTGCGATTGACATGTGACATATTTCATGTTGGGAGTACCAAGAACATTCACTATGAGAGCATCAGAATTCTGAAATAAGTTGCCCAATAAGAGGTACCATAATTTTAAAATTATAATGCGCGTATTATACAATTAAAAAGTTAAAGAAATCGTCACTGCTCATTATACAAACGTGCGCATAATATTCTGATTTTGATGTAAAAATTCCAAGCGCTACGTGAAAATTTATGTATTCTAAATTAAAAAATACATAGTTCTTAATTCAAAATTCAATATACTTTATCGTGAATCATCAAGTGCTAAGATGTTGTATGTGATGCTAAGCTCTAAGCCAATTGTGTTGATTGGTCAGTGTTGATTGTTGATAGCAATGCAAGCACTATATAAACTTATACTGTGAAAGGAATTTCAAAAGGAATGGGTTAGACTGCTTGACAGAAAGTTAAAGTGGCCACTATCAAAGAAGCTTTTGTGGAAGCAGGGATTACCCTGGGCGATGATATTGAGATTCATGAGGAAGATGAGGAAGATGAACAAGGGGTAGTGAGACCTAATAATGACCTGCCTGCTGATATTTTGGAACTCTTCTGTTCTGAAAGTGACCATTCTGATTATGAAGGATTTGAATAATAAATTATTTTGTAATATGATGCGCATTTTTTTTTTTACATTAACCTGAGTGCGCATTATACTTGGGTTAATAAAAAAACTAGATGTGCATTATACAAAGGTGCGCATTATAATCCATAAATTACAGTAATGCATACAATGTACTGCTGACATCCAACAGATCCCTCAATAAAATGTATCTTTTTTCATCAAAATGTGGAAGAAGAAGGGGACCTTGCAGAAACGTATCTCATCCAAGAAGAACCATGTAAAGACAATTTCTCGTGAATGCGTCGGCAGAGTTATTGCAGTGTCTGAAGCAGCCCTCCAAAGAAGCCAAACGTTGGCTATGATTATCTTCTGCTTCCATGTTTTCTCGCTTTGTCTATAAAAGCAACCGCACACATGCTTGTTCGACGTGCGCTTCAGCAATCGGCGTACCTTTACTATTTCAACAAACCGATATTTTTCGGGAGTTATGGAGGAGGAAGTGCCAGTCATTTCTGAACGATCCTTGAATATCTCCGACATACGCGAATTCTTCGAATAATAGGTAAATATATATCCAGTAATTGCTAAAACACCAGCACCAAAAAGGAAAGTGTAAATAATTTTAACTCTTCCATGTCTGTAAAGAGAAAATATTTGTATTTTATTAAAAAAAATAATTTTCTGGGTAAAATTCATAAATAAAAAGAGAACTCACTTCATGAAGCAGAAGATAGACAATGTCTGAAGAACAATCTGGATGCCTCCATTGAATACATAATTCAGGTATAAATTACCTGGCAAGGATGAGATTGACAAACTCAAACCAGATAAGATGCAACTGTTAATGAAGCTAAAATGAAAATGAAAAACATAACTTAATTAAATCTATATTTATTTATATCTGAAGAATATCAAGTACAGTTGAAATCGGATAACTCTAAAAGTACAGTCTTCCTTTAATTTACATAAAAACTACTTTTTTAGGACACTAGTAACAAATCATGCAGAAGCTGATATTGTAGCAATAAACTAAACATGCCATTGTCCACACAGATGTACTGAAGTTTTCGGAAAATGGGTTTTTCAATACTATAAGGACAACTGCAACGGCGATAAGAAGAATGTTGTCAAACACTTCGTTGAAGAAAGCAGATCACGACAACTTATTTGGCAAATAATGAGAGATGAAGCTTCTGGATGTCAAGCGTACAACAAACTATCAAATCGGCCTTCCGTAAAATCCTCAGAGAAATATACCACCCGAGTTCGGAATGCTTTTTCCAAGAACCTGAACTTGATTTTTCGTGGTGCAGCCTCAAAATGTAGTATGAAGGAATCGACTGTGAGTGGTATCAAAGTTCCTAAGTTGGGCATTCCAGCCAGTGTAAGAGAGCCACCCAAGAGCAATGTTCGAAAACAGTTTTTCACAATTACTATGAATAAACGAAGAAAAAAGTTTTGGTAAAAAGTTCCTTATGATTCAGAAGAAGCACCAGAAAGGCATTTTACCAACAGTTCGAGTCTCATACTAAATTTCCGAAGAAGCGCTTAATCTGGCAAGAAATGGACCAGGATAAAAATGTTTCGGTGCAGAAGGGAGCATAAACGGTGAAGAGCATCTAAAGGAATGCGTAAAGAAGAGATCGGCTTCTTTCATTCTTCATCATCATCAGCTTGATAAAATTCTATATTGGCCCGACTTGGCAAGCTCCTATTATGCCCAAAACGTTGTTCATCTACCTACTTCCGTACACTTGTTTTATGTGCGTAGGAAGAGCAACGCTCAAACTTGGACTTGAAAAATTCTGGTCGCTATGTAAAACTGAGTATTCTTCTAAGAGAATGGAGCCCCAAACAATAAAAGCTTTCCTATATAACTGGACCAAGATCAGCAAAAGGGTTGCGAAAACCCATGGAAAGTCAAGTTATGAAGAGGGCGTGGAGAATGCTTTGCGTAAGCGGTCGAGGAGGAGTCTACAAATAATAACTAGACATGTTACATAATGTTCCTGCAAAATTTCATTGAAGAATTCTAATAAAAACTACAAAAATTGCTGGAGGTTTTTTATACTTTGTCAATTTACTTTCCGGACACGGCTTAAGAGCAAAAAATGATTCGGGACGAAATGAATGTGACGAAAAGCGACTATGATAAAGTGGCAAACCGAATAGGTGCTGTAAACTCAAGTTCACTTTTAAATTTAGTAACGCAAAATTTAAATTAGATTCGCTTTTTTAATATCTTTTAGGAAATTTAAATTCCATTGAACACAGTCGAAGAATTTTTTCCCTATTAGGTTTCGTCGTCGTCGTCGCCGCTCATGAATATTCCAGGTGTATTATTGATTGCAATTTCCCATGAAAGTTCCGTCAGACAATAGAGCTTTTTCCTCGCCACCTAAAGCTGAAATCTAATATGAGACAAACCTACTCTTTAATGTAAAGAGACCTAAAAGACTTATAAAGATCTAAAAGACAATCCCATCGAGGTAACCCGATTTTTCATTTTATTATTCCAAATGGAATTATTCGATTAGCTCAAAAATGAGTTAAATTGTCCAATAATGAGTAAGAAGCTTTATTGAATTTCGTTAGGGTTTTTGGGATTTTAATTTTGCTCTACTGTAATTCAATTTGCAAAAGGTCGTTTTGTTTGTCTCTTTCTTATTGTATGCTCTTTTATTTTTTAATAAAAGTTTTCCTTAAATAGAAAGAGGCAGCATTTTCAATAGCATAGAGTGGGCGGCTAAAGGATTCATTAATCTTCTCATGAATAGATATTAAACTGGAAAAAAAAATTACAACGCCTCCAAAAACTATGTCTTTTCTTGGGACCACATCAATAATTTCATTCAATATAAGAATCCTTTATTAAATTCTACTATGTAACTTCCAAACGAATCAGCGGGGCTTTATTAAAAAAATTAAGTGTTGATCACACCTCAGCAAGAGGTGATTGGTCTTTAAGATAATGATCGCTGACTAAAGAGCGATAAATTTTTTTTTTTAAATTTAAAACTACTTTTTTTATAATTCCTTCAGGTTTCATGTTCATTTTTTTTTCATTCCTTCAGGTTAGCAAAATAGTTTCCCAACTCTGTTATTAAATTGAGTGCGAACAAACAGAGCGTTGTCTACGGCAAGCGTAACCAACCAGGCTTCATCATCATCGTCGTCGTCGTCATCATCATCGATAAGGTAGAACGGCTGTTTTGTGAATTAGAGCAAATAATCGAGCTGACGATGACTCACTCACTCGCATTATTCTTGCGAAACACATACACAGACGTTGGGTGGAATTAAAAAATATCGATTTTCTGCGGAACAAAAGGTGTTGCTGGAGTTTCAGCAGTCTATCTCGAAAAGAATAAGTGCATAACAGGATGTGATCCATTTTCTTCTCATTCAGATAAAATAAAAAAAACTCCAACCTTTAAAAATCACTTCACACTATGTAGAGGTATGGCTTTGTGGATTTTAAGCTACACAGTTTGAGTTTTAACTTAAAAAAAAAAACAACTGAACCTTGATTTTTATGAATGTAATGAAAGAAGGAAGTGGCGAGTTCATGGCATTAGAAATTGACATTAAAATAATCGGTAGCCAATTTGTAATAAAACTGCATTAATTCTGAGCTTATTCAGTATTAATGTGAGCTTATTCTACGTATATTTGAATATTTCAGATTAAATCTATTAAATCTACATTGTATGGTCTACTATTGCTATCTAAATCCAAATAAGAAGATAGAGAAAAAATTTCATTTTTATTTATTTTATGATTTATTTATTTTTAATATTAAATAATAATGTATTTAGTTAATATTAATGAATAATATATTTTTTTTAATTTAATATTTATTTATTTTTAATTTGGTTATTGATTTTTATTGTTTTTATTTAATTTATTTTATTTTTTTATTTTATTTTCCCATTATTTTTCTAGTTCCCTCGGTATTCGCAGGCTCGTCATTCGCGGATGGATTTTTTTTTTGTTTTGTTTCAGGTATTTGATGGCTAATAGTAAAAAAAAGTATATGTTTTGTAAAAAATAAAATGTACATGAATTCAGAATTTCGGTATTCGCGGTTTTCTTTGGGAACGTATATATTCACATCCAATCTAATTTTCTAAACTCATTTCATGATGTTTTATTTGAACGTTGTTCTTTGTATTCAATATCATAAACCATCTTGGCACTGATGATGTAGTTTATATGAAACGCGTCAGCTGTATTAAAGACCATTGTATTGCCTCTATCTTTTTTTTTTTTTTTAATTTGCCTTGGAGTCAATTGAACACGCTGAGGCCTGACAAGAAACCCAAGGCAATTTTCGCATTTCTTTAATTTTCTACCCCCCTAATTCATTTGTCATGACTCATGTTAGTTGTTGTTCTTTATAGTTTTCTTGCCCGAGGAAGCGAATGAAATTAATTTCGAGCCTCAGGGATAAGCCTTTTTATTAAAAAATAAAAAATAAATTGACTGAATGGAAAATAAATATAAGTAGCCGTATAATCAAGAAAAGTTCTTATCAGCTTTAAAACCCTTAAAAAATTGATTTTGAAATCTTTAATATCGATAAGTGAGGACATTTGATAGAAATGAAGATTATATTTGAAACGAAGAAGCATTCTCACTCTTAAGTTGTGCAAGCAATTCCTATTAGATTAGATTAATAATCTTTATTCTACTTAGAAAATTAATAAAATGCTAATTTATATAGCTATTTAAATTTATTTTAATATTCAATTAGATTTTCACCTAAATTTTTAATATTAATTTTAAAAATCTTGAATTTCTTTACTAACTTTTTTCGCGTAACTTCTTTTATGGCGTACTCGATATTATCGTTTCTTGTTACAGATTCGCATAAAAGGAAGCAGGAAATAAATTGATATGGTGGAATGGTGCATTTGCACAGGCCTCCCGTTATGATCTAAAAATTAATTATTCTTGCATAACTTTTTGCATACCCAATTTTGCAGTGTCAAATTTTTAATTATTTTTTTTATGAATAAAAACCTCAGTATCTCTCAACTGGTTATCTCTATCAATTATTCAAAAAAAAATTCATCCTCAATGAAAATCCGTTTCGAAGAACTTAGCTGCACATAATGTTGTCATACATGAACATAAGGTATAGAAGGACAGTATAGAAGAACACAGTATAGAAGGAAACTTTTTCGTAAAATTTCAATATATCTTCGCAACTCATGAAAAAAAAATTCAGTTGGGGGGGGGGGGGGCCATAAAAAATTTAACTCCAAAATGACTCATCAGAGCCAAACAATTTATTTACAAAAAATATTCGTCTCAATGACAGGAGTCCGTACATGTCGAATTTATTAACTTTTGTTTGCTCTTTATTTTAGGAAAAAAAAAAAAAATCTCTTAACAGGTTAGTCAATTGTCATAAAAAACAAAATAAAGTACAGTTTAAGGAACCCTTAAGTTCGCATTAATTTCATTTGGATCTGCTGTTTGTTGTTTCATAGAAGTTAGATGTGCAAAACTGGTCACATAATTACATACGGAAATTTTTATTTTATTATTAATATTATTTTTTTTTTGCAAAATTTCAAAATATCTTCTCAAATTATGAATTTTAAAATCGATTTCAGTTAATAAAAGTTTTTTTGAATTGGGGTAGACGAAAAATGTCACCATCAGAAGATGGTGGTCGGCCAAAAGTCAAATATAAAAATTCATGAAACTAACAAACATTTAATCGCTTAGCTTTAAAATGCTAAAAGTTAAGTAAATTAAAATGAAATTAAACTCGAAACAATTTTACTGATAAAGCATTTATTAACTCAACTAAAATTAGAACTGAAGTGGAAGTGGCAATGCTAAATGTAAAGTTGAATGATAAAATATTTTTCAATTCATTTTAGACTGTACAACCGCTATAATTTATATTTATTAAAAGTCGCGTGAAAACTGACGTAAAGTAAATAATGAGTACGCATTAAATTTCTTTTAAGATGTTTAAATATTATTTCCAAAAATTCTCTAATTGAGTAGTAAAGCCTTGATTCCCTGGACCTTACCGTATTATAGGTGCGTTATTTAAAAACAATGCAAATATTCATTTCAAACAAAAACAAAGTAAATTTTACAATGAAGTGGAAACTAAAAGAGAAAATAGACTTTGGACTTTTAAGAGATTTACTCTTAAATCTGCGAATAACCCTTATTTTGTTACCTTCAGACGTACCAATTCATCCCAGAGATTTGGTTGAGCTTGGGGCGTTTAGCTGGATGACGCTCATCTGCCAGTGTAAGAAGCTTATAATTGTCCAAGATGTCCAGAGAGTGTAAGTGTATGCGGACAAATACCAAACGATAAGAAACTGGACAGAATATCATAGGATCATCTCGGAATTTCACCCTTGGTATAACACCAAGAAAATTTATAACAGGGGATTTAAATAACTACTTTGAATCCCATGATAAACTATCAGAATGCACTCTGTCACGTCTCAACTCTCACAAACTCTTTTATGAGAATACAGAGACTAATGCCAGCATTAATATATGAGTTAGCACTGATAATCTCGCTATAAGGAGCATCCTAGGAAAAGAATTCTACGGACAGATGAGTTTATCATGAATAATCTATCGGGAATTTGTTAAATGTGGAGCAATTATTCTCAGACTGTGTCAACATTGGTGTAACGTTCTTCGTTCGCTATTTTGGACAATTATGCGCATACAACATTATAACATGGCAGTGCTTCTGGAAAGATTCCATCTCTGTATCAGCATATCTGGATTGGCCAGAATGCTGATTTGAAATTTACCGAGCATATTTTGGATGACTGAACTGTCGGGTACATGCCTATCAAGACTGTCCACAAAATTCGACAACAAATACTCATTATGTTTTGGTTTATAATATACAGAAACCCGAAAATGAAAACTAAAACAGCTTCCCCTTAAGGAAAATTCACCAACTCAATTCTGATGAACTTTGTAAAAAGTGAGTTGCCTTACCACACGGAGAGGAGGATGAGGAAGATACGGCGCATTTTCTGTGTGCTGACGAGATCACTTAACCGGGCGGGTGAAGTTGCTGCTTTCTTGACGTGAAACTCGTCGGCTACCTCCTGCAACTTCACCAACAGATCGACATCAGGTTTACGTCGATTGAATCGTGCAAAGGACTTCAACACCCGCTCCGCTTCCAACACGCGACCTTTCGACAGAAGCCACACAATGGATTCAGGCAAATACCTATAGGAAATCATGTAAAGAAAATGTAAAGCAGAGTGCATAAGAAACAAAGGTATCATAAAAGTAAATGTAGATAATTTATGTTGATTACCATTTTCGACGTTACTATTGGTCATTTTTATGAGGACAAGTAACCAGTTGAGATATTGTGTGTGCAACTTAATTCTGTTGGATGTTTTTTTTTCGATTTTAAATTTTTTTGTTTCTCAGAAGATCTTTTCGAAATAATTTCCGTCAGCTGCCTAACCTTTGCTCATCGTTCAAGCAATAGTTGGATTACGCGGCAGAGAAGCAATGTCTGGAGAGTACGCCGGGGGGGGGGGGGGTAGCACTTCCCACTGAAGCTCGTTAAGGATGTCCTTCGCACTTGACCGATATCGTACAGTAGAACCACTTAGCAATTGAAGCCGTTTTTCCTCAATTGCATGTTGCAGATTTTGCATCTGTCCTGAGTACATCATCCCCTTCTGATCTCACCAGATGCACAGCAGGACCTTGCTGTGAATGTTGCGTTTGGGCAGCAAGAAGGGTGGTTCGGCGGAGTTGACATACGATATTTTGTATTTTGGCTTGTTGTACAGGAAAAAGTGTCGCCAATTACGAACTTCTACAGAAAAGACATCCGATTGTCCCATGTCAACTCGTGAACTACCCACTATTCCTTCTTTCTAAGGTTTTCCAAACGCGTAGAAGTGATTACTTGACGAGTTACTCCGAGTTACCTCTCTGCAAGTTTCTTTAGAGCCTGTGTCTTTGGTGAGGACCGATTCAAGATCTGCGGCTGAAAACTTCAGCCGGCTCGGGCATTCCTCTAAGGTTCAAGTCGAAATTGCCTGTCATGAACTGTTTGAACCAATGTTCTTTCAGTTGCAGTATCCTCTCCGTACGTTTCGCACAGAAATCTGGATGTTTCAGCAGCAGAAATCTTCCAGTGAAACCAAACCAGTAGGAAGTGTCGAATGTGCACATTGTCCATTTCTGAGCAATGTAACTCGTGAAGTAATTTTTGAAGTTATGCACGAATAAAGATCACGTGATGGTCTATCCCATGTGAAAAATGGTTAAAGTCCAACAGCTGATTTGCGAAATATTACTTCTCAAAGATAACTGACAGGATTAAGTTGCACACTTATCTTACAGTCGAACCCCGCTAGAACGAACCCTGCTTGTAACGAAATCCCAGATATAACGAACGAAATTTTTGGTCCCGTCCAAATTCTTATTATGTTATTTTATACTGCCATAATGAACCACTAAACATATTAAAATCGGATATAACTTAACTGACGTCTTCAACTGATTTTTTTTTTTTTTTTTTTTGTATTTTTTGAAAAATTTTAGAAAAATTATAAAGAAAATACTGTACATTTATGTTACTGTCATTGATGTTTTTATCTTCACCCCATCCTTTTTATTTCTATACTGTGACCAAAGTTGCTTTGTCATTTCGTCAGTGACCTAACTTGCCCAGTGACGAAATGACAAAGCAACTTTCCATAATGTAATACAATACTAATGCTGGAAAAATCTTGACGACTTTTTACAGAATCCACCATTCGAAAATGTTTTGGTACAGTGCTATAGCAAAGGATATTAAAGATAATGATGACGAAACCGAAGATTTACCTATCGCGAAATGGGTGGAAAAATCCGACATTTCTACATTTTCAGAAGAACGAGTGACGAAGATATTATAACAGAAATAAAATTGATAAATGGAGACATCAAGAATTCTTCGTCCGGTGTTGATGAAGATGATGAAGAAAATCAACAAACTGAAAGCGAAGTCCCATTTCGGATGCTAAAGCAGCGATGTATATTATTAATAAATTTTTGTCCACACAAACAGTTGAACAGAGACTGACGGAGTCGTTTCAATTTTTGGACAAAATATGGATAAAATTTTTCAGATTACTCAGAACTTAAATAAAAATTAAAAATAAATTGATCAAAATTTTTCGTTATTCATTTTTAGTCTATTTATGCATAAAATGAACATTCATAATTAAAAATCTATAATTTAGAGAGAGATATGTATTTCAAGGGAATGGTCTGAACTATAGCGAACCAAAACTTTGGTCTCTTGAAGTTTGTTATAGCGGGGTTCGACTGTATACTCTCTTATTGTTTTAACCTATTGAATTCACCTTGTATAAATTTAAGCAATATGCATTACAAGGAATATCTTAACTAAAAATGTGCAAAGAAAATTTTTCATAATAGTTTTGCCTCTCCAAAAACTTCAACTATTGATTATTTCGTCTTTAAGCGGTGCAAAAAACTCTTTGACATTCTCAAAGCGATGGATAAACTTCCTCTGCCTGAAAAAATGCTTTCGTGAGCAATCCAGAAGACGTATGGGCGTATTTAGCACGTACCATGAATACAAACATACTATGGAGGATAGAATTCCTGTCAAGAGATGAACTTTTCTCCAGTGGCCGAGGTAATAGAAGAGTCCTCCTTGTGCGGGAAGCATAATGGCACCGATAAAGCCGAAGGAAGCCATGGCGACCGTTCTCATTCGTGCACGAAATAATTCTGCAGTATATGCCAGCACCGTTGTCTGGAATCCCTTTGGGGAAAAAACCAAATAAAGAAGATATTGATAAAAAAAATTCTGAATTTGATTACTATCATCAAAATAAAGAAATGAAAATATAAAAAAATTATAATGGCATAAACTGTGGAAAGTAAACCTAAGATATCCTAAGTAATGTCAATTGTTTGTTGATAATCTTCAATGATAATCTGCAGTGGAACAATGTAAAAATAGAGCTTTTTCTAAAAAGGAATCATAGTTGTTTTCTAAGTTTCCTTAACCTATCTGAGACAAAAATATTTTTCTAACAAAAATGGTAATTTACATTATGAACTATATTGCAAATTAATTAACCCGATGATTGGATGGATTCATCTTTCTGATTTTGGTAATTGACATGAAAGAGTACCGTACAGCTGGTTGTTGTGGAAAAATTTTCAAAAGAGTGGTGGACAGTTGGAATTAGAGGTGTTGCAAGAAAACCGAGCACAGGTTGTTCCAGACGGACTACAAAGAGTTGACGCTGTTAAAAATGAATGAATTTGGCCATCTTGCACGATTCCTCCTGCCTTAAAGCACTGTAGAACATATTGAGGTGAATCATGATAATATGGTGGCAAAATTGAACACGTTTTGGGTAGAGTACATATGTGCCCTTTCCGACACGAGTTTCAGTTATTCCCTAATAGGTATAATTAGAAACTGCAAGGAGCAAGGTCTCATCATAAATAAGGTACCATCAGTAACGTTATTCACATGAACAGACAGCTTCCACCTCAGATCCAGAGTCGTAGTGAAAAACGAAACAGAACCCAGACTACCCGCAATACAGCCAACGTGAAGAGAGTTCCAGCTATGGCGTGGTTAGAAAACCCACCTCAACAGTACCAAATGGCCAAGAAGCTGAATACGTCTCAAACAAGCATCGGACGGATCATTCGAGAAAACCTGAAACTAGTACAGTGTCGGCATGTGGTCATCTCTGACAGAACGGCATATCCACGAAACTTTACAAACGGAACCTTGCACATGACACATGGCAATGGATGGTCACCCCTGATGAAGGTTGGGCATACCTCGATGACACCAAAGATGGCAAATGCAAGGAGAAGTTTTCCAAAGGGTTTATGGTTGCAGCTGTATGTTGTGCTCGTAGTAAGCTCAAGTCGCACAAGGCGACTAGTAACATTAAAATCAAATCGACCTACTTCTAACAGAACAGGTAATGGACCCAAATTATCATCAAGAAATTCCCGTTCTACAGTACAAACGCTCATCAAGTAAACATCCACGTTCTTCACTGATTTTTGAGTTGATTTTTGAGTTGAATTCTCTTCTCTTTCTGAGCTCTTCAGTTCCGGAACAAAAACGGGCAAAGCTGAGAGCAAAGTACATGAACAATCAAGGAAAACAGAACTTTGGTGTGCTTTTTTGCATGAAAAACTACCAACTCGTTAATACAGATCTTACCAACGATGGAATAGTACTGGATCACGAAGGCATTGATACTTGAAAGAGTCTTGGAAGCCTCTGACTGCACACAACCGAGTCCAAGAAGGTAAGTCGGTCTATTATGCAGAAAAAGAAATAGGAACTGGATTAAGATGATCCCATTTCATCCATCCTGGTTAGGTACCCAGATGCCAAACCCTTAGACTTCTGTGACTTTGGACTCCTTAAACGAGAGTCTTTGAAACTGTCGACTTACAACGCTGAGAGATCTACGGCAAGTGTGAGAGTAAGTGTGGACCAACATCCCCCTGCAATGATTCTTAGAAGTTTGTTGTTACAAGGGAAAACTGCGATGTTGGGCCATTTTCCATAACAAGGGACATCACATTGAACACAATAGATGTGGAGGAACGGTATCTCGAAGAGAAGCTGAAGTCATAATGGTTCAATTTTAACTGACTCAACCGTCTGTATTTCCCAATGTTTCAGTAACTCCGTTCAAATCTCTATTTACTCAAAGTTTGAGTCAGTGTTTGTCATCTACAAGCTTACCATTTATCAACCACTAACTTAACAAGATTGTTGGAACAAAGGTGTATTAGAGATAAATTTTGAAATCGATAACCAAATCATTTACTTGATTCAACATTCCAAGGAGAAAGCGGATAATGAGAAACTCTGTGAAACTGGGTGCGAAATAGATGCCGATGCTGCAGAAGCTCATTACGGAGACGAGGGCGAACATAGTCCAGCGGCGACCGAAGCGATCAGCCACCGCTCCGAAAAGCAAGCCACCGATCATCACTCCCACGTAGGTAATGGAGAGCTCCAAATGGAGAAGATATTCGTGATCACAAACCAGATTAAACTGAAAATTTATACAAACAGCAATAAACTATATATTGTAATATAATAAACCAAACAGACAAATTTATTAGTTCGTTTTCAATTTGAATTACCTCATTAGCTGGATAAATTTCCCCAGCAAGGGTGTCGAACTCCCAGCCATATAGACAGTCAGTGACACCTTCGCTATGGTTTAAAGGATTAATATACATTTCGCAATTATTTGGATATAACCAAGAATCGTTACTGACATTATTTCGATATTCATTTAAACCATCTGGGATAGTAACCTGTAAAAAAAACATATAATAAACATACCTAAAACAAATTAATTAAATGGCAATGTCTTCATTTAGTTGGATCTTATAAATCAAAGGCCAACAGTCATGGGATGGCTGCTCAGTGACGTATCGGACACCCTCTGGCCCGACGAAAAACAATAGCTCGACTTGGCATCGATTCTCCAAAGGCTGGAAAATATTGAGCCATATCGTCTGGATTGCCACCTACAGATCCATAGTATTGACATGGAGTGTTATCTTGCTGGAAGACCCCATCATTGTGGGGGGACAAATTCCATGAATGGTCACCAAGCAGCTCAACGTAGCAAGAACCGTTCAGTGATGTATCTAGGATGACCAACGGATTGAAACCATATCATGCAAAAGCTTCCACACAGATATGGAACCCAACTTGGGTCCATGGCTTCATAGGGTCTGCGCCACACCCAAACCCTTCTTTGATATAACTGGAAATGTGATTCATCAGATCATGCAGTACGCTTCCATTTTTTCAAGGTCGACGTAACACGTTCACAAGCCCAGATGATGTCCGGTGTTATTGTGTTAGCAAAGATGTTTTGAAGGTCTTCCGCCTATGCTATCTATGGACGTGTAAGCACGCCTATGAATATGCTGTGGCTAATTGGTCAGAACATACAATTTCAGCCAGACACTAGGGACCATGGTCAGAGAGCAGTCGTGGTCAGCCTCCGTGTTGTCCATGATGGTGGCAATCACTCCCAGAAGGTGCTCGACGCGGAATGCTGAATTCCTCGGAAATCGTGTACCTTATACGCAGTGCACCGACTATCATGTCATGTTCGAACTCGGACAGTTCTCATCGTCTTGCCATGATCACAACGACAGGGATACAAGTAGATAAAGTGTACAAACCGCAACTATTATATGATGTTTTGGATTAGTCCATGTCATAATGTGTAAATGACAGCACTTTTCAATTTGCATCCTGTTATCCCAAGGCTTTTGGAGTTTGAGTGCATAAAGAGGCGACCCATAAGTAAATGGAACACCTGGGCAGAATAGAGTTAATAAAATCGTCACTGCGCATTACAAAAAGTGTGCATAATATTCCGATTTTGATGTGAAAATATCTAGGTCTACATGAAAATTTCTTTATTCTTAAAAAAATAGGTAACTCTTAATTCAAAATTGAATACACATCATGATTCATCATACAAAGTACAATACTTGTTTGGTATATAAAGCTCTAAACCAATGACCGCTTTTTTGTTTACAAAAACCTGGGTGCGTATAATACAAGGATGCGCATTATACATGGGGATTTTTTTCAAAAATCCCTAAACTAAATGCGCATTATATACCGAAAATCATGGTACTATCTCCCAAAAAGTAATTTGGCACCTACACAAATTGTGTGTCTGGGATTTCTTAGCTGTCAAAATCTGGCGACATCGCCTGTTCGGCTATAACAGCATCCACCCTCTGAGGAATGATCGAAACTAAGTTGTAGATGACATCCATTGGAATTTTCCGCCATTCCTACTATAAAATCTCACATAGGTGGATAGTGGAAATGTGGCTGCTGCACCCACCGGTTCAATTCATCCTAAGGAAGTAATAGGGATTCATTCCCAGTTTTGGAAGCAATTCATTATCCAGGACTTTGTAGAATGATTGTGAGTTCACGAACAATCACCAGGGTCAACACCGTTGTACGTGAAACACGCCCTGCACCATACTGCCACTTCATAATGTCAATAAGTACCCAATTACTTTTTGTAGGTAGTATACATCGCCATATTGAGTAAGGTTTTCTTAGAATAACCTCAGAGGACTGCTAAACAAAAAAAAAAAACTCCCTGTCCATGGAAGACGGAGCTATTCTCACACCATTAAAATGTGTCTAAAAGGCCGTCTAAAAGGCCAAAGAAATGTGTCTTAGCAATGATCGTGCAATGAGACGACGTTCACGACCCCCCCCCCTTGCTTTTCCTGGAGGGTTCTTCTCATGGAAACTGTTTACAGTGTTTTGCGTGCTGAGTGGATCAATACTCCGCAAGCTAAAACAGCAAAATTCATTGATTCCGTGCGTGACCGAGTTATGACTTTGAAGGAAAGCAAGTGGTGGGATAACTGAGATACATATCTGGCGTTTGTATGAATTGGATACTGTAAAGTAAAAGCCAGGGTGTCTATTTATTTATGGATTGTCTTTGTAAATATGTGATAGAGCTATTAAAAATTATGGTGCAAACAAGGAAGCAAGCTTAAGATATTTTTTTATTAATTCGAGATGCTAATTGATTATCGATAACACTTACATTACACCGATGAGGAGGGACGTAGGCGATGAGGACATTGAACTGTTGTATCATCCACGCCTGTATTAAGCTGAATATAAGGAGAATCCAAATGACAATCTGGGCCTTTCCTGGATTCCCAGCCTTCGACAAGATCTCTTCCAATTGACTAAACAGGTTTGTTTGGATTATTTGAAGAAACTCAGAGTAATAAAAATATAGTCATACTCACCCTTTAGTTCTACTTTCTAAAATATACCTAAGAACAACTTCTATATTGTACATTTTAAACAAGTTCTTGCTTTATAGAGGTGATATGAGTTTATACTATACAGGTGGCAATGAAAAATGAACACCCAGAAGGGATGATGCTACATTGCTGAGATTTTATATTCTCCACATGATCACAAGTAAAACCTCATTGGATAACATAGTTTATTGAAGATTCAGGGTGTCAATTTCTTTATGCTCAAACATTAGTATAATCCATAACCCCTGAACTGTGCACACAATTATACAGGCGAGAGTCATCGGCGATTGATAGGCACGGATGATAAGACATCCAATCCAGTTCCACATGTTCGATTAGAAAAAGGCCTGGTGACAAACGTGCTGCATGTGGACGGGCATTGTCTTGCTGGAACATCTTGTCTTTCATGTCATCCAAAAAAGTGATCAGGACGGTCTGGATAATGTTCTGGACGTAGGATGGGTTTCCCTGAAAATGGGTTACTCCACAATCTTGAAAATTTGATCCTATGCTAATGATCCTATTTAAGTTCTTCTGTCTAAGGTGCGTTACAAAAGTATAAATCCACCTACATTTTTTTAACTATTAATAAACAATGAATGCAAGAAAGACATCAACGTTTTGAAAAGCTTTATTAATATTAGTATCTGCTTTCTCAACAGTACAAACACTTGCAACTTTAATTTTGAAAAATAACAAAAAAATATTGTTTCTCTATGTTGCATTATTATAAACCCACCCCTTATTGCCGGCCAGGTGGCCGAGAGGGCTAGGGCGTAAGTTTTCTCGTTCTCAAGTCCGCCTGGTCGTGGGTTCGAATCCCGCCGTGGGCATGGATGTTTGTGTTTGTCCCGGGCTGTGTACAGATATAACTTGTATAAAAGGCGCAAAATGACCTCAGTGGTCGACGCCAAACATTCTAATAAACCAATAATAAACCACTCCTTATTTTTCAGAAATTGCGGACTCTACTTCGACACTTTTTCTTCCAAGTATTTGAATATATTTTACATACTATTCACGTTGATTTAAAAACCTTTTTCAGAAATTTTCACTTAAATTAGCCGCGTGGATCAGATTAATTTTCAAAAAGGCCAAATTTCTTCTTGGCAAGAAGAAGGTGTGTCTAACAGAAAAATTGCTAGAAGTCATGGAGTTGTGAATAGTTTCCTCTACTTGGGTGAAAAATATGCTACCGATATACGACCTGGTCCCCATCAAAACTGTCAAATCGAGAAAAGCGTGCAATTATACCTGAAGTTAGCACCCAGTGTCACTTGGAGAAATTGCAAAAAGAGACAACATTCCTGTATCAAAAGCGACTCTCTCCACGTTGCTCAAACGTGAATCCCATGCAGCATACAGGAAGAAGGTAGCTCCCGCTCTGAAGCCTCGGCATAAAGAAAAACGTCTTGAATTTGCCACAGAATACGTTACTTGAAAGACGGAATGGCAAACGGTGGTTCAGTGACGAGAAAAAACGTAATTCAGATGGTTGGCAGTTTTATTGGAGTGATTTACGACTTGAGAAAGCCATATTTTCCAAAAGACAGCAAGGAGGCGGATTTGTGATGGTGTGGGGTGGATTTAGTTAGAAGGGTAAAAAATACCTTGCAGTAATCAATACACGGATTAAAGCAAAAGACTAGCATGAACTGCTAGAAGAACATCTGCTACCTGTTGGAGAGACAATTGGAAGATCTTTTGGAAATTCCAACAGGACAACGCACTAATCTACAATGCGAAGTCAATGTCTGCCTGTTTTCCAGATTTTCCTTTCAATTGAAAACCTCTGGGGTCAACTGGCAAGGTCTGTTTACGCAAAAGGTAGACAGTATGAAAACACTAAGAGCTCAGAGCAGCTACATCTATCACTGGTAAGCAATTCCACAGGAATCACTGCAGCAGCTTATCAATTCCATGCCAAACCTGATGATTAAAGTGCTAAGGAAATTTTTCAAAATTAAAGTTGCAAGTGTTTGTACTGTTGAGAAAGCAGATACTAAGTATTAATAAAGCTTTTCAAAATGTTGATGTCTTTCTTGCATTCATTGTTTATTAATAGTTAAGAAAATGTAGGTGGATTTATACTTTTGCAACGCACCTTATGTAAAATCAGCAATGTGACATTACTCCTGAGTGTTCGGTTTCAGTTGCCACCAGCGAAATTTTCAATTTATTTTCCATTAGCTCTGCTTTAATCCAGAGTTAAATTTATCGTTCCACTTATTACACCCTTCCCTTCTTCTTCCATCCCTGGAGAGATGAAATTCGTTTTACTCTCTTCATGAATCATCGAAGACGAATTGCCTCGAGATACGAAAGAAACTATATTTTTTTAAATAAACTATAATTGCAGTTTGGTCTAAAAGTCAGGATATACAAAGAAATTGTAAAAAAAAAAAAATATTTGTGAAAAATAAGGTGAATAAAAATAAATTTTGATAATAAATGATAAAAAAAAATGAATGAAAAATAATAGTCCCTTTGCTGACGCCAAGGAAAGATTCTGAACTGCAATGTCCATAAATTAAAGGGCTCAGGTTATTTTGTCAAAATATTACAATGAAATAATGAAGTATATTAGCCTGCTAACAACGAGTTAGTCGTCTGCCTTTAGCCTTGATTACTGCCATAATTCTTCCAGGCATAGATTCTCTGGTCCTTGGTGATATAGTAATATGTGTGCAATTTCATTCTATCGGTTTTCATTGAGAAGTCATAATTCGTAAATCAGCTGTTGGGTTTAACCATTTTTACACAAGGGAGGGGGGTTACATGATCTTTATTATTCGATCGTGCAGCATTTCAAAAATTTATTCATTAACCTATTTCCCGAGTTACATTGCTCAGAGATTGAGCTTACCATTACTTCATTACTTTTACCGGAAGATTTCTGCCAGAGACCGTTAATAATTATAAGTGAGCTTACTTCCACCAAAACACTCTTATTAATGGTCTCTGATTTCTGCTGCTGAAAATTTCACTAGACAAGATCACTGAAAGAACGTATCAACGTTGATTCAAGCAATTCAGAATCGGCAGTCTTGACTTAAGCGAAGATAAGATAAATTATTCTTCAACAAGCATATCAAATGGCTTTGACGCATGTAAAATTTGCAAAAGTTTTATATTGGAATGTCTAATCGAACGAGAGCCATCAGAATGGGTTACAGCAAACCGAAAAAAAATAAGAAACCGAATTTTATTGAATATTTAATATCAGAATGGGATTCCCATTTACGGAATAAAAAATTCAGCACAAAATCTAGAAATACGCCTATTCTGGAATCATTGGGGGGGTCTACAGAAAATGGCGCCATGGTAGATGGTCATTGAAACTACAAATAATAAATAAATATAAAATCACCGAAATGAGCAGATTTCCCACTTTCATGTACACTTTTTGCCAAAGTTCGTTGTCTAAAACTTTTTCAAATGCAAATTTTCTTTTGAAAAAAAAAGTATATTTTTTTCTCTTTTAAAAATATTTTTCAATTGCAAATATCTCAAAGTTAAATTTATAATTACAAAGAGGCATGAACATCAACGCTGTCATTAATATAATTAAAATGCACGTAATATGACCGTATTTGGCCTTTATTCAACATTCACGTATTTGATAAGTTTATTAAATATTCGTGGTTAATAAGAATGTCTTACTTTTTTAATGTGTATTTTTTTCATATAAATATTTACAAGAAGAAACATGAACGTCCTTTAATAAGTGACATCTTAAATTAAAATTTTTATAGGATATTTATGAAAAATAAATTAATAAAGCATTTTTTATTTCTTATAAGTTTGTTAAATGTTATTGGTTAGCAAAAATATTTTAATTTTTATAATGTGTATTTTTTGTATAAAACATTAAAAATTCAAAAACAACATGATTACATTTGGTCTTTGGGCATTGAAACTTAAATCTTAAATAATAATGATATACAAGCTCTTTAATTAAGGATAATCTTAAAAAAATAATCTAAAATAATTACTTAACTTTTGATATGTTTGTTTGACCCCATCTGACAATTCTGTATATTTATTTATTAAATAACAATGTCATGCGATAATAAAGTAACTGATTATTCAAGAGAACTTATTTGCTTAGTTCAAATGTGTCAACTGTGAGAAGCTATCGGAACTGACTCATGAAGGTCCCCCATTGAAATATACAAAAGTATCTCAGACCCAAATAAAATTTTGCTAAATTCATCCTAAATTCACAATCAAATTTTAATGCGCACACAAGTTGAGACCAGTTACATGAGCTCATATGACATTTACAATTCCACTGCTAACCATCCTCGTTGTTATCACTTTGGAAAATTGGATATAGAATCCTTTGAACATCATCTACCATCACAGAAAATCTTAAATCGGCAAGAAGAACATGATGCTATGAAAACAACCTATCGATATTCCAATCAAAATAGGATATTCATAGTTGATCTACGGTCTTTCTATCTTCCGATAGTTAGCACGAGATACTAGTAACACATTTAACTTAGAAGTGAATAAACATACTCATAGACATATAAAATAGTCGTGTCCAATTCTATTTTAACAATATTGTCCTGTTAAGTCTCAATTAAGTTCATTACATCTTTTTTCTTTATTCTTTCATTCCGAAGTATAGGTTTTACATTCCTCAAACGAAATTTATCCATATCCTGATTTCTGGACCAAACTGTATATTTGTTAATTATATCGAACAAGATCTAAAATTTTCATCTCTCAAGCATTACATGCATCTCCAAAACGAGTTTTAAAAAGCAAGGTATTAAGTTCACACTAATTCTCGCAAGCTATAAAGCGTGGTCAAGCTAAAACTACCATACAGCTATCTTAAAAACTTCTAAATTCAAGACTCACATGATATAAATAAATATTCACTCTTACCGTGACATTGACTTGAATTTTAATGACCGAAAAAAAAAAGAACCGACCCTTCTTTATTTACAAAATGGTCTTCTATTATAATTTCTTTACAGCACTGCAAATCGATTGTTTATTTATCTAGCAAAACCAACTTTATGCGCGTCAATCGAGTTCTTCCTTGACGTCAAGCAGATAGAACCATTTTCTGATAATTTAAGAAGAAACTTCAAAAGGACAGTCAGCAATCGAGACAATGAAGAAACAATCGTGTATCTATATAAAACGACGATAAAAAGAGAACAAAACTTCCAAAGTCAATGTTCGGGAGATATCGACGAAAAGTCGTCTACTAATAGAACATACCTTCCATTAAAAGCTTATCAGTTAGCAAATATATACCGAGTAATTAAAAATAGCGTGGGCGGGATTTATTTTATAAGATATATTTTGCATCGTTTGCATAGTAAGCGATAGATCTCTTCGGGAATCTTTAATCAACACAAACTTCTGAGAATAAGAATTAGCTTTTGCATCTAATCAGATATTAGGAGATAACAAGAAATTAATCCCCCCGAGAAGGGTATAGGAAAGTCTGAATTCGTCTCTTTTGTATCCGCACTATATAGCCTCCATTTGTGTATTTTAAAGAAATGATTTTCTCGAATGTATAATTAGAATATGTGAAAAAAACTCTATTTTCTTTGGTTTCTCATTTCCGATCGAATGATATATAATTTGCCATATGTTGCCATTTGAAAACGATAATAGTTCTAAAGACCAAGTGACCGCTGCTCGTACAATTCCGACGTCACTGGGACAATTTGGCCCGAATTTCATAGTAATATAGGTCTTGCCTAGAGGGATCTGCATGAGAATTTTGTTGCAAATTTTAAGGTAGGTTTCTCTAAAGAAGTTATGAAAATTTGCAGTCTGCTGTCAATAACGTCATTGGAAAGAGCGATAAAAGGAGAGAAACAGGTATTCTGTTAATTTAACTTTTTGAGCGTTTCTAAACGCGACGAAAAATGATTGTTCGCGGAACAGGTTGCTGAGGCAGGCTTGCAGGCAAGGTGCAAAATTCGTGGCCAAAACGTCAAATTTAACACCACCATTGTTCAGCCCCTACCTAACTTCCTATATGTTGCCTGCTACAGATTAGTTGTATCTTCACTCGTTTTGAAATTGTATGGGGGGGGGGGGTAACAAACTTTTGACTCACTCTGTATATTCAACTATTCAACTATCTAATGACCACTAAACACTAAAACTTGCATTTTCTGTTTCTATTCATAAATTTTTCAAAAAGTGGAGAAAAATATTAAAAAAGTGTACATTCAGTTAAGCCAAAATTATGAACCCAGTGTACAAAACAAATTGTTTCCACATATTTAGTATTTCGTGGGGTCTTCATTATTTCTGATAACTTCAAACATTTGGTTTGGCATCGAATCAAGAAGGGCATGAAGGCGATTTCTTCATCAAATACATTCACCTGTAATATTTTCCCATCCATCCATAATTGCACTTTTCAGTTCATGAACATTATGAAACTGTTTGTGAACTCGTGTGAACCTGGCGTGCAAGCTATACCCACACATTTACTTCTGGGGAACATGCTGGCCAGGCTAAAACGATTTTTTTATTCACATCTCAAACATGTCTTTTGATTTTCATGAAACCATATTTTATTAATGTTTGAGATGTGACAGAGAGCATTATTTTGTTGTAAAGCCCAATTTTTACACCAAGAATCTCAGCATAAGCTTCAAGTCGTTGTTCTAGAGGCTTTTTATACCCCAAAGAATTCATCCGACCATCAACCACTACCGGATCGCTTGTACCCCAAACAGGAAAACGAGCCCCAAACCATAACTGAACCACCATTCATCTGACGACTGATTTGCACCTTCTTTTATTTTCGTAGATCATGCCAGAGGCATCTCATCCATCAGGACCGTTTAGGTTAAATCTTTTCTCAACCGAAAAAATCATTCCATACCTCTCGTGACCTCAGCATAGCAAAGTTCAATCTTGCTGTTTTATGAAATTGTTTTAAGGGGAGGTACCTTCTGAAATAGTACACGAGAAATAGTTAGCCGAGAACAATTCAAGTCAACAACATCAACAATACCGCAGCAGAAGGATTTCTCTCAGTTGCAAAACCACGAACATAAGCCTCAGCTCTGGAGTTTAGAATTGTTTTCCCTACTTGTTCACTTTTAACCTCGCCACCAAGTCCTCTAATAGCACAGAGATCTGTTTATGTGAGCTGCAATTTGTCTTTGCTTTGTCCCAGAACCATGTAGCATCCAAATGCTTAAAGTGAGGGTGCGTTCATATTTTGGCCAAGCTGAATGTACATCTTTTTTGTTTTTCTCCAATGTTTGAAACGTTTATGAATACAAAGACATAACACAATTTTAGTGGTCATTTGACAGTTGAATACATATTCTTATCGTATTTGTAAAGAATTATGTAATTGTTTGAAATTAAAATTATTTATAGATTGCGCGTCCCGTAACTATGTGCCAAAGTTGGCCCCCATTTGAAACATTTTTTTTTTTCAAGATGCTTCATTTTCTCTGTGGAGCAGTGCAAGCTCCTATGGAGTAACGAGAAATTAATTGATTTTTAAAGCCATAGTAATATTAACGGCCCACCGTAATTCAACTTGTCAGGCAATAACTTTAATCTTTTTTTTAAATCTCTAAAAAAATTTTTTTATTCATATTCTGTTTAGTAGTCATAACCTATTAGCTTATGCTTAGCAAATATTAGCAAAAAAACAAAAACGAGTTCTGCCAGACTGTCAAGGTAACCTCTCTATAATTTATGAATCAAGAATCGTTAGTATGATTTCTAACTGCAACTTTAAATAAAATAAGTTCACGTGAAATACTCTTCTTTTAAATGAATTATTCAAAGAGGAAGTTTATTTTTTAAAAAAATTCTCTCTTTTTGGATAAAATTCCCTTGGAACTGTTCCAGTACGTATTTCGTTCTAAAATATTAACTACTATTAAAGCTACTAAAAATTCAAATAGTTCATTCCACATTTTGAAACTATGTATTTGGGTTTTTTCCTCATGACGAAGAAGTTGGTTTCTATGGAGTAGTGGAAATCGATATAGGACGGAGCTTCCTAGAATGAAGCATTAACACGCCACCGTCTAATAGTGAACACATTTTCTCCAAGAATAGCTCTGAACAATGAACCCAAATTGACTTCAATTAAAGTCAACTTATCTGCACATCTACATTTAAGTCTTTATTTTATAAATCGAAAGTGAAGAACTTTTTCAAAGCTTTTTTCCTTTTAAACCTTTACTGGGTGACTTTAATGATTCAAAAAAATTTTTTTATTTGTGAATGAAGGTAACTGCTAGTTATTCCATGTTGAGGTAAAAACATAAAATCATCCAGTATTTTTATTATTATTATTATTAATTTTTGAAGGACACGATTAGTGGAACCCCTTCGAGAGAAACACCCCCTGGATCCGCTATCATGGCTTTCCTGCCCTACATTTGCTAGTGCATTATCAACTCCCGGAAGATATATTGTTTTTTTTCTTTTATGTGGAGGAAAAAAAATCTGACTTTTCTTAATCGGACTTATCAATTTAATAGAATTATCTTGCTACCAATAAATGGATTCCTTTTGCATCAACATATCAGAAAAATCTGCGCTAGTTCAATTCATTCACGAAATGATAACCAGAGTCCTCTATTGCCAGTTTTGCTTTTACCATTTAGCATCTTTATTTGTAATGGACAAAATACATAAGTATTCCTCATCTATTTCACAAAACTGGCTCGGTGTTTGTCACAAATAACATGTCACGGTTAAGAGCAACAATATGCTGACAGATATAAAAAATAATTTAATAAAAAAAAAAAAAAAAAAATATTCAAAAGTCCAAAATCAATTGAAGTCATATTTAATTTTTGACTGTACGCGTCCAATCTTTCTGTCCTGGTCCCTCCCGCTACTTTTTTTAAGCGGAAAGACCCGCGACCGGTGCGGAATTCCACTATGTGCCCTGGGCTCAAGGGACCAATCTATAATCTGGAGAAATTAGTGAATGCGAAGAAAATAATCTCACAGTGCATGTCTTTCTTCTTGAGAAAAACCTATATATTCGTGTATAAGACGAGAAATTTATTCCCATAAATGGGCTCAAAAATCGTATTCGTCTTATCCATGAGGCAACGAAAATTTAAAACGGCTGCCACAGAGGATACAAATTCTGACACTGACAATGCAGGAATCTGTGAACTGGATGACGTTTATGAAGGAGAAATGACAACCTTGGATGAGTATCAGCAGCTGTTTGGAGAGGCTGGTGATGGCAGTGCTGAGTTTGAAGGCTTTTAAAAATCCATTTACATTTTTATTTTGTTTTCACTGGACAAGTTTGCAGTAATTTTGTCAATATATTTTTTTAAAATTTCGACATCAGTCTAGAAGTGATTTTAGTCTATGACTTATACATGGGGCAATGGGGGTTGTCTTATACATGCAGTCGTCTCATACAGGAGTTTATACGGTATATTCAAAATACTAGGCCGAGAAGTGACCTCGAGAAACCAGTTCCTCTGCTGTCTTGGAGTCGTGCAGCTTTTTGAAGTGTCATTTGAACTATTACGACTGCTCTTCAAAACTTGGTCCTTTGTAGCAAAGACCCGATTATAAGCAATGCATTCACATTTTCATCTGTCAAAGCATCCGAAACTACAGACCTTTGTCTGGACACTGGAGGTGTCAATCCAGATGCCTGCTCAGTGGCAAAAAGTCTTCGCTATAGTGCTGTCCGAGGGACTGTGCAAAACAAATGCACACCACACAACACATATAATGAAGTTCTTTAGGATGCGGCCATACAAAGTTGCAGACACTACATAATGTAGTCTACAATGGTATTGTGTAATGGTCTGGTTGTTTTCAATATTTTCTGGATATCTAAAACGTCCGCAGTGGACGGGAAAGCGCAATAAACTCGCAATGGCTAAAGTACTGGATAAGGTAAGTAAAGACATACTGCCATTTCTGTGCAAAATTCCTTTATAAAGACTTCTACAAGAATGCCAAAAAGGTCAAATTGCAAGTTATTATGCAACAGCATTGCAAGAACCGCAAAAATTATTAATTATAATAATTACTTGCATTCTTGAAGATGTCTCTATGAAGAAATTTTGCACAGAAATGGCAGAATGTCCATGAGGAACATAAAAAAAAGTGCAAACAAAGTAAGGTAACTTAGATTCTTTTAGAATGAAATAAACATATCTGTTTTTTAAATTATGTTGTTGATTTGTAATTTTTTTTATTGTACTTGTATATAACAACAACCTGAGCTTAACGACCTCTTTTGCTTGGTCCCAAGGGTGGTTGTTATAGCTAAGTTTCCCTACATACAAAAAAATTAAAAATTGGAGGCTTGATACAAAGATAGAGAACTAACTACATGTAGTTTCAACTTTTATTCCTGTCTTTTTCAAAATAATTTGAAGGCAGCAGGAATAAGGAACTGAAACGAATCATTCCTTTATCTTAATATTTGGTATTGTAAGGATCCTGTTCATTTCATTTCAAAATATTATTCTAAGACCGTACCAATGCAAAATAAAATATTTTGTGTCATTATAATTACATCGTAATATTCTTAATTACTAATGATAATCATAATTTATAATTATATTAATTATAATTGTAATAATATTATTTATTATAAACTATTCATTATCTTTAAATTTAACCTTATCTTTACATAAACCTTTTATTAAGTAAAGAAATTCATCAAACTTTCATTTCAAGTTGAAACCTTTTATCTATCTATGTTATCTACCCCTCTTTTACCGTTTCAATGTCGAGGATGTTAAATAACCATTGGATCTACTGGAAATTTACCTAGCAGGGCATCAGCCTACTGAGGCTTTACTTGGTTTTCCTGTGACTCGCTGGTTTCGAGAGCAACAAACCTGCACCTTAGCGCTGTTGGCCACTGAGAAGAGAAGATTTATATGTTTACATAATAAAATAGCGACACAACTTCATCATTTTTAGTTTACAGGGCACATTGCTTATCAAAAAAATTAAAGCACAGAGAGTCTATACAAATCAAAGTGAACATAGAGACCATGTAGCACTTCGTCTGGCCATTTGATTTTGCATCCATCACGTCCCTAGTATAGTGCTCTGTTTGGTCGTAGCTTTACTGCACCATTGCCAAGTGTGTAATAAATTAGCTACTTAGTGTACAGGGATTTCTACCAAATATTTAATGTTTGTTTCTGTAATATAAAAAAAATAGTTAAAGTACAAACTCATAAAAAAAATTATTTTTTTTTTAATTTTAAAACCAAGCATGGCAGTGTTACAAGTGTCAAGGCGTTTTCTTTCACCAGTTTTTAACTCGTACATAGATTTTTAAATCTTAGAATACATTTCCAAGTTATCCTAAGAAAACATATCGAATGTTCAACTTAATTTAAAATTTTGAATTAAAAACACTGTCTTGATAGGAGTGCAAGTTCATACAATCAGATCTGCCACATACGTATTAATTCCCCATAAATAAAAGGCTTACATCACTTTTAAAATTCTTTTCAGAACTTGTAAGCTATTTTTACATAACAATATTTACAATAAAATATATACTCGGCGTAAATAAACAAGAAAATCTTCAATTTTGAAATATTTTAAAAGAGGACAGGAGGATGGTAAAGAAATTCTCAACGAGTCCAAACATACTGACTTATGTTTGAAATTTCATACTGACAATGTTAATTCACCTTCCTCCCAGTCCCCTGAAAAACCAAATAAAGAGCTAACTCTGAAAGAACGGAACAAAAGAGAAAAACAAAATTTAGTTTTGAATGCATTAGAAATTCGGTGATGTTTACAGTCAGTTTTCACAGCCATACCAAATGCACTCAAATATAAAATTTTTTAAATATATTTTTTTAAATTTATATACATTATAGTAACATTGATCTATGAGTTCCGGTCCATAAATTTTGTTTCACGTTTATAATTACAAGAATCAACAATCACCATCCATTTTCAAGCCTTTTCTGACTTTGTTTTTTCTTCAGCTGTAGATTTTGTAGCAAGTTTAAACATGTAATCAAAGTTATAATTTTTCTCGCACATTCCGTAAGTTAGAAGCTCTTCGTCCCTTTCATAGTCCTGAATCTAAAAATTGAAATAAACAAAATGTTATAATAAATTCCATGAAAGATCTACTGAATGTCTCAAACATTTAGGGTTAAAATCCTACAGATGGTAGAGGACTGGTCAACTCAGTATTTTGAGACAGGGCACAAATGGTCGGATATGCATATTTTAGGTATCATGAGATCTTGACGAATATATATGTGAAGAACATTTTTGTAAGCTGCTTCCTTCTTCAGAGTAAACAATTTCTTTATCATGCATTTAATAGGCAAGTCGATGGTGTTTAGTCTTGGTACTTCTGCCACATGATCTCACACCATCTCCTCAACGCCTGATGGATAAATAATTCTTATTTAGAATCGTAGCTAATCTCTCGAAATGTCTTCCAATTTGGATACGCCATTAAATACATGCCTGCAAGTTCCTATGATGAGTAACACTCCATCCTCAGCCACAAGGCATAAACTGTAAACAGAAACAAATGTTACCATAGAACGTAAGAGGCGATTTTTTGCAAGCTAGTGCCATCAAACGTCAACACAGTATGCTCTGCTCTAAACATGAAAGCAGCTTACAAAAAGGTTCCTCAAACATATTACTCGTTCAAAATCTTGTGGTGCCTGAAATATGCATCTCTGATGACTAGTTTCCCTATCTCAAAATACTCAGTTTACAGTACAACCATCTATAGAATTTTGACACTACAGATTTTTAACACCCTGTATATATTTTTTAAGTATAATGCTTGTTGTGCACAGAATGATTACTTCATTAGAGACACTAAACTAATAACGAATTGGTATCCTCCTATATGACCACAGCCGTAATTCTGCTGCATACAGATTCTATTTGACGGTGTCCACGATGAACACAATGTTTAGCAGCTATTATAAAAATCTGGAGAGGAATTGCCCGATCCGATGGATGAAGATGTAGAAGTGCTCCTGCTTAAAGATGATGCAAAAGCATGGCCTACCATTACATTGCTCGTTTTGTCATAGAACCATTCATGAACTGAAATTTTTCCGTTGTTGAAACAGGTGCACAAAACCACTACTGTTCAATTATTTTCCTACTGCAGCATATGGATAATGTGCGCACCAGAAGTCACCTGGATCCAACAGAACAGATGCTGCCTCCTACCTAGCTTTTGCTTAACAAAGTCAATAAAGTGTAGGAACTGTCCCACAGGAATATGGACCCATGATGACATAAAAGCAATCTTCTCTCTTTTTCTCTCTCTAAAGGCGCATTCACATATACGCGAGAAAGACCTGTTTATGCGAGAAAAAGTCTCGCTACCGCCGCGAGAAAAGTTCTGGTGCTTTCTCTCACTTCTGGCGTGCTGCTGCGAGAGATGCTCATTTCGGTGCAAACCACATGCTCTGTGCACATAACTCATTTCTTTTCTAGCTCAATGGCACGAGAGATTACTCAACGAAGAAAAAGGAGACTACTGTTGCATTTGAAAATGCTTCTGATGCTGAAAACGCTTCAAACGAAGCCAGTTTTTTAAGTTTAAATTTTGCACCAAAATGTCAAAAGAAATCTTAAATGAATAAAAAAAAATTGTCCTTCCATAACGTATTTTTATATTAAATGCGTAAGAAATGATAACCATGTATACAGTTAAAATAATTAAATAATATTGGTTATTAATTAATTCGGACAATAATATTACCAATTTGTACTTAGATTTGTTCAATGTTTGTGATTATCATTATTATTATTATTATTATTATTATTATGGAAGAACACAAAAAACAATCTCAATGTAACGTAAGCTCTGGATGTAAGAAGCTTCATGAAAAGAGTTTCCTTTATATATCAAATGTTATAACTTTGTTTTAAAAATTGTATATATATGTAAACCCGGACTTACAAGCCCAGAAAAGGCTTCGGATTTTGGGGTTCGAATTTGGCCTTTTGAAAATTATTAATATTATTATATGAAAGAAATGAATATTTTATCTTTGTGAAGTTAATAATGGTATTGTAGAAGAAAATGTATTGTAAAGTAAATTAAATTTTGTAAATTTTCTGATATAAATATGATTCTTGTAAATTTTGTCAAAAATATCTTGATTCGAATTGAAATAAATTGAAATTAAAAAAAATTGGAAAAAAAAAAAAAAAAAAAAAAAAAACAATGCTTATGTTTGTATGTTTGCTCAAGAGATGGCGCTAGCGATGTGCGCTAAAAAAATGTTTTTTCATGCAGTGATTTCAACTTCGAGCCATCGTACCTCAACGAGGTCGCGATCTCTGTGGTCTTTATGAGCCTTATTTCAAATAATTTCCCGTTCACAGACGGCAGAAATCAAATTTTCTTTTGATGTGGTCTCCTTTTGCTTTTTTAATTGCCTTTTCCTATTTCTTTGAAAGACGGGAGAATCGTTCATGGCGTCCATGTTGTTTTTAGCTGTTGCCTTTGCCGTGCTGCAACAGGCAGCCAATCAGAAGAGCGGAGTGCTCTGATCAGATTGGCTGGGATCTGGGCACTTTCTCGCTCTTGTGCGCCAGAGCTAGACTTTTCTGTTTCAAACAGAAAACTGTGGCAACACCTTTTCTGGCGCCAGTTGCGTCCACTCGCGCGAGAAATGACCCTGGCATATATGTGAATGGCCTTGCGAGAACCATATCTGGCGTGAATTTCTGGCGTGGCTGAACTTTTCTGGCGTGAATAGGTCTTTCTCGCTTATATGTGAATGCGCCTTAAAACAGTTCTACTGAATTCTAAAACGCATACTTAAAGTAAAACAATACAAAATATTCTTCAACTTTCCCCTCTGCTGGCTAAACATGGCAGTTGCACGAGTTTCTTTGCCAAACCTACAAAATCATTCATTCTTAACATAATCTACCCTTATGCAATATGATTATGCAAAAAAAATATTATAATTGTATTTTTCTAGAGTTTATCTTAAATTTCTCTCATAGTAACAAAATCACTGTTCCAAAGTAGCCAAAACATTCCACGAGTTGATATGTATCATTAATAATGTAGTATTTTTTTAAAATCATATAAGAATACAAAATATTTTTTTACCTGACACATTAATTCCTCTCCTTTTCCAGGAAGATTTACACCAGAAACCATAGAGAACAGCTCCTCTCCAGATGGTACATCTGCCAGCCCTGATTTACTGAAAAACTAAGAGGGGAAATATATAACATTAAATAGAAGTTCAGACAAAAATTATTTGTGAAACTATAACCATAACCCAATAAATAAACCATTAAGAAATGACATAACCAAGCACCGAAAGGCTAAACTAGTTGCAGTCAAGTGTTTCCAAAATTTTTGAATCATTCTTGAAAACATTAGAACAGGTTCCATTGATCAAATTTCACTATCTTCAAACTTACTAATTACTTTTATATATTCATCATGGCACGTCATTATGAGTTGTTTGATATATTACATGCCATATCTTAGCATTGAAAATTTTCACTGATAGCATAATGGTATTATTAGAACAGATACCACTGAATCAATTTCCACAGTCTTCAAACTTATTATTTATTATTCTTAAACTGGGTTAGATTATCGTTGCATGAAGTCAGCTATAATCTTAGCACGGATTCCTCAAGGGAATATTGCGCCAAACCCAGGGAGAAACCCAAACACAAACATCCATACCCTCAGTGGGATTCAAATCCGCGACACTCCAGTTCCGAGAGCAATAAGACCTGCGCCCCAGCGCTCTTCTGCCACTGAGCTGGCTTCTTCGTTACTTCTTATATACAGTATTTATTTTTAGTAATTACTCTTATATATTCATTTATGACAAGTCATTAAGAGTTGTTTGATGTATTACTTGCCATATCTTAGCAATGAAAATTTTTAAGTGTCATAATAGTACCATTAGAGCATGTGCCATTGTACCAACTTCAACCATCTTCAAAAATGTTTGGTGCGATGAACCATATTTATCCATTGGAGAAAACAGTACTTAATAACATTATATTCACTCAAAGTTCATCAGTACGAGTTGCTAGAAATATTACTTATTATATCTTAAACTGACCAGCTGACAACAACCTCTTGTCCACAAAAAAAAAAAAAAAAAAAAAAAAAAAAAAAAAAAAAATTCTTTTGTGGACAAGAGGTTGTTGTCAGCTGGTCATGTCGTTATCCACAGTCCTTTCCAGTTTCTCATATCTTAAACTAGAAAATTTTTAGGGGGTTTCATAATAGTACTATTAGAGCCATTGTAACGATACTGACCATCTACTAAATGGTTCTTTGATGAATCACAGGGTTCTCCCCAGGCCCTTTTGAACGGGCACGCCATCTGGCTGATTTTGGTGACCACCCAGCTGAATACACGAAAAACTGCACACAACTGCATAATATTTTATTTGTTTTTAATTTTTGTCCGCCCGGCTATTTTATATTTCCACCCATCTGATAAAACTTTCTGGGGAGAACAATGGAACCATATTTATTAATTGGCAAAAAAAAGATTTTGAAAATTTTTCATAAGTCTTCAAGAAGATCAAGTTTCAGACAGAACTCTTTCAGTACTTAAGATAAAGAATAATCTTTGAAGAAATGAATTTATACTTACATTTGATACATTGGTGCAATCTCGAAATAAGAATTCTAAGGCTTGTGGGTGAATAGGTTCCACAGATTGGCTTACGTCGATAAACCAAACCTGATTATCATGCCAAAGCATGTTGTATTCACTTAGATCAGAATGGACCAAGTGACAGTCTGTATACATTTTTTTCATCATCTATAAAGGAAAAATGCTAATTATTGTATAAACTTTCATGTTTAGATTAATGAGCATCATAAGTGATAATGATATACATACAGGGTGTCCAAAAAGCCCAGTAACATGGCAGATATCTCGAAGCTGCCAGGTAGGCGAGATCTGATGAGTGTGGTTTATAGGTAATGGGGGGGCGGGGAATTCATTGCCGCACTCAAATTTGACTTCGACCCCAAATTTAAGGTCATCCATTTGCTAACTCAAAAACTATTAAAGATGGAGAAAAATTTCCGATTGCTACTTGTAGAAGAACACCACAGTAGTCTCAAAACAATTTTTAATCACACCCTTCCCCTTGAAAGATTTTGAGAAAATGGGTGGCAAAGAGCCACTCAAGGTCAGGTTGGGCTGGCCAGGTTGCTTCACTGGTTGGGTCAAAGTCAAATTTGAGTACGGCAATGAATTCCCCCCCCCCCTCATTACCTATAAACCATACTCATCAGATCTTTGAGATATCTGCCATATTATCAGAGTTTTTGAATAATTAATATAAACACCCTGTATAATATAAACAAATACAATAATTATTATGGGACAAAACAAATACTGAAAAAAAATGTTGAAAAAGGCTACAATTAATATTTGAATAGTTTTCAGAGCCTTCACTGAAACTTAATGACTGCACTAAGTAATAACAAGAAATTAATACCCCCCCAAGGAGAATATAGGAAAGTAGTGGAAGCTCTATGAACATCTATTTTTACTCCTTTATCTGCACTTTTTAATCCCCTCCTCCCAGTTTTTTAATCAAAAAATTGACTGTCTCGAACGTAGTATTTAGAAAATGAAAAAGAGTTCTATCTTCTTTCCTTTCTCGTCATTTCCGATTGAATGACATATCACATGTCTTAAGCTGTCATAGTTCTAAAGACCAAGTGACTGCCAGCCCCACTGGAACAATTTGGCCTAAACTTCATAGTAATGAAGATCATAATGCCTAGGAGAATCTGCATACTGAATTTCACTTCTTTACATACCTAAATACCCATACTGAAAGTCACATAGATCGTTTGTGCCCTCTGACTCCCACCCCCTTAATTCCGACCCCAGTGCACCAATCAAAACCACACTAAATAGTGAAAGTGGACATCCCCATAATAAGCTATATTCCAAATTTCAACCTTCTACCTCAAAAAAATGCAGAAATTATGAAGGGGACGGAAGACGGATTCTATATTTCCATTCTTTCGCTACTTAATAATAATCTAAAGCCACAACCGAAGAACGAATATTTCTTGGAAAAATTCTGTTAAAATCGTTTTGTATAAAAGAAAAATTAAAGCAGATCAACCATCCCAGTGAAAGTTTTATAAATAAAGCTATCTGGAAAAAAAAATTGGTAAAATTTTAGTTTCTTTTCCGTGAATAATTTAGAAAGATGATTAAATAGTAAATTTACACATATGGTGCCTGTGATCCCTCTCTCAGTGGGTCCCTGCGGTAATTTTGCGCATACGCAAAAATGCCAAAGCTGCAATGGAAGAGGCAAACCAAGAATAAATCCGTGTTTTGTAAGAATTTTATACAAATATGGTATCCAGATGACCGGTCAGTTCAAAAATAGAATGAATACGAACTTCTGCAAACATTTGCAACAAACTTGGATGTGGAGAAGATATCAAAAATGCAACGTATGGAAGTGGTTTCAACTAAAATTTGATAGCAACGATATGAGACTTGTTCACCTAATTGCCCGTTGTCACAAAGTGATCCAACTGTACAGCTGAAAAGGAACCCTTCAGATCCATTGTAAAGTACAATTTGGGGAATGCTGACTGAGAATGGCTACCTAAAGTGGACTCCAAAATTTGTGCAAATGCTGACCAAGTGTCTGGACTGGCCTGCATGTTCCCTGCACCTCAATCCTATATATAAAACTTGTGGTTTATAATAAAGGGATGCTGTGGAGAAGATAGAATCACATGATGTTGCTGTAGGAGTTGTGAAAATAAATAAATTTTTGGGACCAGATCGATGATAACAAATGGGATTCTTTCACCAACAGCATGCCATAATGCATAAAGCTATGCATACAAGCCAAGGGCAACAAAATTAAATACTGAATTGTATTCTACTTGAACTGTGAAGAATAAAATATCTTCTGGCAACAAATATCTTTTTTGTAATTTCTGTTTTTCCATAAGAGGTGTCAGAATGTCAATTGTTTTTGACAACGAGCTTTATAAATAGTGCATGAAAGATATTTTCTTACCTCCAAACATTGCTGATAAGCATTATTCAATTGTTCCTTCGTTAAAATCGCATCTTTAATTTTAGGTGCTGGTGTGCCATCTCTGCCAATAAATGACATGACTAGTATGTGTTTCTTCAGCAAAACCACTTCTGGACACAAGATTCCACTTTTATTCATTCTACAATCATTAAATCAATACGCTGCTATAGAAATTTTTTTGTTACTGTAATCAAGTAAATAAATTTCAAATTTAAAAAATACAAATTCAAACCTAATTAAATTCCGCATTTCTTTTTCTGCCCACAATCTAATTACTTTACGTGGGTTTTGTTTGCTGAAACGATCCTTGAAACGATGATCATCTTTAATATAGCGGTCACGATTTTTGAATTCGTTCAGGGTAGTTTTGAATACTTTTAAGGCACATTCTGGGGGTACAGTCTGCCCTTCTATTCTGTGTGAGAAAATTAAGTAACTTAGACAAATAAATGCATAAAAATATAAACAAATATAATTAAGAAACCCTTAGCTGCATTTACTATTTCAAACATGCTTTAAAGAAAAAAAAAAAATTTTTATAATAAAAAAACAACAATAACTATTAACAGAAAATATACACTCAAAGGCCATACATCATGAGATAGCTGCTCAGTAATGGTCGATCCCCCTCTGGCCCTATGAAAGATCTCTGGTGAGTTGTTGGCCCATGCCATCTTGTTCGACGTCCACAGATTCTTAATATTGGTGGGTAACAGATCTCAAGTGTAGGGACCTATCTAACACATCCCACAAATGTTCAAAGAGATTCATGTCTGGGGAGTGAATTGGCCACACAATTCTTTGGAAATCTCCTGAATACTCCTCAAACCAATTCTGCACAACTTAGGCTCGATGACATCGACTACTAGAAGACCCTATCATTGTGGAGGTACACAAGCTAAACATCATGGGAATCATTCAGTTATGCATCTAGGAGGGTCAATGGAAACAAACCGTGCAATACAAAAGCATCACACACCAACATTAAAAGATAGAAGCAGTTTCTTGGATTCCATGGTTCATGTAATATGTTCAGGTACTCTTTTGCTACCCTAACTCAGGGAGGTTAATAGAACTGCTAGATACTGGTTTGGAATTGCATATATCAAATGTGGTAATGACTACATGTGCTGTGGTTTGTCGGTTATAGGGGGGGGGGGGGGACAATTCTAGTCAGATGAATTCTGGAATCATGCTTGGAGAGCAGTAGCAGTCTGGTCGACCGCTGCATTGTCCATAATGCCTTTCAGAAGATATTTCCTATACTCATGGGACACTGTGGATTGCAGAATGATGAATTCCAGAACCACCTCTGGAAATGGCATGCTCCATGCTTCGGGCATCCACTATCATGCCACGTTTAAACCCTGTAGTTCTCATTGCCCTTGCCATAATCATCACAATAGCAGGGATACAAGTAGATAGATGCAACCCAAGGTAATCTAGAATAACAAGTAAGTCCAGTTTGTCAGAAGTGCTTAACGCACATACGTATTGTGACGTCACTGGATGACTTATGGCGTTACTTCCGGCAGTGAGCGGCAGCCATTATTCTGGTCACAAAAGAAAACGTTTTCACGTAAAAAACAAAACTCTTACGTTGTGCTTCTGAAGAAACGTTTATGTATAAACTTACTATTTTATAAATTAATATTTCCTAATGCCTGCATAAATAAAGTTATTATGAAATACATGTAATATCGAAATTATTATCTCTGTCTCTTAACTGCTAGGTTCCGACGAATCAATTTCGAAATCTTAACGAGGAATGATAAGTAGGTCTAATGATAACGAGAAATGATAACTTCCTTAATGTTAACTATCCGCACATCGCGCGATGACTGATCATGCGACCAAGGTAAATGAATTTATATTTTAAAGACCCCTCCCCCCCTAACGAACTGATATATACCCCTTTTTCTATTTAGTCACAGTAAATTTCACTTACCTTGGTCGCATGATCAGTCATCGCGCGATGTGCGAATAGTTAACATTAACCCTGTGTTCATATTAAAAAGAAATACGTAAGTAAATTTTACAATAATTATAAGTCCCTTCTTATAATGGCATTATTATTTAATTAAAATAAATAGTAAAAAGGATGAGAATGTGAAGGAAATGAACGAATCGTCAAGTGTCGCTATCGCACGATTGTTTTCATTGCCGCCATGTTTTGGTTTCTGTGGAGGTTTCGATTTAGCGGGTATTGGTTTCGATGCCATCCAATGATGTCAAAATATGCTTGCACAGTAAGGCAATTTTTACCACTTCTGGCAAACTGACCCCCACCTTGTTCTAGATCACCTTGGGTGCAACCATTATATGCTGTTTTGGATTACTCCACGTCATCATGTAGGTGATAGCAGCTTTCGTACTATCCCATGGCTTTTGGCCTTCATGAGTGTTGATCATAGGCTAATAAAGTTTAATCTTAGAACATATCAAACATAAATGGAAACTTACTAAGGTAATTATTATATAGAAAAACTTACTTTCCCCCAATGCCATGCAGAATAACTGCTTCTTTTCCAGAGCTGATAGTTCCATTTATGGACTCTAATGAGCCATTATTAATGATTTTAAATAGCAACAGTCTAGTCTTAGGATCAAAAGCTTGAACCTAGAGTAATATATATGATTCAAGAATTGTAATGTTAACACAGGTGGAAGTAAATTTCAGGCTATCAGAATTCAAAGAGCTTTTATATCAAATTAAATTTTATTAAAAATTAGCACAATCAAAATCATTTTTATAACAATTATCAGAATACAATAATAGACTTACGGCAGTAGATTTCTCAATTTTATCGTGCAAACGTTTGTTCCTCTTTTCTTCAGTCATGGAATGGACTTTCAAATGGTTATAAACATTATTTGGCAATTTCATGTCAAATCCTCCAGCATCCCCAGTTTCAAAGCCAGGGGGAAACTAAAGCAAATACATTTTTAAAATTCATATATAAAATTATAAGACTGTTTATTATAAACACTCACACCTAAATCCATGTGAAACAAAGATTATAATTGCGGATATATATTAAACATATTATTAAATATATCCACAATTACTATCAAGAGAAGAACTAGAAAATATGCTCAAATCTAACTCACTCCCATGACACGGCAAGCATTTTTCCTTCCACAAATAGCAGCATCATGTTTGGTTGTAATAGTAGAACCATGACGTGTAAAACCAATTTTTCCGACGACTGGAGAATTTTTTTCTTAAAATTAAAAAAAGAATTGTTGAAATATACAGAAGGGGGAATCATAAAGTAGTGCTAGGCTTCTCAAACTTTTAGAGTCAAAATTCTACAGATGGTAAAGGACTGTTTACAGATCATATTGACTATTTTGAGATCATATTGTCCATATTTCAGGTGCCTCAAGATCTTATTGTCTGCGAGAGGATTTTGCTCCAGATGACGTGCCTGTTCACTTCCATGTTGTTGTCTGCACGTATCTGGACAACAGATTTCCTAGTCATTGGATGGAAAGGGAGGTCCTGTTCCATGGACAGCACAATAACCTGATTTCACTCTTCTGCATTATTTTCTATGGGAGTATATCATGTCAAAGGTGCATGAAAGCTTATTAGAATCTGATGTCATACTGCTTGTACAATAAACACAAGGGATATTTGAAACATGGCAATGAAATTCCATGCACTGTTGTAATACTGTACAAGTACATATTGAGACTAGTGGTCACTAGTTTGAAACTTGCTCTGACCTGTAAGTTGATGTTAATGTGTAAATTGTTTATGAATAATAAATAAATTGCTGTTTGTTCTGAAAACGAAAGCAGCTTACAAAAACATTCCTCACAGGTATTACTTAATCAAGATCTCATGGCGCCTGAAATAAATATTTCCGACCTGGTCTCAAAAGGCTCAGAATATATACAGGGTGAATAAAAACTCCCAGAATGGTCTAGTATCTCGAAAAATACAAGTCTTATCAAAAAAAGAAAAAATACAGCGTCAATATATTTTTTAAAGCTATTTAATGGTGATTTGAAATTCCTTGTAGGAAACGGGGCGGGGGTGGGGGAGCAAGTTTGAAATTTCGAATGGGAACACCCAGTTTTTTTTTTTTTTTTGCAGATTCAGATTCTACAGAAAAAATTACATTAATTTTACCCAAAAAATTTTTAAAAATCTTGTGTAGATGGCCCTGCAAAAAAGGTCAAATTAGTGTGAATATCTCGAGAAGTCCCCTTCAAATCAAAAAGCATCAAATATTTTTTGAACGCTATCATATTTGATAGTGCTAAAATGTAGATTATAGCCCATCTACCGTAAAAAATAACAATGATAAGAAATTTGAAGAATCTGAATCTACAATAAAAAAAGAGGGGTTCCCATTTAAAATTTCAAAGTTGCCCTTGGCCACCCCTGAAGAGATGGTGAGGGCTAATTTCAGCACTATTAATACCATAGCTTTAAAAAAATAATGAATGCTTTTTTTTATTTGAACGGGCTTCTGAAGATATAGTTTGACTTTTTTTGCACTTACAGCGCCATCTACAAAAGATTAAAAAAAAAAAAATGTTGGATAAAATTAATGTAATATTTTCCGTAGAATCCGAATCTGAAAAAAAAAAAAAAAAATGGAGGTTCCCATTTGAAATTTCAAAGTTACCCCACACCCTACAAGGGGTGTAGGGGGCTAATTTTTTGCACCTTTAAATAGCTTTCAAAAATATTTAACATGTTTTTTTTCTTTTTCTTTTTTGACAAGATGTGTATTTTTCAAGATATTAGACCATTCTGAGAATTTTTATTCCCCAGGTATATATGTGTTTGTTTAATGCGACAAAAATGACGAAGTTCACGCTACTATACAAACTGTGTTTGTTTATTCTAGTCTAACTACTTAAATTTGCAATTGCCAATGATCTAGTATCTAGTACAGAGGGAGTTTTGCGCCATCCCAGTAAATAACGACTGCTACGAGGGGGGTTTCATGATGGAAGAGCTGCTGGCGGACAAACAAACCAGTGGCTGTCACCAACTGCTGGAAAGCCAGCTATGGTCACTTGGCAAATGGGTCAGACTAAAGTCCTCCAACAGCCGTGCCCCAAATAGCTGTCCTGCCAGCAGTGGCCCTCAAGCCCTGGCCGTCACCCAGCCAGCAGCTGGCCGCGCCTGAAGTTGCTGAACTCCATCAATTAGCAAGCCAACCGACGAGACAACCAGGCCACGGCCACCCCCTAATTGCCAGTGATGCTAATGCTTCATTGCCCGACAAATGCATGAACTAAAATCTTCTTCATTTTCTGTGTGATTAGCATCAAATATCAAGAAAGGATAGCAAAATTAACTGATATTTATCATATCAGCAATTTATCTTTCTACCACATCAATAGTTGCTGTAAATCCAATATCATAATTTTTAGTTTTCTCCAATATCATTAAACAAATGGCTTAAATGTTATTGTGAGCATCAAAAGCCATTTTGGAAACAGATGGTCTAACAAATTTGTTTGTTTTTTAACACTCTGACAACTGTCACAGTATCGTGACATACAGTAGCAGTTACGGTTATTCTCAATCGTCGCTTTCACCTCATTAACAAACACACCCAAAAATTCTAATATTTATTTGAATTCTTTCTAACTCAAAGCAAAATTTTAATGAAAACTAAATTAAATGCAATGAATTCAGTTTAAAAATGAAGATTTCCACGAAACAGTAAATTATTATTAAAATTATTTGTAATTAATTTAAAGATTTTAAGCTATGAACAGATTAATATTAGGATATTAGTAAATGTGATTTCAAATATTTTATTTAGTTCTATACGACCTACTCAACTATATGAAAATGCACCTGCATTAAATTTAATTTCTTAACACCAAATGTAATTCAATGCCTACCTCTTTCTTCAAAGGAATCCCAATTCTTTGGATATTCATCTACATATTCATCGCTACTATCACTGTCCCAGTATCCATCTGGTGCTTTGCGATAATTAACAAATGATACAGACACTAAGGGAACAGTAAACAATAAATTAATTAATATTCATATTGAGAATGCATTGAGTGTGAAGAAGTTTCAAGAAGAAAATTAATAAGATAAATAACCTGTTAAAATTAAACAAGGAAATGTGCAATCCTAAATGTTATGAAAACATTTAAATACTTTATGTAATTTATTTATTCATTAACCTTTGCTTTTTCCATTAAATTTATCTTCTTCTCTTTTCAATATATCATCATGTTCTTTATCAAATTCCTTTTGCAACATTTGTGCCAATGCAAAATCACTATTGCAATCAGGGTCACTGGATAATGTGAAAGGTTCTATGCTTGCACTAGAAAAAAATTGTAAAAAATAAAAATATTAGAAAATTTAATTCAATATTATGATCTTACACAGACATACAGACGCTTACATAGTGTGGTTACTTCATTGATACACCCCTCATAATAGAGTGAACAGCTCCAATTAGAAGACTGGCACTCACGTGACTACAGTATGGGTATTTAATCAGGTAAATTCTAGCAATAAGCCTGTGTTAGGTGAGCAAGATGGGCAAAATTGAGAGTTTGAATGACTTTTGGCATGACAGCAGGTGCAAAGACAATGTAAAACTAGGATTTCTACATTGCCTACATCTTGAACTTTTCATGTAAAACTGTCATTTATATGGGCTGAGAATGGTCAACAGCCAAGAAAATGTAGGGCCAAAGACAGTCCTATGTCTAAATATTTTGTCAGTGACATCAATGAGCAGACAATAATATGTGAAATAATCAACAATTACGAGGCATGTTTTTTAAGTAAGTACCGTTTTGCGATTCCGCCGCCGCAGCGCTACGGTCGGCGTTCTGCGCATGCGCGCTGGTTAACTACATCTCTTGTCTACGCACTGACGCCATTACAGTCTGATTCTTCATTGTATACGTTGTTTACTGAGTGTTTAAGATGCCTCCGACAATCGTGAGTCCCGCCGATTGTGAAGTACGGGCTGTTATACGATTTCTTAGTGCTAAAGGCGTAAAACCGATCGATATTCATCGTGAGATCTGTGAAGTGTACGGACAAAACATTATGAGTGATGGAATGTTAAGGAAATGGGTGAGAGCATTTAAAGATGGCCGCACAAATGTGCATGATGAAGAACGGAGTGGGCGTCCTTCGGTCGTTAATGAAGATTTGGTGCAGAAAGTGGACGAAAAGGTGAGAGAAAACAGACGCTTTACAATTTCATCATTGTGCGACTGCTTTCCTCAATATTCTCGTAGTGTTTTGTATCGCATTGTGACCGAGAACTTGAATTACCGGAAATTGTGTTCACGTTGGGTTCCAAAAATGTTGACGGATTTGCACAAAACCCAACGTTTAGGCAGTGCATTGACTTTCCTTGAGCGGTACCACAATGAAGGTGAAGATTTTTTAGACCAAATTGTTACTGGTGACGAAACATGGGTGGCCTACGTCACACCAGAATCGAAACAACAATCCATGGAATGGCGACATTCATCATCACCCAAAAAAGTGAAGTTTAAGCAAACAATTTCTGCCCGGAAAATCATGTGCACAGTTTTTTGGGACAGAAAAGGAGTATTGCTAGTGGAGTTTCTGCCTCGTAATGAGACAATCAATGCAGCATCTTATTGTGAGACATTGAACAATCTGCGTCGTGCAATCCAGAACAAAAGACGTGGCAAGTTGAGTAAGGGTATCGTTTTGCTGCATGACAATGCCCGTCCACATGTGGCTAATCGGACCAAAGATCTCATCAAATCTTTTAAATGGGAAACTCTAGATCATCCTCCATACAGCCCTGATCTGGCGCCCAGCGACTACCATTTGTTCCTGCATTTGAAGAAACACCTGGGTGGTCAGCGTCTTCAAGACAATAACAAAGTCAAAACATTTGTGATACAGTGGTTAACAAGTCAGGCGGCAGAATTTTATGAGGAGGGTATTCAAAAACTGGTGCCACGTTATGACAAGTGCCTCAATATTCACGGAAATTATGTAGAAAAGTAGATTAAGGTACAGGCTTTCATGTAAAAATAAAATTATTGTGATATCTTTGCACGTCTTTTTTTAATTCCAAAACGGTACTTACTTAAAAAACATGCCTCGTATAACAGTGGTCTGCAGAGGACAATTTTGGAAAACACTGAGCTAGGCATTGTTCCACATAAGTGTTAGCAGCCAATGACCTGTAAAGATGTCACACTTATTCTGTAATGATCTGTAATAATCTGCAATGGACCATCCTGTATGGTAGTAGATTTGGCATGGACTTGGAAATGCTATAAGGTCATGCTGATAAACTTTATCTCTATGTACCGTATATTCTTGGATATAGGTCGCAAAATTTTATACTCAATTTTGACTGAAAAAAAACTGGAGAGAGACCTTTAAATCCAGCTAAATCTGCCTGTCGATGGGCTGCCTATCGATGTTGATCATTAAACCTTTTGCCACATTTGACTGAAAATTATTATATTCTATTTTATTTTATTAAAATATTATATATAGAAAATATAATTTACTGAGACCTGAGTTGTCTCTGCATATCTATTTATTATTGCTAACAGAAATAATCTTTAATAAACTATTTATCTTTGGATATTCATAAACATCACTGAATAATATCGAGGAAACTAACTTTGATGGAGATGTAAACTGCTTTGCTTCGCAGGTCACCATTTTGAATAAATTAACGAATGCTCTCCGTAATTCTTCCTCTTTCCTGCAATGGCTGTGTGCATGAAACTAATTTTTTCCACTTTTTTGTTCATGGAACCACCATGCTTCCTACTTTTTTCATGTAAATAAACTTGTTTCAAGATAGCATTTACTTTGCCTGTTGTGATCTTAAAGGTTAATATAGTGACTGAATTACTATTATCAGTCACGATGATCTGATTTGAATTTTAAAGCAAAAAAAAAAAAAATTTGTACCAAAATTTGGAGGTGAGACCTATATTTGCTTGCGACCTGTATCAGAGAATATACAGATAAATAAAAAGTACAAGACATAACACAAGCCAAAGTTGAGAACATCAAATAATTGCCTATACACTGTCTAATGAAAGTCTGACTGAGCGTGTCCAATTAAATTTCCAATTTCAATTGTTTGACATTGTTAACTTTACATGGAAGCTATTACTATCAAACATGTCCTCTGAGAATAGGTTACAGCGTGGCTACTTGACAGCAAGCTAGGACTATCTTTACTAATAAATGGCGAATGTTTACGTGGCTTTGTTTTTCTCTATTTAATTATTAATATCCAAAAGTATGGATAAAAAAATTCTCCTAGACCCATTTTCCATATATTAAACAATATCTCGTAAGTCAAATTTCACATGCCGTTTTGCTGCAATGGATGTACAGTGCTCCCTCCATATAATGGCACTCTACATAATGCCAAATTTATAACAGCAAGTCCATAAGTATATATTCATTCATGTCTGTAGTTTTTATGTTCCGGAAGAAAATATCGTTATATGGACTTGGCGTTATAAATTTGGTGTTATGTAGATTCCGTTATACAGAGGGAGCACTGTACTTAAATCACAAAAAATATTGGTCAGATAAGGTTAATTTGCCCCAGCATTCAATGGTCCCTGGCATCAAACTTTAAATCAAACTATAAACTCACATGTTCTCCACGGAAACAGTTTTGCATTGTTTAAGCATTGTTGGCGCTGGCTTGAAGCACACAGGAACTGAAAAGTCACCTGACCATTATTGTCTGAGCAACAATAATATTTAAATCCTTACTACACATACAATCTCATCAATCAATCACAAACTGTAAATAAAGGAGAATATGTGACTTCGTCATACGAAACAGTTTGAATGTGTGAGCTTTGCAACAATATGAATTGAATTTGAAACCAATTACCACGCAAACTCCATGCGGATAAAATCTTGTAAACTCATAAGAAAAAAAAAAAAAAACCCCACAAATTCCATGGCTTACTTGAACTAAGAGTAACCCCAAAATAACATTTAAAGCAAATTTGGATGATGAATGATTATTTTTTTAAAATCATTTCTTACCTGTCTATATTATTTAAAAATAACGATTCCTCTTTATCTTGAAGAGACATTGCTAGTTCTTCGCTCATGACCTCTGCTAAAGAACACGGCTCAATAGGTGGTTTAACATTCCATGCATTATGACTTGGTCCAGATTGTGGAATGACAATAACTTCAGATGCAGTTCCTTCCATCTTAGACTATAAAACTAGCAGGAAAGGGCTAAGCAAATCAAAACATAAATCGGTGATCAAAATATAACTTCATAGTATCGTTTTACATTTACAAAATACAAAAAAGTTTTAAGTCTGCCCATTTCTCTGTGCAGCAGGGCTAAACCCAATTCTTCTGCACTATTCTCATAGCACTACTCTAGGAATTCTTCATATGTTATAATTTATCACACGAAATTAAAGTCCCACCCAGAATGAAAGATGATTTTGTAAATTTCATTGCATGCCTTGGAATTATTTCTCCAAGTGCTTTCTCCAGAGCAGGATTCCTTAATTTTCCCCACAGCATATTGTCCACCATGTTTGTGTATGAATAGTTGAAGTTGAGAAAATCAGCGTTTTTAAATATTAATTGCACCATGATTTTTACATGCCAACAACAGTAAAAGCATTACAAAAAGCTTTAGAACTACATTTATCTCAGAAATAATGCAATTTGCAGATGAAAGACTGTCAGATTCGTGATCAGCACATTGAATTTATTAAGATAAGACACTTTTCCTTTCATTTGGTTCTGTACACAAAAATGGTGTCCATTGTTAGAGGAATGATTCATCTCAGGTGTCGAAAGAAGCCATAAATGTGTCAATACAACAAATGAGATTAAAAATACGTGGACGAAAAAAATAATTTTGCCATATAAGCAAGGCCCAAATAGATAAACTGCGTAATTTCCTTTATACTTAAGGTATTTATAATCCAAAGTAAAAGGAAGTTCCCAATGAGTAAAGGGCATGAAAAGGATTTTTGTACATTTTTTTTTTTTATCAAAATATAATTTTATAAATTTTTATCAAATTAATTTTTAGATTTCTATCAAAAATTTTAATTTTATCAAATTACAATTATAATAATTATAAAAAATATCAAAATATAATTTAATAAAAGAGGGATTGTTAAATTGAAAATTTTGATTTAAATATAAAAGTTAATTTGATAATTATAGTCCGGGGGAGGCCTTGGCCTGGTGGGCTTTCACTGAGCACACAACTTCAGCAACACCAGGCACGGCTAGTCACTGGATGGGCGACCACCATTGAGATACGATCACCCCCCCCCCCCAAAAGTTGGACTCAACCAAACAGAAAATTTGGACTCTATCTGGATCACAGTGGATTGACCTACTTCCTTGAGGCATCCTTCCGGATCGAAGAGTTTACATGCCACTTTTTGCCAAAGAGGTAGACTCGATCTGGATTGAAAGTGTTCATGTAAATGCAATGAATGTGTTGATAAGAGGATATTACTTTCTTCTTTTTTTCCCTTATATATGTAAAGAATTCCTCCACAAAAACAAAACGTGCTTGCAATGAAATTATTTTGAAATCTTGTCGGGTTTTTGAGGAATAAACATTTTAAAGACAACTATGAAAAACAGATATGACGTAAACCACAAGGCAGTCGCATCCGACACTGATGGAGACATGCACTCAGAGAAATCATACTATGTGGATTGAGTGTTAACCTTCATTTTCCCAATTATTAAAAAAAAAAATAGCATTTGGTCCACTATAGTTCTCAACCCTTCAACTGAAAAGTTTCTCTTCTCTTTCTGAGATTTTCAGTTTGGAGCAGAAAGGGGCAAAACAGCGCGTGAAGTAGATGAACAATCAAGGAAAAGAGCACTTTCGTGTGGTTTTTACGTATAAAACTACAAAAAACTTAATTGTAAGTTAGAATTTTCGTACTCTCTCTCTACACAATGGCAACTCGTTATAATAAAATTGATTGACCCCGACATTGCCGTTACATAGAGGGAGCACTGTATATAGTAGAACCTCGATTTTCCGTTGTAATGGTGGCGAAGGGTGTGATGGTTATTTGAAAATGACGGATTATCCATTTAAAAAAACAGAATTAATAAGGTAGATATTACATATACACAAGGGCATAGTGATACAGTTCAATAGTCAACACAACACAATACTCGCCAATACTTGATAAATAGTACAGTATAATTGCAGGTGCAGGTGTACAATTATAACTGTAACTTAAAAACACCCTGTACTACTATAAACACAAAAGGTAGTGCATTGAGAAGGGATAGCTAACGGGAAAAGCAGCCTTGCATAGGGTACTTGTAATTTCACTTTGCTATTTATTTATTTATTTATTTATTTATTTATTTATTTATTTATTTATAAATTCATTTACAATGACCCTATCCGGAGCCAGTAGGGCCTGCGGCCATCAAGTGAGGTCTCCAGTGGGTAGTGAAATACATAACTTACTAGTAATTGGAATAATTGTTGGACAACAATGATATTAAAACTTATTAGTTCTAATAAACATATTGCAAAATAAAAAAAGTATATATAAAATTAATTTTACGTTATTGCCTAATGTTTGAGTTAAGGTAAGTGAATGATTTAGGTTAGTTGGTTAAAGGTTTTGTATTGGATTAGGTGGGTATGGGCATCCTGTACGTTCTCAGGCAAGATGGCCCACCATTTTATTCCGGCATGGGAGATGCAGTTTCTTTGGTAATTCCGTCGGGCGAATGGGCGTCTTATTGAAGGGGTAGATCTGGTGGCATAAGGGTGGAGTTCTTGTTGAAATTGTAACATGCGAGGATTAGATACTTTTCAGATGTCATTTATTATCTTAAATGTAAACGATAATAGTTGCTGGATATATATTTGATGGATTGTTAATATTCTAAAACGTTTAAAGTACTGAGTTACCAAATTTGAGTTTGGGAGTTTTAATAATATTCTGGGAAATCTTTATGAAGACGAAGGATTCTGGTCAAATTGGAGTTAGATGTTGAGCCCCAGAATTGAATTCCATAGCACAGCGATGAGTGAATTAGCGTATTATATAGTAGTAATAATATTTCGGAGGGGAGATATTGATGTTGGGAAATTATTCCTATTTTGCTCACACATTCATGAAAAATTGTAAATATATATTATGGAAAAGAAAATTATACATGATAGCAGTTACTTGGCCAAATGGTTAACTGAGGGACGGATAACCGAGGTACTATTCTATAATAATAATGATGGATTTCGAAATCTGGTGCAAAATTCTAATATGATTTATGAAATTCCTTGCTTATTAAAATAAAATTAATGAATAAATAATTAATATGCAAAATAAAAGTTATGATGAGTGTTATTCATTTCAACTGTTATATCCATCAATTTTATCACTCTTTTATTTATGAAGAAGAAAGTGAGTTCAAGATATTGCATACTTGATTGCATCTGGCAAATGTAATGTAAACAAGGCCTTCGTAACTACATGGGAATTACATGCATTCAATGTTATGATCAACATATACAGACATAGAGGCCATTTTTCTATTATTTCTAATATGTATGATCAAAGTTTAATATTAAAATGATATTTTAATTCTATATTCATAATTCTATCATGATACAGCCTCAAGTGTAAAGTTTGTGTATATAAACATAAAAATATAAACATTAATACAAAATAATAAATAATTGGTATATGTATTTCCTTCCTTAAAAACTACAGATTCAGATAGTATTGCTCTTATTGTTTGTCTTTTTTTGTTATAGAATAAAATTAATTATTTTAAATAATAAAATTAGATTGAATACTAAAATAGGGAACGTAAAGGAGTGAAATAATAGTTTCCTATATTGTATGAGAACTTTTGTTATGTAAAACTTTTGCTATTTAAATTTTGTGATCAAAGTATTCAGAGATGGATTGTACTTACTTCAAAATTATGTGAGTAGAAAACTGAACACAAAACGGGAGTTGCGAAAGAAAAATATGGATGTGAGTGGAGCTGTGGGGGCTTTTAAATGGGGGATTCTTATTATTAACTGTTGCTATTACGTGAAGTTGATCTTTGTGGTGCAATATGTCATGAAACAAGTTGGAATCTGTTGTGAGCCAAAGGTTTCGGTTTAGATTTCTCTATTTGGTTCCTAGCTCATGCCGTTCTTGATTCATTCAAACCTCGTCGAAATGATTTAATAAATTAATGTGGGGGGAACTTAGTTGTTGCAGAACTTCAGAAGGGAACAATAAATAATTTTTTAATGAGATTTCGAATTTTTAATTTTTTTTGTTGTTGTTATGTTGTATATAGCGTTGCGAATGGAAGACTTCTGATATAGTTCTACACATGTCCACCTCATGAGTGGGGCCGCCGCTGTTCGCAGTGATGATGGTGGGAGGGGAGCATGATCGTGTTTTATGAAAATAAACTACAGCTTGCTTATTAACTGTCATTAAAATATGCTTCGCTTATAATGTGAAAAAAAATGCTGCCAACTACATATTTTATATTCCCGATATGAAAAACGCGAAGGGTTCGATGTAAACGGAGAAATCGCGATTCGGTATCGCTTCGATGATGTATACCTGATAAGTTTATTTATCTTTTGCTTATAAATCCATTTCTTATAATTTTTGAACAACTGAAAGCAAATCAGCATTTACAAACGAAAATGGATGTTGAACAACTGGAAGCTGAAGCAAAGGCTAGAGCCGCTAAACATGTTGCCAACATGCTCCAGAGGCCCGATCAGCTGGACCGAGTTGAGCAGTATAAACGCAGAGAAAGCAGGAAGAAAGTAGGAGCACAAATGTTTAGAAATAAGATTTATTCATTGGCGACAAAGCTATTCTATGTTAATTAATTACTGTGTTAATTTTGTATATCTTAGGCATCCGTAGAAGCAATGTTAAAAACGGCAATGCAATCTCAGTTAGATGGAGTGAAATCGGGTCTTAATCAGTTAAAAACAGCCTTAACAGACATTAAGGAAATCAAACAAAAGTGAGTATTTAATTTAGAATGGATTGAAAAAAGACTTGAGTTAATCCATAGCCTTCAAGATACCCCTTAATCTGGTATACCGTAAATGCTCAAAAAAATGTTTTCCCCGGCGTTTAATCGAGACCAGCCTTTATATGCAACTACCACAGTTTTAAAATTGCCAGGTTGTCCGTAAAGTTTCTTCCGGATTCTTGACGTGTGCCCAAACAATTCTGTATCTCGAGTGTTGGTTTATATTTTTCGATAATGTTTTCTTTGATAGAACCGAACACACGTCAACTATCAACTGCCAACAATTCATTAGTATCACTCTTCATCCTCGCTGTCCATCAAGAGCCTGAAATGGAATTATCATATGAACGACTTCGAACTATCATTTTCTGCGAATATTCTGGAGATGTTACAGCTGCCCAATATCGTCGAAACACGTGTGAACGTTTAGGTGACAATGTCATCAGTCTTCGTACCATGGAAGTATGGCATCGGAAATTCAGAGGCAGAGATTTTGCGATTGACCCAGAAGAAGGTCTTGCTGTCTGTCTGATGGGATTGCCGGGGTATCTTGTACAAGGAGTACCTGAAGAGTGGTCAAACCATCGACAGTGGTATTTACTGTGAAATGCTCAAGAAGGTTCAACATCCATCAAGACCAATCGCTGAAACGAGTTCCGAAGAAAGCCGGTTCTGTTCCATCAAGACAACTTTTGCCCGCATACTAGCACCGCCATCTCCTGGACCTTGCACGAGCTTGAATGGACTATCATAGCTAACGCCCCCAACTGCACCCCCCCCCATATAGCCCTAATCTGGCACCCTCCAACTACTACCTTTTCTCCCACCTCCAACTCCATCTTCGGGGTGAAATTTTTAAAAGTGCAGAAGAGTGCAAAAAAGAGGTCGATTTGTTCCTAGGGTCCAGGGACCTAAGGTTCTTCGCGGAGGGAATCGAAAAGCTCCCAAAACGTTGGGAGAAGATCATTGATTATTATCCACATTACTATCCTCATTAATTCAATGATTTTGTACATATTTTTTGCTTTCGACATAAAAATTTAAATCCGGAAGAAACTTTTCCGGATAAGCTGATATTATTTATTTTTACCGCACTTAAATATAAAATTTAATACTAGTTTACCATAATATAATAGCCGATCGTCGAATTTTCAACATCTCCCCATACATAGGAGGAAGGGAATCCTTTTTCACCCGGCGTTTATTTGCAAAAAAAAAAAATTTCCTGGGTGTTTAATCGAGACTGGTGATTAAATGAGTATTTCCGGTATGTATATTTTAGTATACCAAGGCTCATATAAATTCAGGATTCGTTAATACTTATAGAAAATAAAGATAAAACTTAACTAAATGTACACGCACTAGCAGCATATACTTTCACTGTAAATATACAGCTGAACCTCGGTTCACGAACGCCCAGTTCACGACCAATGATTTTGTTTCGGTTTACGCACTAATATTTCGGTTCACGAACAGGCGACATCACTAACTTTGTTTGATTTGTACTATGTGACCATGGCTCCGGGCTTGCAGTGCGATGGAGGGCTGTTCATTTTGCGTTTTTCCCCTTTTTTCACCAACTATGTGTTGGCTTCCTCTGCTTTTTTTTTGGAATACCAGCCAGTTGCCCCCCGTGACCAAAACAGGTTAGGGTATGTATCATTAATTTGCCCCCAGAGAGGGACGTCGTAGACAGATCGCCGAAGGTGTTTGAATAACGGAATACGGTAACCAACGAAAAACGCACAAGGCTGAGTGTTATGTGAGGCAGAGAGTATTAAGAGTTAGTGAAAAAATGTAGGGAAAAACACAAAATGAATAGTTTGCGATTGATTTTTTTTTTTTTTTTTTTTTTTTTTTTTTTTTTTTTTTTTTTTTTTTAGTACAAATTAACCCTAACTTTTTATTCTAGGCATGTACAGATAGATGGCGTCACTTCATACTACATGTATTCACTTTGTAATTTGTATTTGTGTGAATATCATTTGCAATTTAGGATTTATAACTTCAATGTATTGTACTGTACCATATTAAATTAATAGGGAAAAATCTCTGTTTTTGATCGCTGGAAAAGATTAATTGTATTAATGTTGATTTGAATGGGGAAAGTTACCTCGGTTCGCAAACAGTTTCCTGGAACAGATTAAATTCGTGAACTGAGGTTCCACTGTAATATTATTTTATATGGCATTAACGAACCGCTGAAGTATGAAAATCAGATGTAATGAATTTTATTGATGTTTTCAAAAAAAAATACTTACTCTACCTTTCCATTACTGTCGCTGATCTTTTATCTTTATCCCCCATCCCACCATTTTTTATATTTACCCACAACACCAAAAACTTGGAAATCATTTTCATGGGTCATTGGCAAACCAAAACAAGATGACACTAAAATTTAAAGGCGAAAAGTAATTCTGTTCAAATTATCAAAAGTGCAAATCACAGTTTTGTGTGAGCCAACACGAACAGAACCGAAGTCGTAAGCATCTGATGATTGGATCCCAATGCAGCGATCTACAGGGTGTTCGAAAAGTCTTTAGTAATCAGGGAAAGACTTTTCAGACACCCTATACATCATTAATAAGTTTTAGTCCACACAAACTGTAGAACAGAGAGTGATGGAGTCATTTCAGTTGGATAAAAATATGGATAAAGTCTTCCATAAATGTGAATCATTAGCAGAAAACTGCAGATGTTTTTTTTTGTAGAATGCCTGAATCGTTACCACGCTGACTTTGACCAAACTTTGCCAGCACATAGTACTCTGTGAATGTAGAATACATGTTTGGCCTTTTCGGGTTCCAGCCACCTTGGCCCGAGACATGGGGCCCCAAAATCCCAAAACCCCAAAAATTGAAAGTGCTCAGATTACCCCAGTATTTTAATCCCTTGGAGTAGATACCTTGGATAACAATACTGGGGCAATCTGAGCATTTTCAATTTTTGGATTTTGGGACTTTGGAGCCCCATTCTTCAGGCCTAGATGTCTGGAACCCGAAAAGCCCAAATATATATTCTACATTCACCTAGTATTATATGCTGGCAATGTTTGGTCAAAATTAGCGTGGCGACGGTTCGGGTATGCTCCTTGTCAGACCTTAAATAAAAATTAAAAATAAATTAATTTATTCATGTATAAAATAAACATTCATAATTATAAATCTGTATTTTGGAAAGAGATGTGTCTGAACCATGACGGTTATGCTAAGTAACCAACCTATTATTCAGTTTATCCATTTTTGTTATTGGATCGGATATAGCGAACCAAACTTTGGTCTCTTGAAATTCATTATAATGTAGTTCAACTATATTTTCTTTGTGCAAATCAGATTAATCATGTTTTGGTAATTTAATTTTAAGTATGAAGGAGATGGAAGACAATTTAGAAGGAATTCAAAATCTTGCTCAAAAATTAAGCGATGTCTGGGAAGAGAATATCAAACACAGTCAGGTTAGGAATTGAGTAATCATTTCTAAACTATTTTCAATTATGTAAAAAAAAAAATTACATAAAGTTAAAATAAAGCATTTGATTTGTTATTTTATTGATAATCTTTAAATAGTATGCTGCCGCAATGGAAAATTTGAATCATATTTTTAATGTGCCACAACATGTTGAAAAGACTGAAGAGAACATAAATGATGGAAAATTACTTCATGCCCATTATTTGTAATGAAACAGTTTACAATATCGTTATATTTTTATCCATCCTATTAGGTGTACAAATTAATTCTGTTTGATTTCTTTGAGAAGTCATAATTTGTAAATCAGCTGTCGGACTTTAACCCATTTCTTTCATTATTTCAAAAGTTCATTACTTCACGAGTTACGTTGACAGAAATGAAGTCTGACAAGATGCACATTCGACACTGCATACTCTATTATTTTCACCAGAAGATTTCTGCTGCTCAAACATCCAAATCGGCCTCGGTGGCTCAGCGGTTGCGTGATCGCCTCTGATACCCGAGTACGTGGGTTCGATCCCGGCCGAGGATGACGAGGATTTTTCAGGGGGAAATCCTGAGATTACGCACTTCCTTCGGAAGGGAAGTAAAGCCGTTGGTCCCGTGTAGTCGTTTGCCGGCTGCACGTTAAAGAACCCTTGCAAGGCAAAATTTGTGGCCCCTATAACTCCATCCTGAAATGACCATAGCAGTTGAAAAGGACGTTAATACCAAAACAAACCAAACCAACCAATCAAACATCCAAGATCCTGCGTGAAGTGTACGGACAGGCTATTGCAACTGAAAATGTCCACATTGATTCAAACATTTCAAGACCAGCAATTTTGAGATAAACAATGAGGAATCCTCGGGACGGCTGAAGACATTTCTAGGTGCAAATATTGAAGTAGTCCACTCCAAAGACATGGCAGAAAATTCAAAAGGAACTTGAGAGATTCAGAGTAATTCACTAAGCCAATGGATATCAGTTGCCTCACACATTGACACAAGTCTTCAATTGATCACCATGCAGAAGGAAAGATAGTAAATGCAAAGATTTGAAGTCAAATCCATTACACCACCCTCCTTTCAGCCCGAAAACAACATACGTAGCTAGGAGGTTCTACCATGCATCTAGTGGGATCAGAAGGGGGTGCTGTGCCTTATGCTTCTGCCAACAGGGCAGACAGCCACAGTAGACCATTACGCACAACAAATGTGAAATGTGCAACATACAATTGAGGAAAAAGGAACACAGAGTCATCATCAAAAGGTCATGGTGCATGACAATACTTGTCCCCTTGCATTGCTCAACACAGTGTAGACGTCCCGAACGAACTTTGCTGGGAAGTCCTATCCTATCTGGCTTATTTTCCAGACATTGCTCCTTCGGACTACCATTTGTTCCAGTCAATGCAGAATCAGGTGGTCAGTACTTGAAATGAAGAAGTTCGAAATTGAATCACTGATGTCAAGTCGAAGAATGAATTGTTTTTCCATTGCCGAATCTAAATGTTGCCTGAATGATGGGCAAAAATGGTGTTAGCCGATGGAAATTATTTTGAATAGAGAATATGTAACACAGTTTCCAAGAAATAAAATTAAACTTGAAAAAATATGACAGAATTAAATTGCACACCCAATAGGATTATAAGAATGAAAAAATGCATCGTGTGAGTCTTTTATATATTACTAATTGAGTATTAACTGTTTTAATATGTAGTCTTTCACAATTGGAAAACTCAAGGGACGAACTGCTTTTTGAAATGCATAAACTGCCTACGCAGAGTGCTACCGATAGTAATGTTAGTTTCGTTTTTTTTTATTATTATTATTAATTTTTTTAATTAAGAATGCTTAATGCAAGGGACACTCCAAACTATTTTTAATTTCATCATTATGGCAGTAAAAAAAATTCTGGATGGGCTACATTAATATTTGAACCTTCAATCTCATTCACTGCAAGGTTTACTGATTTTCGACCAGACATTCTGCTATATATTACGTATGAAAATGGTAGGTTGAATGGAGAATGGCTTCTTTCAACAAGGCACGGCACTCGTATTGTGCAGGAGTGGTTTCAAGAACATGAGGGAGATTTTACCTTGCTTAGGTGGCCCCCATAATCACCAGTTCTCAATCCACTTGAGCATTTGTGGAACTTGAAAATTGAAAGAGCCATCATGCAGCTGGTTCCACAACCAACAAATCTCACACAACAAATGGCATGGTGTCAGATTCCTCGCATCACCTTTCAACATCTCGTGGAGTCCATGCCAAGGAGAATCACCACAGTATTGAAGGCAAAAAGATGGCCCAAAGAAGTACTAATGGGGTGGTCATAATAATTTGAAAGGAAGTGTATAAGAATTTGGTTTGATGGTCTTGCCTCATCCATCATAAGGTCTTGATTTGGTTCCAGCAGATTTCCATCTGTTCGGTCCAATAAAGGATGAACCCTGAGGGAAGCATTTCTCCAATACTGATGAAGAAGGCCTAGTCAGACGAGAGGATTTTTTTTTCATTGGGACTTTGTAGAAAATTCATGACAAATAACTAATGAACAATACGATACTTTAACATTCCTATCTGCAGCAGTATGTGAGATTAAAAATAGGACTCTTAGCTTCGGAGTACCCCTTGTAATGAATAAAACTGTCTTCTTTGAATTCTAAGTCAAATGGTAAAAAATAGTGATGATTGAGGGTTTTTTTTGTTTCTTTAATATGCATTAATGAAATTATGATATGAATATGAAGATTATTTTGTTTCATTCTGTTTCAGATGTTGAAACATTATTTTGCTGATGTTGCGAAATTGTCAGATTCTTTAGCCAAGCAGTTATGGCTTGTTCTGAAACGTTTGCTAAACACTGTTCGCAAAGAACCAACAAACATTGTGACTGTGATGCGCATAATAGAGAGAGAAGAAAAAGCAGACCAAATAGCAATGTTGATGCATAAAAAAAATGGCTTTATGCCACCTGGTCGCCCAAAACAATGGCGCCAGAAAGCTTTTCTTGTACTAGAGGAAGCTGCTCGTGACCGGTGAGTATTTCTTTTTTAAACTGTGTTTTATCAATTGCCATTTTGAAAGCTATTAAAAAAGGGAAAATATTGATCACAGCTAAAAATTACAGTCTTGTTTTAAAATTTAATATTTACTGATCTATTATAAAATTTATTTATAAAATTTATTCAGCATTGAAGGTAATCAAATTGAAGAAAGGCAGGAAAATAACATGTGGTTAGTTCGTCATTTAGAAGTCACTCGCATGATATTTCTTGAAGATCTTAGGGTTGTAAAGGTAAATTTTCTGTTAAAATTGATGTAGAGTTAACATAATGAAATATTGCAGTATCATTAATTGAATGAACATTGATACAGTAGAACCTTGATAAATCCTCCCCACTTCAAAATTTCAGTCTATTTCCTTCCCTTGGGGGTGGGCGTCGGTGGGTGGGGGGGAGGGGGGAGGCTAAAACCTTTATAATCCAAGTCGCAAAAGTTTTGCTTACCTTTTTCATCTGTACAATAATGTTTCGCGAATATACCCTGCGGGTTATACACTTTTTACATCTGCTGGAGGGGATGTGGGGAATACAAGGGAATATACAAATATCACACATATTGAATACCCCATGGGGAATACCAGGGATGTGGGGTTTCCAAATTTTTTTTACATAAAATTCGAATTTTCAGGGATATATAGGGATGCAGGTTATACAAAGGTGCAGAGTATATTTGTGAAAATACAGTACTTAAATTTATTTTTGAAATATAGCTAAAATGTTTCAAACATCACTCCAAAAGTGACTTTTCATTAGATTGCTGATGGTTTTGAAAGGAGAAATTTCTGATCTGCGAGCTGGGTGCATGCCCTGTCATTGGGTTGCCTGTGCTTAGCAGTCTTTAGACACTTAGAGAGACCTTAACTCTACCATTGTCTGTGGTAGCCCAGTGGTAGAGGCGATGACCTAGAGAGTCATGGTCTCTGATTCGAATCTAGGTCATGGATTTTTTTCCTTTCCTTTTCCATCTTTACACATTTAGGTTGTACAGAAATGATTGACACAAGCCCTCTCACGTCGTAAATGAACTCCACGACAGCGAAACACTGTGAAATCTACAGCAGGAGTTTTGAAATATCCGAAATACACAGTTGATGCTACCAGCTGGTTAAAGGATTAAGGTGGGCGGTTGTTCTTTCTGTCATCATCAGTGTACATGTAGACAGCAAAACTGGAAGGCAATATCACAGCCGGCGATGGACAGTGCGGTTTTTGTGGAAAGAAGAGATTTCAGGAGGTGATGACTTGTATTTCCTACAAATCACCACGTTGTATCAGTGTGTGGAGACAAGGCACCATCAAGGCAAACTGTGTTTCGCTAGTTGGCCAAATTCAACAGTGGACAGAAAACTGCAGCCAAAGATGACCATAGCAGCAAATGTGGATATTGTGTTGAGTTTGATTATGGCAAACAGGCGCATAATATTTGATGAGCTGCAGAACAAAGCTGGTTATTGTCCGTAGATGGTCCACCAACAACTCAAGGAATGGTTCGCCACAGCCATCTGGAAACTTCCAGGCAAATGGCTGAGTGCATACACTTGAATGGGGAGTATATCTAATTAATGTAATATGCAATTTTTGTGACTGCATTTGTGCCAATCATTTCTGTGCGACCCTAGTAAATCTACAATAGTTTTGAAATTTGAGAGGGTACAGAATTTTTGCCCACCGTGTAGTTGGAATGGTAGGTGTTATGTATATATTCAAGAGTACATAAGGCCGGGATTTAGCTGCATTTAAAAAAATTAAATAAAAAATTTTGTACATATTTTATTCAAAAAGAAAATGCAATTTTTTCAAATAAAAATTATTTTTGAAATGTCCTATCATTTTAGACTCTCTGCGTTGATTGTTTTCCTCCAAAGTACGATATCGTTACCAAAATCGTAAAAATGTACCACGAATGCCTGCACCGTCATGTGAGTAGAAGACCATTTCCTTAACTCATTTCATCTTGTGAAAATTTATTCAGTTTTCTCTGACTGCTATTTAATCCATCTCGTATATTTTCACAGTTATTGGATATCATAGCTAATGGTTTGGAAGGAAATGAACTTATCACTATTCTAGGATGGCTGAATACTTATGAGTAATTATACTAATCAAATTGTTTTTAATTTTAATTTAAAAAATAAAAAGCATACAAAACAGTCAATATTTACGTAGGTTGTTCAAGGCAGACTGGGACTTTGTGTTTTCAGAGGCAAAATAATCCATGCCTGCACAATCTGTTGTCATTCATGTGAAGCTCTGGGTATCATCTATCACTGGCAGGTGGTACACCAGTTGCAGAACACACGAGTGACCAGTAATAAAAATGGCAACTAAAGGTGTCAGTATGTGTAAGGAACAGTGTTTTGTGATGAAGTTTTGGTGAATGAGGAGTGAAAAGGGCTTAACTTTACAGGAGATTTCGGATACAGTTTGGGGAAGAAGCACTCAGCTGCAGTAAAGCATTTGAGTGGTGTAACGGTTCAAAGAAGGTCATATGTCCATTAGGATGATCCCGTGAATATGGAATGCCTGATCCTTGAAATTGAAGGATTACTTGCTATTCACTTGCTTTAAGTCAGAACGGTAAGGTTTCATCACAAAGGGTGTGCCTTTTCAACAGGACAACATCCAACCTCACAGTACTGGATTGGATTTTCATCTGCATGGGCCCTTGAAAGAGTTTTTGGGAGGCCTGAAAATGAGTTTTGCACAGCAGTGATGAATAAGTGAAGAATGCTGTCCAAAACTGGTAGCGATACAAAGAATCAAGTTTTATGTTGAAGATATTCAGGCGCTTGTAAAACGCTGGGAGAAATACATAAATGTAGCAGTGAATTCATTGAGCAATAGAAATGATTAGAAATATATAAATATGCAGGTTTTATTTGTTACACCCAAGTCCAGATTGCCTTGAATAATCATCATATAGAAATTCACATATGCAAACTTTTTTTTCTTTTAGAGGACCAGAACTGCTAAGGCATCCAGAATTAAAGCTTGATATTCAAAAGACTGGCCCATTGTTAGATGAAAACACAATTGAAATGCTTCAAGACAAGTAATTATTGATTTTTGTTATTTTAGAAACTCAATAATGAAGGTCTTATTTAAGTAGATTGCATGTACATGATAATGATTAGCAATTTTGCAAGAACTATACTGAAAATAGTACCTGTCAATCAGGTTTCAACTCCAATGCCTGCTTGTGAAGTATAAATCCATCTTTTTTCTTTTCTTTTGTTTTTGCATCATGTTTTTTTTCTTTTTTTGTGCTATTTAATAGCACTTTTGAGTATTATGATTTGGAGATTTGAAGATAAGCTGGACTTGAGGAGGGCTCATGACTCTGCAGTTAGAGTACTACAAGCAGGAACTCATCATACAGGATGGTGGGGAAATTCTGGTTCTACTCAAATAACTGAAAAATGAAGATAGGTATCTAAAATCTGTCACCGCAGATTAATAGGAAAAGGTGGGTGGCCATCAGATAGGTTCCGAATATGCAAATTAGGCCAATAGCAAATTGCAAACTAACTAATAGACAGAATTCCTAATTGCAAAATTGCAGAGCATGAAATTCCAAACTTTTAAAAAAAAAGTTCATCAAAAAAGGGTGAATGGTTCATTAGGAAAACAAATTCATGCCCAGTTGTGCGTTGGTGCGAATGGAAGACATTTTCAACATATCCTTAGTTAGGATCCTTTGTGACACATTTTGTTTTTTGTTTCTTTCAGTCATTTTTCAATTTAATTTTGTATTTGTAATTATTATTTTAATAGTGTAGTTAAGTACTGTATTTACATTCAGTTCTAGTTTCTGTTGCTAAGCTTTGGAACCAATTTGGAAACAAGATACGAACTTTTATCCAGGCTATGATGTCAGCATCACTTCCTTTACTTTTATCATCTCCAGCATCACTGCCTCTGTTACTAACAAAACATGAGCTAGGAAACAAAGTCAAGCTTTCTGTTTTCAAATCTATGTCCCCATTCTCACCTATGGTCACGAGTCTTTGGTCATGATCAAAAGACTGCGACTGTAGATGCAAGCAGCTGAATTGAGATTCTTGGAAGAGAAGAGTGGCAGATGTTACCCTATTAGGTAGAGTGCACAGCAGCACAATAAAGGAGTCTTTGAGTGTTGAGCCACTACTTCTCTGCATTGAGAGGTCTCTGCAAATTATAGCTTGCTAAACCAATCTAAGTATCCAATTCTCTGTCAGGCCACACATCACTCGTAAATGCAGTCCCGAGATACTAGATTTCATGCTCTGCAACTTTGCAAATAGGGATTTTGGTTTGCAAGATGCAATTTGCATATTCGAGATCTGTCCGATTTGGCCATCAGATAGTCCTCGTATTATTTTCTTTTACTCTGTATTGACAAATTTCAGATACCTTGAATTTCTTGAGTTATTTGAAGATGACCAGATTTTATCTTCTACTCTGTAAATCCCTGCTACAAGCTATTCTACTAAGGAATTTCTAGTGTTGGTATTGTAATTATTTAATGATGTACTCAACAGTACTTAATTGTTCTGTAAAACAATCATAATGCAGGTTTCAGATTTAATTGTTGAATTGTATTCAGTTTTCATTCTGATTTAAACATATTGTTGATTTGATAATGCTTCTTATGGAATTTCTTATCATTAAAAATTAATCTTTAAATTTTTTAAGTGGAACATGTTTTTTACAATGAAATTACAAAACCATATACAAAGTATAGAAACTCTACAAGAGCTTATAGCCAAGACCAAACCAATGAATGGTCTGATATTTAAGGTGTTCTAATTCTTTTAAGGTATTTGAATTACATGCAACCAAATTATCAGACATGGATGAAGAAAACAGTAGAAAAAGAAATGCAAGTAGGTCATTTTAGAACATTATATTGATTTCTATCATTAAGATTTAATTAGGATTATTTACTTTCCAAGATTGTGTTTAGCATATTTTAAGGTAAAGCTCTTGTTTTTTTTTTTTAAGGAATATTACCAAGATAAAGAACCTGAATCTGACAGTGAAGGTTATTTTCATACCTCTTTACCCATTATTGCATTTCAAATGGTTGAACAAAATGTAAGGCATTCATAGAAAGTAATAATTTAAAGTTAAAGTTAATTTAATAAAATAATTTAATTGGGAAATATTTACTCTATAATTGTGGTTTGTTAAAAAGATTCCCTTATGGAAATATACTACCCTATAATAATTGAACGGATAACACACGGATGTAGGAAAAATGCTATTTTATTTGGCTAATCTTCGGTATCTGCACATCCGTAAATTGAATTGTCGCACAGCAAACTCTATTGTTGCTCTTGTGCTCTAAACGTCGGTTGATTTAGATGTTACAGGGTGTGCTTTTTACTGCTTTTTCCTGTTGTGCGCTAGCTGTTGTCATCGCAACCACAAATAATTAGCATGTTCTGTGGTTCGAGACGTTCGTAGGTTTCTGGTTTTCTTTTTCCTGCTTTGTGGATAATCAGTGATTTTAGAAAGGAACCATATTTTGAAGGTAAGCCTGCACTTTTTGTGCATTCTGGTGTTGGTCTAGGTTAATTTAGGTTAGCCCATAAAATGAGCTTCCGACAACCATTTCTATGACCAATAAAAAATTACTGACCATTAGCCACCTGTAACTGGCTGGGAGGAAATCAACCCCCCCCCCCCCAATAACCAAGCGGGTTGGGGTATGTATATTTATCTTGCCCCCAGAGGGCATTCTGATATCAGAAAACAGTGAGCAGTGAAGCACTGAGAGTGGCAAAGGTAATTAAATTTTTTTTAGATAACTTTCTCAACATAAAATCAGCTATTGCAGTGTTTAAACAGTGAAAATCAACCAATAATGATGTTTGGAGAAGAGAAAAATGCAGCAGCAACAATAGAGTTTGTTGCGTGAGAATTCCATTTGCGGTTGTGCAGATACCGAAGATTTACCTTTTATTTAGTATCTTGTTGGACCCTCCACAAACCAAAATACTGAAATTACATCAGCCACCCTTCAGGGCATACTTAATACAAAGTTCCGATAAACAGCTTCTGGTATTTAGGAATGTTCTTGCTACAAGAACCCAGCCATGTCAGCGTGACTCCCTGGCTCTCACTCGATGCTGTAATTTGTCCCATAAATGTTCAATTGGCTTAAAGTCAGGATGTTGGCCACGGAAGGTGATTGACATTCTTGCCTACATGCCACTGCCTGACGGAAGCAAAACATTATCACCCTGAAAGTAACAGACCTCATTATCAAAAAATTTCCACAGCATAGGAAGCACCCAAATGTCCAAAATGTCCTTCTCAGCTTTAGAGTTCAAATGAGGTCCCTTAACTTTCTGGCAGCCATTTCTGTTTTTCCAATAATCATGCATGCAACAACCAGGAGGTATACAATCAATACAGCTCTCTATTGATGACAGAGGAGTGGCTAGGTAGGGGCTGCCCCACTTTAACAAATGCATAGCACTTTCTGGATATTCATGGGTCGGGGTGCAGCATAATGAAAATGTGGGGGCGAGCCCAAGTGGCAATGCCAGAAAAACACTGAAGGTGCATTAAAAAAACTTCATCAGCATAGGCAATGTATTCACAACTTTTGCCATGGCTATACTTCTCCTAACTTTGCATGCCACCCCGACCCTTTCACACCATGAGCAGTTCTCTCACATGTTTCTCAAGGTGTGTGAGTAATGTGAAGTCAAAAATTGCATGTGCTCTATTTTTAAAAGACCACATGGTATAGTAAATATTTACAATTTGATTTTATAAGAAAAATTTATCCATAAGATATTAAAACATTATGTATAATTCTTTTCTGTTAGCTTCAAGTTGTGAAAACAGTTAATGTCGATCTTTTTTCCAAAATGCTGCTTCTAAGTATGCAAGAACTGACCAATTTTGGCAAACTTTATGAAAGTAAATTGATTCACTTGAATAAAAGCTACATATAAATCACTTGCATCTTTGGTTCTTTTATAAGTAAATTTATATTTTTCAGTTGCAATAATGGACTTTAAACGAAATTACTTTGAAGATCGAAGCAGAGTAAAATATTTTACCCATTACATGGTAAGTTAGAAAGATGAAAAAGAACGTTTTTTGTTTTTTTTTTTAAAGAATTATTAAATTAATTTATTTATTTAATTTTTTTTGTTGTTTTTATTACACATTTTATTTTTATTTAGATTGCAATAGTAAATAATTGCTTGCATTTTGTGGAGCTCTCTCATCAGCTTAAAAATAGGTATTGGAAGCCTGTTCATGACAATGATGCTGCACATTGTTTTGAAACAATGGTTAAAACCTTCCAGTATTTGCGTGACCTAACGTAAGATATTACTTCAGTCATTAATAATAAATTCTTTAGGTAGAAAAATTTCTAAAAGCTTTTGAGTAGAACAGCCATTCTTTATAATTTTCCTCACAGATACAGATGTACAGTTATATTTAAAAAATACACTCAGTCCCAAACTTACGAGAATTTGGAGATACGAACTCTGAAAGCAAAGAAAATCAAAATTTATCCGCGAAAACCTTCAGAATCCACACGCGATCAGTAGATTTGACAATGCTGCACACGGGGGAATATGCATTATGGGTACTGAAGACTCTCTTGCTTGCATGACTTGCTAGTTAAGACATGTTCAGAGTGATCTCATGCGTTCTCGTGTTTTGTGATTTTACCGTTCGCTGCTTTATTACCATGGCTGAAAAGCACTAAAGTAATACTTCTCCTGCTAGTGGAGAAAGAAAGCAAAGGAAAGAACCTCAGGAAACGCCATGATTCAAAGCATTTGATTCACCTCAGGCATCTACCAGTCACAAGGGTTTAGAGGAAGAGTGAGTTGATGATCCTCCAGCAAGATTGTTCAACTCCTAATAGTACTGAAGATCCTCACCCTCCTCCCAAAAGTATTCAGTGTACAGTATTACAACTACCAGTTTCTGTATGCCCAAAAATACAGTAACTTATTTATTACTTAATTGTTATGTATTTGTAAAAAAATGTCATTTCGTTTACCTCTCTGTCTTCGTCGGAACGTATCATAATCATTCTCGACTTATGAAAAATCGACTGGTTTTCCAGTCCCTATCTATTTCATAAGTCAGGGGCTAACTGTATTTCATTAATAACTGTTCTCCCCACATACTATAGGCAATTCTGTAGGCTATGTTGGTTTCAAAATATAGTTAGTTATTGTATAATATGCAAAAGTCAAAGGCATTTAAGTCTAATTCCTGATAAGTCAAACAATTTTCATGGTCCCCTAACATTTCGACTTATGCGGATTATACTGTAGGAGGATGCATTATAAAAAGTTTTTTTTTTGTTTTTTTTTTATATAAAAACTAGAAACATTTCAATTCATTAATAGCTACTGGATATTCTGTAATTTGTACTTATAATCATGCCTATAAATGGCCCCAAGAAAAGTCAATAACTGTAGGTCCAAGTTCTTGCTGGCCATTGAAAGAGTCTAAACATTGAGATGACATGCCCTGGGTGCGTCTTTTTGTACAATTTGCATTGAACCTCAGAAGTACGTACATGTATATGGTGCCCTGCAAAAAACCGAGCTAATCATGCTTCTCGGCAATACAGAGATCTTGGCAGCATTCTCCTGTTTCTGCACCTGTTGTTATTTAAAAGAATCATTGATTTTAAAAGCAGACATGTAAAATTGCAAGGATGATGATTCAGTGGAAAGAAAATGGAAGGAAAAAATTCTGCGACCTGTATTCAAACCAGGGGTCACGAGTATCAGGCTCATTGCTTCTATCAACTGGGTTATCATGGACACAAGACAGGGAGCCTTGGTCTGTGATAACCCAGTTGGTAGAGGCAACGAGCGTGATACACGTGATCCATGGTTTGAATCCAGAACACGAAATTTTTCCTTCCATTTTTTCCCATTGATATTAACTCCATTTTCAAATGATAAAATAATAAACCAAAAGCTTTGCTTTTTGCCTTTCATTCTAGTTTTCATTTATTAATTTCTTGCAAGGATGGTATTTTCCCCGATAATATGCTCTTGCCACTGTCCCATTATTCCAAGTGGTGGGCAATTCAAATTCATTGCATCCTATGGAGAATGAATCAGTAATTAATTTCATTACTGACATTTACTCACATGCTAAGAGTAAAGACACTGATGTACACTCGTGACCAAAAGTTTGGAACCAACCAGCAAAATCAAGAAAAAATGAATTTATACCAAAAATATTTTACAGCTACAACTCTAAGTAAACATGAAACAATATTCAGGGAAGAAACAAATTTATTTCTGCGTCGTTGCTTTTTTATTACCTTAAATCAAAATAAGATTGGCCAAAAGTTTGGACCAACATCACAAACATGCAAATAATTTGCATATTACAAGTTATCGTGTTGTGTGGTGAGCACTAAAACCATCTTATGTATTGTACAATGTTAACTGAAAGCCAACAAGAGCGAATTAGAAATTTTAACAAGCAATTTACAAACTTCAAAAAAGTTGCTGAAATCTCCCGTGTGAGCTACAAATCTTTATTAGAATTGTTAAAAATGTTAATTGGAAAATAGGACGACCTTGTGCACTGATGCGAAGAGACAAATCAAGAATTAAGAGACATGTTAGACATGATATTACATCTGGGCATGTAGTCAACACCACACAAGTCTAACTTAATTTGCAACTTGCTGCCTCAAGAAGAACAATTTGTAGCGAACTATGTGCTGAGAACTTTGCCTATGAAATTATACCCAAAAAGTTGCCACTAACACAGAAACACATGCAGGAGAGACTGGAGTTTGCTAAGACACTTCTGCGTGAAAACACAGACTTCCAATTGGTTGTGTTTTCTGATGAAAAACGAATCAGTTTGGATGGTCCTGATAATATAGCTTCTTATGAAGAGCATTGTGATAAAGAAACACTTGTTCCACTGCGAATTAAGCGGCAAATGGGTGGTAGTGGAGTGATGATTCTGGGTGCCATTGGAAGCAACGGAAAGTTGAAGATTCACAGTATAGATGGACATTGCAGAACAGCTCAGTATAAAGATGATCTTCACAATGTGTTCATCCCTTTGTGCAAAGTCTAGTTTAAGCAAAAACCATGGATTCAGCAGCAGGACAGTCCTGCAATCTATACTGCACGAGTTGTGAAAGCCTATTTTGAGAGCAATAACATTTCCACTTTTGCTTGGACTGCTCGAAATCGAGATCTCAATATTATTGAGAATGTGTAGCATCTCACGGAACAAAAAATTTACCAAAACATTTAGTACAAATCTCGAGAACAACAAATAGCAGCCATTCAGAAAGCTATTAAGCCAAATGTTATTAAAAGCTTATTTAATTCTATTTCAGGTCGTTTGTCAAATATTGTAGAGTCAAAATGATCTCAAATATCAAAATAATTCATTAGTTAATGATGTAATACTTTTTTCCCTTTGTTATACAAATGTGGTCCAAAGTTTTGGCCAGTCTTATTTTGATTTTAGGTAATAAGAAACCAACAATGCAGAAATAAATTTGTTTCTTCCCTGAATATTGTTTCATATTTACTTAGAGTTGTAGGTGTAAAACAGTTTTCGTATAAGTTCAGTTTTTCTTGACATTGCTGGTTGGTCCAAACTTTTGGCCACCAGTGTAATCAGTGAATTCTCTGCTACTTTGCATCCTCCTAAATATGAACTGAGGAAACAAAACGTACAGAATTGCCTATTGTTTAATTTGATGATAACTTATTATAAGTAAATAAACAATATATTAGGATGAAAAATTAATAATGAAAATGGTTGTTTGCAGTGCCAATATCATTTTAGATGAAATTTTCACAGATCTGGATCCACATTTTCAAGATTTAATGACAAAAAAATGGTAATTTCTTTTAATTAATTTATAGTTAATTTTAAAAAACTTTCATTAACTTTGAATTACATTTTTATGTCCATTTTATATAATGGTAATATTAATGGAGTAATAATAAAATAGTTAAGGAGTTAAATTACTAACAGAGATGTGATTAATTGGGAACAACTTGACCACCTGCCTTACGATCTCGACAGGCTCGGTCTAGTACTTTAGAGGCCCTAAGTACTCCACATTGTGAGGCCTCTTCCTCAGAATAAATAAGTATATCATTACTATTTTCGGGAGCCCCTATTCAACATGGCCCTAAGCACATGCTTAATCTCCTTATGTATTAGTCCTGCGCTGTGTCACCGGTGACTACCACCTGTTCCAGGGTCTAAAGGAGTTCATCAGCAGCCTGCGTTTAAGTGATGACGATGAACTGAAAACTGCTTGGCTTTCCTCACCGGCAGTAGATTTCTATGAAGTGAGCATGCAGAAGCACATTGATCGCTATAACAGGTGTTTAAATAAACTTGGAAACTATATACAAAAATAGATAAAGGTACAAAGAAAAAATTTTGAAAATATATATATATATAGTAGATATGATATCTTTCAAAATCATTCGCAACAAACAACATGTGATGGCTTTACGATGCATTCTGCAATGTTCTTTGCACTACCGGTAATTCAAAAAATTTATTCATTGCTTTATTCTCAAAGTGTTTTTTTTATTTCTGTATTTTCTACTAGTGTTAATTTTCTTAACAATTCCGTCTTGATTTTTAAATCATTTGGAATGAAATATTTTGAAATACATTTAAACTTTTTTTCCGTGATGAAATGGAGAGTTCACAGTACTGTACTTCTTAATGAAGTTGATGGAGGCCTTGCAGTATGTAGCGAGAAGGAAAACGCACATAATTCCTACTAGGTTTGTCAAAAGGCTGCATGCCTTAAATACAGAATGTAAAATACATTGTTAGTGATTGGTGTATGCAGATACAAATGCCTGAGTTTACATAACATGACATAAAAATCACTGATTGGTGGGAGTGAAAAAAGACTGCACAGTAGTGTCTCAGATTAGTAAAATGATAGACCAATCTGGAAAAGAATGGAGTAACAAATACAGATGAACAAAATACAAATGAAAATTACAAAAAAAAAAAAAAAAAAAAGAAAAGAAACAAAGTATAACTCTAGATGGGTCCATTGAGTGTTTAATCATATGCCAAACATCAGATGTTAAATTGTTGATGAAAAATAGGAAAGAAAATTCCACAGCTTGGATTGAACCAGGAACCCTTTGCTGCCAACGCACTAACCAGTTGTGCCACTGCGGACATAAAGCATTATACCATTTACATGTCTTTTGGACTCGATTTGAGCCGAAAATTCCTTGTTCGAATCCAGGCTGTGGAATTTTCTTTCCTATTTTCATCAAGAATTTAAATCTGAGGTATGGCGTAAATTAAACCCTCATGGACCCATTTTGAGCTGTTCTTTAATGAATATTACGCCTTGGGAAAGATAGTCCCAGCCTGCAGACTAGATAACTCCTCTAACCAAGCCCAAAGGACATGTGAATAGCGTAATGCTTTCATGTCCGCAGTGGCGTAATTGGTTAGCATGTTGGCAGCACGAGCCGAAGGTTCTTGTAACATAGTGGTCTAGAAAGGATCACTGGAGATGTGGATGATGAACACAACATTGCAATTGCAGGGTTTACGTCTCTAGTCCAGGAAATGGGAAGAGATTGTGACTTTTTATCTCTTTTCCTAAAAGATTCTTTGAACCTGGTGGCAAAGTTGCAAGAATCTTTTTTAATATTGTATCCAAAGCTATTGCATTTTTTTTTAAACTTTTGTTTTCTTCTAATTTTTAATACTGTATGTAGGAAATGAAACGTTTTTTGTTTTTTTTATAATTATCAGATGAATGTTGAAAGCATTGTTATGTAAATTTTGACTTCCCAAACTTTTGTCATTATTTTCATATCTAGGTTAATTAGCAGCACTGCCATTGATACAGTTTGTGTTACATTGGAAGACTATTGTCAGGATTATCAACATTTACGACCAAAAAATTTTGATCATATAATGGCAAGAGCACAGCACCGAATTGTCAAAGGTTTTGTGCAGGCAATATTACTGAAGTGAGTATTATATTAAAATTTTGTTTGGAAAGTCTTTATGCCTCAATTCTATTGCTTGAATTTTCCAAATCTAAACACATTACTTTTCCATCTGATCTTTAGATCTAGTACCATCTAAAAGTTAAGGTAGTAAACAATTTTCAACTCAAATATAAGACTTAGCTGCTCAGAATCATTCTTAAATATAAAATGTGATAAATCGTAATGTAAACATATAATCGTATAAATATTAGAAAGCTCATTTTTGAAATTAAGATTTTTACTCAAAAGCCTCAAATAAAAGGCGATTCAAATTTAACAGAGAAAGTAAAAAATTCAATAATTCAAAAAATATAGACAGTATGCCCCTGTAGTTTTCACAGAAATGCACAGAAAGACATGGATTTTTTTTTTAAATACCGAAATATTTTATTGCCAGTATAGTTACATTTGTCACAGACCGGTAATGCTTCAGTGGTGTCAATATTTGTTCAGTGGCACAGCACATTTAGTGATGCAGCTGTAGTTCGGGACAGCTTAACTTTGCAGCGAAGGAACAAGTATAGGCAGCCATGTGCATGTGCAGCTAAAATGAGTTCCTCGCATTTGTTAAAATATAATTATATAGTAAATAAACACAATTAAAATTATTTACTCTTTATATTTTATAAACTTAATACATCATAAGTTTCATATTTTTTATTTAATAACACATGCGTAGACACCTTTTTGGAACATTATCTTCTCATACCAGTTTCCACGCCGTTGCTATTCAAGTCACACAATTTCACCAAGTCAAATGAGGCATTTAGTTTTAAATGTTTTACATAAGATTGCTTGAGCAATATCCAAATAATTCTGTAGCAAGAAATTGTCCCATCTTTAGATTATTACCTACCCCCTTCTTCCTTATTGATCCTGCACATTGATACAGTGATCTCGCAACTGTACTTGTTCCTTCGTTGCAAGATTAACCTGTCCCAAACTATAGGATTACAAATGTTCAATGTGAAAAGGGACTCTCAGATGTGGCATAACACTCTGGCACAGCATCAAAGAGGATTTCAGTGGTAATTTCTTGTCACCAGATCGCAATCATCATTTTTTTTTTTTTTTTCTTCCCCCTCTGACTTTACCATTTTATTGAATTTAATAAATTTAATACTTCCTTACTTTATACATTATTTGTTGAGGTTGTTGATTTCTTTATTTTATTACTCATTATTTACCTTGACGTATGTTTACTATTCTATAATTGAAATAAGAAGTATAATGTCTTTTCTTCTATTGAATTTTAATAGGCGTATTAGTTTCCGCAACTTTGAGGAGAGGAAAGAAGGAGCTGAAAAAATCATCAAAGAAACTGACCAATTGCAAAACTTGATTAGGAAACTTGCACCAAGTATTTTAAAAGTAATTAGTTTTACATCTCTCTTTATCACACTGGTTAAATGTAAATAGTAAGCAGATGAATCCATCTATAAATATAAGAAAATTTTTTGGCTTTGCATATTAACCATAAACCTTTGTAAGATTAAACCATTGCCATAACTAACAATCAGTTTACTTCTTAAAATTAAAAAAAAAAATGTTTTATTATAAATTTTACTAACTATACACATTATATGATCAAAAGTATCCAGACAGTGCAAGCTCATGCAGATATCAAAGTAAGCTGAGAATCCACAGAAGTCATTGCAAAGCTGAATAGGAATATGGGAGGAAAACTCAAAGAAACAACATCAAACCTGAAGTGATCGGGTGTTGTTACCACTGTGAAATTTCTGCAATATTATACATAATTCTATTCCACTGTAATTGATGTCATGAAGTTAAAACATGTAGAGATTATAAACTATACAACCATGACCATGCTGACTGACCGACAGGAACCATGGTGTTGAAGAGATGGTGAACCAGAATTGCATGGAATACAGGATTTGCAGAATGGCTTTTGACGTCGTTTACAGTTGTGAAGTGAGGGATTATGGGATTGGAAATGGTACACTCGGGCCTCAACGTTTGTTAGCACCATTCAGCACTTACCTGGGAAATATTTGGCCAAATTCTATCAAAGTTTGATGCCATATAGGATCTAATTGCAGAATCCCTGATACTTCTAAACCTTCAGAATTTCAGGTTTCTCACTTTAATAGTTGCTGAATAATCGAGTCGTTGATCGGAACAAGAAGTAATGCATAAGTTCTGATTTATTCTTTTTAATCTGAGACTTAAAACTCAATTGAGGATGAAAGCACTATTTCCAGGAAGCTTTTTGGATAAGATGCTTACAGCATGCAAAGTTCACGAATTCAAGCTTTGGTTGAAATATAGAAGAGTTAAAACTGTGGGAAACAAGTGTTGATTGTAGAATTTAAGGTCGTACAAGCCTGTGAAAATGGCAGTTTTATCACTTAAATCGGGTATAAAGCCACCCGGATCTGCTTTCTTTCTGAAGATAATGAGAAGCACTGACGATTGAATGCTTATCAGAATTGAAAATCTTTATTGGAAAATATATTTGGGATTGGAAGGATTATGGCTTTGGGATATATAGTTTCCATAGAATTCCTAATTACAAATGAGATTATCTAAAAAAAATTTTTTATTGTCTTATTATTACAGGTAGATGCACCCTATGATATCCTAATACGTTTTGCAGAGGTTTTGAAAGGGAAGGATACAGAACTGCTTTCCTTAGAACTGTCGGTGAGCTATTAGCTGCCCTGTCTCATTATTCAGAAAATTTTCACTTTAAAAATCTAACTAATTATTTTATTTTTAGGACTTTATTCGTAAATATCCTGATGTAACTGAAGAACAGTTAATAGCACTCCTGACACTTAGAGGAGATATTGGTTGGCTGGATAGTCGTCAGGTAAAACAAAATAAAAATATGTCAACTAATGAATTGAATTAATTTTAATTTTACTGATAATTAACTATTCCTTCTTATAGCTTGTAAACAAGATAATTCCTGAGAACAAGATTCAACAACAAGGACCTTTTCCTAAAAGTTTGCTCTCAGAAATTGAATTGCCAACTTTAAGTCTTAAATTGTAAATTCTGATATCTTGTTATGTACATATATTGTGATGATATGAATGGTGAATTAAAAAAAAGAAAAATCATATAGATTGCATTTTGTATATTTAATCACATTGTCTACAAAGGAGTGATTTGAGGTTGACTTCATCAAGCTTGAACATTATATGGGTGAATGAAAACAACAGTGAATAACGCTTTTTTGAGTTTTTGACAGAATATCTGTCAAGGCCGATTGGTAACGTTTTTAATTTAAACTCTCACCAAAAACATGGAGTACTGGGACTGAATAATCCACGAAGGGCACACTTATATTCAGTGTTGTCACATTAAGTATAAGATGACCCTACGTAGTATTAACAAAACTCAGGTAAAGCAATAGTCGGTCTCTCTTTATTAACTGCTTTCTTCCATTGCCTACAAAATATGATCTACACTACCGTCCGTGTTGACACATTTAATTTAATGATCTACTACGCCCTTGTGCAAATTAATTGAAACAAAGCAAGTTTTTGGAAGAATACATTTTTTCACGTCATTTATTGCTTTCGAATGAATGATGGTGTCGGAAGCCTGCAGCCAAAAGGAAATGGTGTCACTAGAAACACTAAATGCCACTCTGATCACCCCGCCCTGATATATAGATTTTTCTCCCCCGTTTTGAGCATTATGCTTTTTTCTTTATGCAAAGAAGGATTTCTGTTAAATTGGAAATGCTCTACAACTTTGTAACTGAAATTTTTTCTCCATCATGCCTCAAAATCTAGTTTTCATAATTTCTCAGCACTTACACAAGAGATGCTGGGAATACTTTTATCTGGGCATGGGTAATTTCCTATGGATAGAAGTAACTTTTAAGACTAGAACGAAAGATATTAAAGTTTTTAGACTGTTTTGGGAATGTCTTGCAAACCAGCCCAAGGCCCAACGAGCTGACCTGAGTACTGGAAAAGCCGACGCGATCTAAACAAGCCATGGGACTGTTTTTGTGACATCATGCAAAAGAAATTTAAAAACAAAATAGGGATATTTCAAATTTACAATAAAATGATTTATTAAAAAAGTAAATGACTCATGTTTGGCGGTAATGCATTTTATTACCGTATATTGTATTTACTTATTTATCTAAAATACAAAATATCCTATCGGTTTTCGTGACATTTCAACAATAGAAGTGACATAGTGCAATGGCTTGTATAGATCGCGTTGGCTTCGGTACTGGGCTGTGTTTAATAGCCAATCAAAAGAAAAATTGGACATGCCCCAAGTACTGGGCCCCAAAATTTTCAATTTAAATTGCCGAGCATTGAATATTTAATTATATGTGCCCAGTTTTCAGGGTTGCATCTAGCAAAACGGCAGGGAAGTGAATAACAACACTGGCCAACAAAATTTAAGATTTTTCTTGTGACAAAATGAAAATGGGTGATTTTTGGTAGTATTTTTTCTGCTGATTATGAATATAATTTTTAAATTTCTCTAGCATGCACAGCTTTCTTGTTTTACAATGAAACATTCTTAAATCATTCAGTGTTTGGGGCCTGGTAAATTTCCTTGCGGCCCCAAAATATGGATACTTTAACATTGTAGTCGCTTCTCTTCACACCCATTACTTTAACATAGAAGTCTCGATGTGCATAACTTGGAAACTTGACGTGATAGAAAAAATCTAAAAGCAGATTCGGATTCTACCTACAAGTTACTACTAAGAACATTATCTGTGGTCTTTGTCACAAAAAGTGTGTTGACTAGTGTAATTAGAGCATATTTGGTCAGAAAGTAGGGCAAGTCAGAGATATAAGCACACATTACAATGGTTACTTAATAAATCCAACGAAAAAGGGCAGGGTGCCGCACCCTTCTGTTTCTACCTGGATGCAACACTTGAGTTTTTCTTTCGTTTGACAGAGTATAACATTTCATGAAGACATGAAATTTTGTCTGCTTTCTTAGTTACTTTATTCTGAAAAATAAGTTACACAAGATTCATACAAAAAATAAAAAGTTATACATACAGGTAAATTTACAAACATGGCAAACTCTTCTTTCATATTTTTATCGTGCATCAAACACGACCACTGGATTCAAAGTTAAGATTAATAATCATAGTAAATCATGAGAAAATTTTATCTTTATCAACTATTTACTAGGAGTATTTCAATAATATATCTACCTAAGTAAGAAACCAATTGCAGAGTAGAACTAATATATTTTTATTTTTCAATAAAGTCCTCTTGGACTTGATACACTTTGACCATTTCTCCTGCAATGACGTTACCCCTTTTGAAAAAAATTCTTTTGGTTGCTATGGAAACCAGGCTATCACTGCTGCCTTAACTTCATCACTCGAAAAATGTTGGGCCCCCTTAGATTTTTTTCAAGTGTCTGAACAGAAAATCTGAGGATGCCAGGTCCGGGCTGTAAAATAGATGATTAAGCTGCTGGTACCCACAAACTTGGATGCCGGCTTGGCTTCTCCCTCTCCTCTGTGAGAAATTTGATCACCAGCTGTTGCTCCAAATCCACTAATTTCTTGCTTGACTCACACATTGCTGCACACTCCGTGCTCTCACTTTCACTATTACAATCGCAATGAGCTGAAACTACATACCCATAACATCGAGACATGTAGTAACACGCACGGACTTGTTTCAATTAGCTCACTGTTGGGCTTCACACAAAGGTAGATATATTATTCAATCCTTCTCGTAGATATTAAAAAAATTAATAACACACAAAAAGGATACATCTTTTGGTTCTCTTTTTGTACATAATTCTGTATCCGCATTCACGACATCGAATTGGGTCTCTAGGCTTTATTTCATTTTCATTGTGGCACTCTATGTAATAGAAATGAATAATTTTTTTTTTTAAATTTAATGCATACATTATAAAGCATTGAAAAATAAATAATATAGTTTATTTTTAACCATTTCAATAACCTCCAGGGATTGTAATCATTTATAATCTTTTAGGGAATAGAAAATTTTGAATTATCTTAAGAATAGTCATGTCCTTTTTTTAAGAATGTGGTCAGCGAAGAAAGAGATGCCTAATGTTAGAAATGCATGAAATGTGCTCCTTCATCCATTTTTAATGCTCTTTGAGAGTGTCCGAGATAGTACTTGTGGTCACTGGCATGTTCAAATTCATACATCCACAGAATTTTCTTTGGGGTCAAGTCTTTTATCCTAGTTAGTTTCTTTTTTTTTTAAGATGTTCCCGCTTCTGATGTCTATTTTGTAGTTAAAATCTTTTTGAGAAGCGTTCAGAATACTTCACTGGGTGATCCATTCTTCGAAATTCAACTGCACGCCTGAAAGTGCCCCCAAAAACAAGTGCTCACATGATAAATCACATCACAACCAACCCACTTAACGGCTTTTTTCTGAACTAATGTTGCTCCCTATATGTGCACAGTTTCATTCTTGCAACAATAATGCAGTATGCAGAAGAGGATCACTCTCTGAACTTTATGGTCACAGGTTGTATATATCTTGCTTTTAAAATGTTTTCTCAGCTATTTTGGTAAATGGTCTTTATAAACATCAAATTACAAATCTATAGAATTTTAAGAATGGACAAGAAAGGAAAACATTTCTATCCATTTTCCATTCTTAAAAATCCTACCAATTATGGGAGCAGGTTCTACAATACTTAATTATTACTTTACACATCTAAAACTGACTTACCACCACAAATGTACACCATAGGCTGCTTCGGGACTGGCTCTTTATTCTTATTCTCCATGAGAAAAGTCTGGAGAAAAACGAGCAAGGAATTTAATATTAAACATTTAATAAACATCTGTGTCCTAAACTGAATATCCTTGTTATAATACCAATCAGCCAGAACGTTATGATTAACCCTATCTATGAAATGATTTGAACTTGCAGACAGAGCAGTAAGATCATCAAATATGTATAAAACTAGTATTTAACACTGAGCCTGCATGTTTAGTATTCTTTATGGTGGACAAATGGATAAAACAGCCGATATGTTAAAACACATTTAGGCTTTTGATGAAGTCCAAATCATGTTTTGCCTTGGTCATAGCGTCATTGATACAAAGGCTACCAAAGTTGCCTCATCACAAGTGTTTATCAAAACTGATTCCGTAATAGTGATAAAATAACTGTCAGCAATCATGGATGGCTCAATTCACTGAAGGAAGAGATCAACAATGGCTGCTCGTCTTGTGCAAATATTATTGCAAGAATGTGGAATAAAGGCATGTTCCAAATTTTTTTCAATGACTTGCAAAAACATAACATTTTTTGGAAATGAAAGTTATATAACAGGGATAATGATCAGGCCCAAGAAAAAGTAAGGTATCATGTAAAATGCTACTTCGTGGCCTGATTCATAATGCAAAATGCCCTTCTGAGGCCTATTTTCATAAATATTTGATCGTCATAAATCAAGGCACGGGACTTCAGAAACCACTCTGTTCACATCGTCTTCGGGCCACTCGTGAATATTTATTTCACAAATATAAACAAACACACGATTGGGAAAAAGTGGTATTCGCACGGTGCATAACGTCAACAGAAACGAGCTACCCCAGTCACTGAATGCGTTGCTCTTGATTTTCTGGCCTCCGGCAACTGACGGGTTCCCGAAACCACGTGCGTAAACGATAACTATTCATGTCTCAAAGTTGCTGGCAACCATTCGACAATATGGAAGGGGCCTTATACCCAACACAGGAGACACTTATGGCATGTTGTTAAAATCAACAGTGACTGAATCAGAGAATCAGATTGTAGAGAAACTGTTGTTAAATTTTCTGACGAGCTACGTTGAGTCTTATCAGAACTTTGGGTTGAAGGGTATGATTTGCAACAGTCCGAAGCGATGTTTTCTTCGTTGAGTCAAATCACATGATCCGTTTGCAAACAAAAAATGTTGGGGGGGGGGGGGGGCTAGAAATTTTGGCGTCGACTACAAAGGTCATTTTGCGCCTTTTACACAAGTTATAACAGTACGCATCCCGGGACAAACACAAACATCCATGCCCACGGCGGGATTCGAACCGAGAACTAGAAAGCCTACGCCCTAGCCCTCTCGGCCACCTGGCCGGCCAAAAAATGTTGGAGACATATGATGCGAAGAACCCTCAGTGGAGATATAAAACCACTCTACGTAATAAATTATTGTTTCCCGCTCTTTAGGTAGTAAATCTAAATAGGCCATGGCTACAGTTAAAATATCTTCATCATTACTTGTTTTACCATTTAAATTCTTCTTGTAAATACTCAGAACCACAGTGAGGGGATGGACCTACCCGGGCCTTAACCCAGGATCCTGGCATAAGGGGCGGCACTTCAGAGGGTACAGAATGCAGTTAGGGAGTGCAACTGCCCAGGGCCCAATTTACTAAGCTATGGCACTGAAATAAGTCGTTGGGTTGATATAGAGTAAATTATCTCCCGTATTATACTTGTTTATTACTCAAAAACTATTACAGATTTTAATGTGATTTTTTTTTATTCACAAAGAAAAACTCAAAAGGTTTCTTAGCCTCGCGTGAGTTGATAATGAAACACACGGTTGGTGTATGGTACCATTGTTGGCGTGTTGTTCCATTTTTCGCGAGACACAGTAAACAATAGCGAGTGTTCAAGAAAAAACTCAATGCGTGTTATGGCTTGCAGAATTTAAGTCAATGATTACAGTTCAGAGAATGTTCAAAACAAAGTTTAAAAAGGATCCTCCAAACCATAAGTCAATTAAGCTATAGCATGAAAAATTTTTAATCACAGGCAGCCTGTTACAAAAAAAGGGTGCCGGTAGACCTTCAGCGACAGCACAGAGTACAAAAGATCAGGGAGGTGTTTGATCATAGTCCCCGTAAATCACTTCGCCAAGCGGCTCGTTGGCTGGATATGCCAATGACATCCGTACATACAATAGTGAAGCACCGCCTTCGTCTTACACCCTACAAAATCCAGATGATGCATGAACCGAAGCCAGATGACCGACAGAAGCGCAAGAAGTTTGCTGAGGATATGCTCCAAAAAATCAAGAATGATCCCACCTTCCTCGAGAACATTTTGTTTTCTGATGAGGCAACATTCCTTACTTCCGGAGCAGTAAACCGACACAACAACTGCTGCATTTGGGGCTCCAAAAAACCCCCCACATTCTAAGGGAGCATATACACGAGAGCCCAAAGGTCAATGTTTGGTGCGGTTTAATGCATGATCGAGTAATTGGACCTTTCTATTTCGCTGAAGACACCATTACCGCTGCAACCTACCTAGATATGCTGGAGAACAACGCGATTCACAGGTGGAAGAACTGCAGCCCAACATAGTCTACCAACAAGATGAAGCACCTCCTCACTGGGGCCTGCAAGTTGGGCAGTGCCTTGATACGAACTTTCCAAGGACGATGGATTGGAAGGGATGGACCAATCCCTTGGCCCCCTCGCGCTCCCGATGCGAACCCTCTGCATATTTTCTTCTGGGGATATGTGAAAGACAGTGTACAAGACCAACGATGATGACATTGAAACTCTCAAGAACAAAAATTGAAACAATCGCTGAAATCACCCCCGAAATACTAGCCCAAACGTGGGAGGAAATCGAGTTTCGCTTTGACGTCCTTCACGCCATAAATGGGGGGGGGGGGGGGGGGGGGGGGAGGACACTGAAATTTATTTAGGCATGCTAGGTAATAAACATTTAGAATATGGGAAATAATTTAGAAACACCCTGTAATTCAACTACAATGTCAGCCATATTTGTTTTGCTGATGATTGTTTAAGCATCAGTTGTATTGTTTACAATGCTCGTTGCAACGGTCAACGAAAGCGATGATTTTAGCAACACGCCGTTAGTCATCTTTTTAAGAGGTCGAATCTCCCTACAAACATCAGCATGTTTATATTAATTGACATTTCACAGATTATGACATTGGCGATGTATCTATTCAACCACTAAAAATTTCCTGTCAAGCATAACCCCTTTCCTCATTAAATTGGCTAAATCAACTTTTACTGGTTTGTCAAAATTTCTTTCTACTATTCATAGGGAGAAAGAACCTAGAAGAAGAAGGCAAGAGGAAGATTAATATCATATTAGAGCTTTGGAAGAATGGTTGTGAATAAGTACTAAAGCAATGTTAAAAACCTATAAGGCATAAAACGTTTTGACTGGTCGGTGCACAACAGATCCTTAATCCATATGTAAAAGTGCAGAAAAGCGTTCCTTGTTAATCCCCAACGTGTTAATTATCCTTGTCGCGTTCATGCTTTGATGCTCTTCTCATCTCTAGTTAGTAATCAAATAAACCATTTTACGCTTGAATTTCGTTTTAAGACAAAGTGGGGAGAAAAAAAATAAATAAATAAAGTGCGCCTGAGAGAACATCATCGAATAATCATTGTCATATCGGAGAGTGTCGCTTATGGCTGCTGCGCATGTTTGTCAGCATGCTATGTTTTTTAAATGTTTAAGATGTGAATTTCTTAAAATTATAATCGAAAATCAAACTAGTTGAGTTATTTTTTTAAGTAATTTAATCTAAAATTCATTCCTGAGCATGGCCGTGATCAAATCATTGTGAAAAAGTAACGGGACGCTACTCTGCACATTTACCAATTAACCTTTGTATGAATTTTACTAAAAACATGATATCATTAGAATGGATAAAGGAAGATAAATTAATTTGCTTTGGAAAGGTTGCTAACTTAAAATATCCTTGTTTGTTGATAGATCGGCTGATAATAAATGTCTACTTCTAGCTTGTTTTCACTTTGGCCTACTCAAAGAAACATGCGTCTTCCGTCCGTTCTCGACACCATGATTTTTCGCAATAGAACGTCACATCCGAAAACACTGACGCTGCTTGAATTCACCAACTGGATAACTGGAACTTCTGATTGGAGCGTCTACTAGTCACGTGGAAGCGTCAAGCCTTCTCGATTGGCGGGATGAAATCGCGGCATTTTCAATCGCGCAAAGCGGAATTTGGATTCAAGGAAAAGAAGCAGCAGCAGTTGAGCAGTCATGGATCTGTACAGAATGTAGATTTTGAAACTTATAGAATGCCCAAGGTAACTGTTGCAGATTTATTTATTTATTAATTACATATGCTCAATGATACTTTAAGAAGTTGCTTGGAATCAGAATAGAAAAGAATAAATAGGCTTGATCATTTTTTTTTAAATGTAACATGGAATTAGGAATTTTTCAAACTGATGAGTTCAATAATAACTGGAGGGTTAGATGCATGCAGGCGTTGATCACTTGGCACCGAACACTCGTTGCTTAGGAATGGCGCCCTTTTATTGTCTCGTTTATTGATAAGCATCTCGATGACCAAATATTGACATTATCTGACATTCAATTCTTAATCCAGATTGTTGCTTTAAATGAAAACAAAAGTTAGTCTGATTGGCTTCATATTGCTTTTTTACGTTAATTGGGATTTTGGATATTTTAGGAGCCACTTGGAAATGAAAGTTTTATTACGTAATATTTTAGTATATTCTCGAACAATAAATTTCAAAATTCTAATAATTCATTTGAAATAAATTGTTCTTTCGAATATATGCATCTACAATGCCATAAGTTATTATTGAATCAAGGCTTCCAGATGATTTGGTGAAAAATTACATTTTGGATCCGTTGAAAAGAATTCGAAATAAAAATGCTTAGAAAAATATAATTTTGTACAGTTTCCAATCTGATTCCCCCTCTAATAAAATTCTAATTTAACTTTATAAGTACATTCTAATAGGTTTTTCGAAGGTCTACCTAAAAATTTCCAGGATTCCAAGTACATGAAATTATACTATTATTATCTCTATTGTCACCCTGATGTGGTTCCCTTGAGCAAGTATAGGAATCTTGGTGCTTGTCCCATAAATGGAATCCATCCTGGAAGTCCTTATTTGTTGTTGTTATTATTATTATTATTTTGTTTAGTGTGATCAACAATTCAGCTTTGATCTCTGAATGAATTTGAGTTCCCTCTTGGGTCGAGAATCTAAAGATGCATATACATATGGTGAGCCGAGTACGAGCCAAGTTCGCCATATTTATACGGCTTTGGCGAGCCACCCTCGAATGGTCGACTCGTGCTCGTAGTGATCCATTTCTATGATGTCCATATTGTTGAGTATCAATAAACTAGATAAAAGGAATAAAGGTCAAAAATGATACGGTTGCCTTACGGGTTTCGGTTTACACTATCTTCAGAGGCTGATATAGCTACAAAGATTTAAATACAGAAAGTGGGGAAGGTAAAGGATGCTGACTGGTGGAAAACAAAGGTTGCTAATTGGTTTATATACAGTGGAATAATATTAAGATATGCTCTAAGTTGGAATGTATGAGGAGATAATGGCAAATCTAATAGACAGCTGTTGTGACGTCATCTGGTCTTGGATTTTTTGTCTTCTTCAATGAGGAGGTCGAGAATGTCGTCTCTTTTGAAGGCGATTTGATTATTATGTATGGCGTTGAGATAAGTATGAGATATGAAAACGCCACCGGGTTTGTTTTTAGGTGGCGTTAACTCGTCTCATTTCAGATCATACTTGACTTGCTATGAGCTCCCTGTCCACAAATGACATTGTGTTGAAATTACATAATAAAATAACTTGAAACAAAATCCTGTTTCTCAGTCAAATTGAATCCACCTTTGCCGTATCCTTACTACGGCACTGCGTACGTCATATGTGGCTTACATCAATATTGATTGTCTACTTAATGTGTGAATTTGGATTTCAGGCAAGGATTCTACTCAGCTCGTATGTGGCTTGCCAGATGTATGCAAGGTCGGGTTATCTTCAATGTGATGCTGAAGTTCCCTGCAGATTTGCATGTGATGCTTTTTCTGCTCGTCACTTGAGGGATTTTCAATGTATTTGAATCAGTCATTAGTTTAAGAGTGAAACATAAAGGTAAAAATTTCACGATGTGGGATTGAATCAGGAGTCACAAGCATAAAAGCTATCTTCAAGTGTCCTAAAGACCTATCTGCATCCAAATTGGAAGATCAAATGGCAGCGCAGGCAACCGGTTTGCAGATTGAGAATTCTTCCTTTCTATAAACCATCGATATTTTGAAAGGCAAATATCATGGCCATTAAAGGGTCCAGCTCCACCTCGGGTGAACTGCAAAGAATTAGAAAGAATTAATTACTTCATACACGATGTCCCAAAAAGAGCAATGTTTTTTTTTTGTTTTTTTTTTTAATGGAATAGCAGACAAATGGTAACGGTTATTGAAGTTATTCTTGCAAGGGGTTAATGTTTGAGATTGGGAATATGTTTTGATATGTTTCTTTGGGTTTTGCAGCTCGATCTTTTTGGACTGTGCTTAATGACATTCTTAACAGCCTGAACCGTCATGACTGTAAAAGTCTAATGATTCCTGCCAACTCATCAGCAACCGGTTCGTGTAAATTTCTCGTCAACTTTTTTACTAAATTCGGATGAGTTGGTGGGCATCATGGATGTCCATGGCCATGATGGCGTTAAGATTTCGTTAAGCACAGACCAAAAAAATTGGTCTGCAAAACGTACCAAAAGAAATTTTTGGCCTAATACATTTGTTAAGTTGGAAAAGAAAGGAGTCTGAGATTAGGCAAAACAAAATATTTTAGTTTTAATGAGGCTGACAAGTTTCGATTTTCATCATCAGAACTACTCTGAACAATTTAAAAAGGACAATTTTTTAAAATATTGTGAGATGTGCAAGATTGAGCTGGCTCCTTATACTGTAATATTACTTTACCCGCACAATTAAAAAAAAAAATTTTGTTGTAAATATTCTTCTAATGTAACCTGCTTTTTAGATTATCCGCAATTATTGAAATAAAACTGCTATACAGAAATAAACTTTGGTGTATATCGCTTTCGTTGAATTTTATAATGTTACTAAATTTGACAAATGAAAATACATAAAAATATTTCATACAGAGAAATCATTCCATTAGGACTATTCAAAACTTCAATTTACTTGAATTAAAAATACAGAAGGTTTCTAAATTATCTCCCGTATAATATATGTTTATTACTCAAAAACTATTACAGATTTTAACATAATTTTTTTTTTATTCACAAAGAAAAACTCAAAAACTTTCTTAGCATGCCTTAATAAATTTCAATACCTATCCCTTCCAATCCATCGTCCTGGAAAATTCGTATTAAGGCACTGCCTATTTTGCAGGCCCCAGTGAGGAGGTAGACTATGTTGGGTTGCATTTCCTCCACCTGTGGAATCAGTTCTCCAGCATATCTAGATAGGTTGCAGCGGTAATGGTGTCTTCAGCGAAATAGAAAGGTCCAATTACTCGATCATGCATTAAACCGCACCAAACATTATCCTTTGGGCTGTTGCGTATATGCTCTCTTAGAACGTGGGGGTTTTGTGAGCCCCAAATGCGGCAGTTGTGTCGGTTTACTGCTCCGGAAGTATGGAATGTTGCCTCGTCAGAAAACAAAATGTCCTCGAGGAAGGTGGGATCATTGTTGAAGGAAGCATATCCTCTGCAAACTTCTTGCGCTTCAGTCGGTCATCTGGCTTCAGTTCGTGCATCATCTAGCAGTGATGGCTACAGAAACAAAGGGCAGCATGGGGCACTGAATGCAGCTAAATTCTTGCTTTAAAGTTAGTAAAATACATGAGCATTTCAGTGACCTACATTTATATTTTTAACTCATAATGCTAACTTCGGAATCTATATGCGATTAGGGCACGCTAAGGCTTTCTAATTTCTTCTAGGCTAATCTCTTCCTTACTTTGTGATGCCACGAAAAGGCATCATCTGGTGGTACAGTCCTCAATAGTTTTTAAAGTATATTTTTCAACAATTTATGCACTATTTTTGCAGGATAAAACTGCGAATAATGATTGCATTAAGATTTTTAAACTATATACTTTATACAGTTGATCTATATTATCCCTCAACCTTTTATTAATGCTAATTTAAACATGAAAGCTTATTGAGGATTACTTCTTCTCGCGGACGAAGCTATTTGTTTTGACAGTAAAGCGACCACAGGAAACCACCACACACGAATACAAAAGGCTCGATTTGTCAGCGCGGAGGATAAAAAAAGCATAGGGAGTAATGAGATAAATAGCTCGTCACGGCTACCAACTAAACTGATGCAGTTAGTTAATATTTTAACTGAATGTACATAGCAGTTTAATTAATGTGTTTAGGCCTTAAATCACTCGGGCCACAGTGAATACTTAAACCGCCCATTGTTGGCATTTATTGGTTTCAGTTTCTTGCGTTTGTGCAGCGCTGAGGGGCAGCATGGTGCTGCGCCACGTTGATTTTGCCTAGCGGCATCACTGTCTGGATTTTGTAGGGTGTAAGACGAAGGCGGTGCTTCACTATTTAATGTACGGATGTCATTGGCATATAGAGTTGACGAGCTGCTTGGTGAAGTGATTTACAGGGACTACGACTGAACGCCTCCCTGACTTTTGTACTCTGTGGTGTCACTGAAGGCCTCCAGCACCCTTTTTGTGTAAGAAGCTGCCTGTGTTTAAAAAATTTTCATGCCGTAGCTTAATTAACTTATGATTTGGAGGATTCTTTTTAAACTTTGTTTTGAACATTCTGTGAATGGTAATCATTGACTTAAATTCCGCAAGCCATAACGCGCATTGAGCTTTTTCTTGAACACTCGCCATTGTTTACTGCGTCTCGTAGAAAATGGAACAACGTGCCAACCACATGTTGCATTACCAACTCAGGCAAGAAGAAAGTTTTTGAGAATAAAAAAAATCACAATAAAATCTGTAATAGCTTTTGAATAATAAACGTGTATATTACGGAAGATAATTTAGAAACTCCCTGTATAATTCTAGCAAATTTTTTGGAAAAATATACATTTAAAATCCGCATTAACAAATATTGGATGTAAAAAATATAGATGATGCATTGGTTATTTGCATGAGATTACAGTATACGTTTTCTTGCTTAAACTTGGATTCCTTTCTTTTCTAACGTATATGGCGATAGCAGACCCACGAAAAGAAGTTTTTTTATTTTGCTGAAATTCCATGAGATGCTATTTCTTTCTGTTTGAGGGCATGAATTTGCCCTTTTCCAAATCATCAGAAAGTTGATGAAAACTCATAAGGTAATGAAAACTGGATTCAAACCAGGGACCACATGCATCTAGCTGAAGCCAAATGGCATATCTTGCTAAGGATGCAAAGAAATGGTATCTAGCATTATTTGGTTATGCTTATACTTGCTTGTGTGTATCATAAAAATTCCAGGGATTTCTGGGTTGACCCTTGTCTATTTTAAGTTTCTGAGCCATTAATACATAATTGTGTGTGTTAATACAGAAATTGTTTTTCTTCTAATCACAGATGATCAATTTGGAGCCCAAAAATGGATTGGAAAATTCGGGAAGCATCAAAATATCTCATGGGTCCCCAAAACTGAAAGGAAGAGACAGTGGATATTATTCGGAAACTTGGTGTGGATCGGGTTCGCCCGTTTTTCCAGTATTTCGAAGCAGACAGCTACACTCCGAACATTCAACACCAGCAGCAAAACTTCGATTCTCCAGAAAGTCGCTCTATTCTGATGATCTAACATACGAAGACAGTTCTGATAACGAAGACGAGAACACAACAAAATCTGAGGTTTTCTCACCCAGGACTGAAAAAAATCCCCCCTGCTCACTGTACAAAGGCGTCCTTACGCCAAATGGAATTAGTGAAAAAGAAAAAGCAAACGAGTACGTTGACTTTTTAAAAGAACTCCAGTCAATGCCACGAGTTAACAGCCTGATCTTGGAAAATCTTGAACCTAAAGATCTGTGTACAGTGACTTGGGTGAGTAGCTGTTGGCGTGAATTATGTGAGAAAGACAAAAATGCAAACCAAAGAAGACAAAATTTTCTGGATAAGAAGAAAGAGTACTTTGATAATAGGGGGAAAGTAAGTAGTCTATATGAAAATGATTTTATTTCTTTTTATTGTCATTAATATTGAAAATATTGCTTTTTTAATGAAGTTGAGGCGTTTTGGGGAAGGCTGTTGGGGAGCCCCATTGAGACGGGTGGAGAAATTCAGGTATCTCAGGAATGCATTCACGAATAATAGGCGGCAGGACAGAGAATTGGATGCTCGAATCAAACTACGGCGATCAGTACTAACAAAATGAGAGCTAGGAAACAAAGCCAAACTTTCTGTCTTCAAATCTATCTATGTCCCCATTCTCACCTATGGTCACAAGTCTTGGGGTAATGACTGAAAGAGTGTGATCAGGTGCAAGCAGCTGAAATGAGATTCCTGAGAGGTGTGGCAGGTGTTATCCTACCAGATAGAGTGCACAGCAGCACAATAAGGAAGTCTTCAGGTTTGAGCCGGTACTTTTGTGTTGAGGTCTCATTAGCGTTGCTATGACGACGTCATACAGATTCTGCAAGCTGGTCTTCCTAGGCTGTTGGTATTTTCTAGCCGGTGGGTAAGAGACTAAAGGGTCGGCCTAAAACCAGATTGCTAGACTACATGGAGAATCTATGTTCGGATTTGCTTGGAGGACATGTACCTTATGGGAGAAGATACGAGCATAGGGATGCTGCCCCCGCGACCCTAACTGATAAGGTTTGAAAGGAAGTAAGTTGTTGTATAAGGTGTCAACAAACCAAGGTTTGCTCTAGGACCAAAATCTACGAGTCAATTTGACTCCTCAGCTTGAAAACTGCGAGTCAAATTTTAGATTCTTTTTGACTTTCATATTTTTACTTGCATTTACGATCTCTATAGTTAATTAGAAATTTAAACAAGACAGCGTGTGACAAAATGAAATGTAACTAAAATGTGGTAAGAAAAATATGGCCGATAATATTCAAAATTTAACGAGTCAATTTTTAGCAGAAAAAGCCCATATGACGCGTAAATTGCGAGTAAGCACGGTCCTTGGGTGTCTAAAGAGTTTGGTAAACGGACCAATATCTAAACTATAATATGGGCTATAAATGCACTCAGTCATGTGTATGAGATCTGTCAAAGAAATGAACCAGGTTTGCCCGAATGCGGACAGTAAAATGTAATGACGTGACAAGTGGGAGGCCTGTGTTATTTCAATTTATTTGAGGTAGCCATTGAAATATGGCAGGGCCTTAACCCAACCCGTCTCACAAAATGAAAATAGCCTTTTGAACTAAGGCCTCTCAGTCAAATTATTAAAGTGGAAGTATTCAAAAATATCTATAGGCTGATTTGTTGGCGATGGAATTGTATGGGTTTTGAATTTCAGTGGTTTTTATTTCACTGTACATTCTCACTGTATAATATATTTACATTCTTGCTGCATGTTAAGGAAACGTACACTAAGCAATGATACTATCGCTATGCGAAGTTCATGTGTTGATTTTAGTGTCATCGAATGTGCACATCGCCATGTTTGACCAGCTTCGACTGTAGCAGACCGAGCTAAGAGCAAGGGTAGCTTTGTTCCCGACTGTGGTGCCCTGCTCGAGAATCAGGGGATTTTGGGATATCACGATCATTTCCGGTCGTGAATTATGCTTTGTTCACAAATTGGGCAGGAACAGCTGGAACGTTGGCGACTGGTCGACTTCTTAAACACACCTTAATATCTCTTCCTATCTCTCAAAAACTGTCTTGCATCTCAACCCTTTGAGAAAGCTGACATCTTGGGTGGTTGAATTTTACACGGAAAGTATGAAGAAGCCTGTTCCACGATATCAAAAGCATTGGAATGAAATGGTGATTACTTAGAAAAATAAGGATGTGTTTGGAACCACTAATAATTTTTTTTTCATTTATTCTGAGCTTATAGCTGGGATATAATAAATATAATAATATATAATAATAATATGAACTAATAATATAACGCCAAGTTCAGCTCTTACTTTTGAAATATACCTTCTATATAGGGTGTTTCTAAAGGTAGTTATCAAACATTTACACACAGGAGACACCAAAACAAGCAGTTTTTACCATAGCATGGGGGAGGGGGTTGGAACTGTAGCATTGTCCGGCTATGGGGGAGAGAAGTGATCACACAGGTAAATTATGATAATGAATTGTTGGATGGGTAGAGGCATAGCCTTCCAGGTCATCGGATCTTACTCCCCTTGACTTCTTCTTGTGGGGTCACATGAAGGCACTCGTCTGTCGCACACCTATCATTACCATTGAACAGCTGGTTGCCCGCATTGCAGTTGCCAGCGAAGAAGCCCGTGAAATATCAGGACTCTTTGGCAACGCACGGGAGTTAATGCTGCGACAATGCAATGCATGTATCGAAATGGCTAGTGGATACTTTTGTAAGCGTTGTTTTCACATGTCAATAAGTTAATTGATATTACGTTGTTTTTCATTTGGACGTTACATCACTTCTTTTCCCGAAATCCGAACAATGATAGGGTTCTCCCCCCCCTGCTATGGTAAAAACTGTTTTGGTGTCCCCTAACTGTGTGCAACATTTGGTAACTACCTTTAGAAATGCCCTGTATAGTATCTTTAACATACCCGCATCATGCATGTTTGCTGTGGTGAAAGTGCATTTGCTGCTCGGGATTGTGAGCTTTCATTTTAGAGATGAAGCGTTGTAATGTAATTTTTTTGTTAGGTGTTTGGAAGGGTTGATTTACAATTTTTGTTTTGCTTTGTTTTAGGAAAATAAGACTTACACAAGTAAGATAACATCATCTAATGGCATCATTCCACTTAATAATTCACAAAACATCATAAAAAATTCTGAAAAACTTGTTTCTCATAAGCAGGAATTCAAGAGCCTCCATGACAGATTTATCATTGTAAGTAACAAGTTGCAATTTTGATGTTTACTTGGTTAAGCTTGTCTGTCTATACTACATTGGCATTTATCTTTATTTATTTAATTTCCCTCTTCCCCCTTCAGGCCAGCAAATCCCTTCCAGCCAAGGGGCATTTGACACGATGTGTCAAGTGTGGGAGCCCTAGTCAAGTCTTACCAGGTAAGAAGTTTGGAACATGTACAAGCACAAATTGCTCCTATAAATTCTGCCTTGCATGTTGGCAAAGCTATACAACTCCACATGCATGTGCATCAATAATAAAAAATCTTTATACTGCTGAGGAGCAGAAAAAGAATAAATGGAACCGAAAGAATTTACGAAGATTGTAAGTAACATATTTTAATGTTACGAAGTCGGTGCTTCTGTTATTATTATTTTATGCACCTTGTGTAATAGTATTATGAATTTGTATGGTCCAATCTTTATTGTACAATTTTTATATACCATTGTCATTGATTTTAAGAAAATGCATGAACTGTACACGAGTGTTTCTCAAGCTCAGCCTCCAACTTCAAGGGGAGGATGAATGGAAGAGAATTTTTTTTAATTTGTCATCTTTTAATTTTGGATGTTTCATATTTTTTTTTAAAAGGACCTTCGAGCTTGAGAGGCATTCTCCTTTTAAATGTTGCAAATGATTAATTTATTCTTTTATTGTACATAGTTTTAACAAACACCTTATGTACGCACAATAGTCATGTTTTTAGTCAAGAAAACGGACAGGCTGTATTCTTTGAAATATTAAAAGTGTTTAAGATATTTTTGTAAAGGAGGGAAAAGACTGTATAAAATAAAAGCTTGTTTTCTTTTTTTGTATTTTAAAGTTCTGAAGTTGTCTTTTTTTTTCCCCCCTCATTACACTAAAACACACGAAAAGAATTGATGCTTTAATTTTTAGGAAGTGATGGCTTTAAATTTTTTGAACAGTATGACGTAAATGGGAAAAGATAGTCATTGAGGGAATAGTGTTTAAATTTTCAAATGAAGAAACAATGAAAATAATTGTCCAGTGAAGTACTGTAATTTTTAGTATATAATACCATAATCATAGAAGGGAAGTAGTGAAACTGCCTTGTGCTTTTACATTGACATAGAAGAAAATTTTTTATTACTGAAGATTTAATGCTTATCTGAAACCAATTGTTGTATACATTTCTTTATTCGAGGTAAAAGTAAAATAAAAAATTTAGTTTACAATTTTTGACGAGATATTTGTAAAAAAAATTGCAACCGAACATTAAAGTGTGGAGTCACTCGAAATTATCTCCACGGGAGTTTTATGAAATGTGGCACTGCTGCAGATTTGGCTCCAATCGCAGGAATTGTTTTGCAGTTTGGGTCGTTTATTTAATTTCATTTAAAAGATATTGTAGAACAAATATTATTTATTTTTTCTTTGTTATGTAGTTAAATAAATTGTTAAGGAAAATAAGTATATTTAAAAAATAAATTGAATAAAAAAAATCAAATAGATGCATAATCATAGTACTCTCATATCGTGATTATGGTACACAAAATGTTTCTTTAAATTTATAATTAACTTATTCTGTAAGATTCTGTAAACACAGCATGGTAAGATTCTGTAAAAAAAAAAAAAAAAAAAATAAATTTTTGGAAAGAGTAAAAGAAAAAATGGGGGTTTAAAAGAAGTTTTATATACAGGGGCCTTTAGAGGTGGGGGGGGGAGCCAAAGACACTGAAAGAAGCTGTAGAAAGCCCCTTGACAAATTAGAGAATAGTTGGAGGGAGAGGGGGAAAGGTAATGAAAGAATGGTGCCTTTACGAAGGTTAATGTCATTATAGGGAATTAAATTTCATGAGAAAAGGACTCGAATTGCTTGCTTTCTTTTTTGTTATGGAAGTTATGAAGAATATAAAGACTAACGTCCTGTAAGGAGAGGCCATGAGAATTTAAGTGTTTAGCGAATGTATTTTGTACCGGGTGTCCCAAAAATGACTGATGGATTTTGAAAAAAAAGGCTGAATGCGATAGACATGTATCGTTTGCAGCCTTATGCTTAGGAAATCAGGGAATTTTATTCCACCAAATTTCAAATTTAGTTAACATTTTCACCCACAGGTGGTGCTGAAAACTATGAAAAAATAAAAACCGGTATGAAAATATTGCAAGGACTGTTGCAAAAAACTAAATGACATTTTCAATGTAACCCCCACATGAAAAAACCATTTTGGTAGAGCGGACTTGTAATCTCAACAGCACGCTGTCAGCTTGTTACAGATCGCCTGCAGCGCCATCTCTTGGTAGAAATGTTAACTAAATTTGAAATTTGGTAGGGTAAAATTCCCTGATTTCCTAAGCATAAGGCTGCAAACGATACATATCTATCGCATTCAGTCTTTTTTTTTTATTGATTTTCAAAATCCATCAGTCATTTTTGGGACACCTGGTTTTATATCCAGAATAGTTTTTATTTTCTGGCGAGAGATTTGCTAGATGTTTGTAATGCAGTGAAAAGTAAAACATAAAAAATTTGCAAAATTGCTCTCTTAATATTTGAACTCTTTTTCTGATTATACTGTAACTTATTTATTTTTTAAAACTAAAATTCTGTTTTAAATTTATTAATAATAAAAGGCAATAAAGTTTAATAAATGCATAATTGAAATTTTATTTTTGATATGTTGTCATTAATTTTAGATTTTATCATTTTGTAAATAAAAGTTAACAGGAAAATAAGCTTGGAGCCAAAACAGCAGTGGCGCCATCATGCGGTGGAACATAGGGAACTATGGAGTTTCACTACTTCCCTTCTATGATTATGATAATATGCAGGGGGGGGGGGGGGGGATTTTTAAAAAATCGCTAATATGTATTATAAAATGTAAATATTTAATATAGTGATAATAAAAGCAATGAAAATAAGATTAAATATTTTTGGGGGTTCCAGGGGTTGTGTGCATATTATATGCTGAACATTATGATATAAATCCTTTCAGTTCTGAATTTATATAAAATTAAAAAGTTTTATATTCTTGATTGCTACCATGTTGTAGCCCAGAATCTGAACCTGTGTTTTTACATTGGACGTAAATCAAGGTACTGCAAATGATCTTGATTAAGATGTTATCGAGCAAATCATTTCTTTAAAAAATATGGGATTATTAATCAAGTTTATAATGGTTAAACACGGGAGTTAAACAGTCAAATATAAAGAATCTGTGATTGCTATATTAAAAAAAATTAAATAAAAATGAGATTTTAGACTGAATATCATCTTTCTTATTCTATACACAAACACTAATACAGGATAAGTCAAAATGATGGATGGACCCGATTTCAGAAGTTTATTCTGTGAAACCTAATCAACATATGGTATCGTGAGACATGTGCTTCGAAAGGTTAACTTTCACTGTTTAGTTTCCATGCAGCATTTTCACTTTCTGGCAGCGAACAATTAAGGAAAATGGTGTTGACTGAAAAACAGATCATTATGGGTGCTTGACTGTCTTGTAAACAACTATGATCTTTATCACCTGCTCTTCAGGTGATTAATCACCTAAAGAGCAAGTGAGTGATATAATGGGGGGGAGGGGGGCGGAAAAGCAGGGCACCCTACACAAAGTGAAATTGGCGTTTTGGAAATGTCCCTGAGAAGCTTCCCTCAGAGTGTCGTTGCTTTATCTTGATTCCCCGCAAAGTTGCTTTATCAAAACAGAAAATTTTGTGGAAACCCCCACCCCAAACGAAAATTTTCAGTCTTTGCATGCTTAAAATTCGAATATCGAAAAACGGGGAAACTGCTTTTTTTGGCGCGGTAGCTAGAAACCTTCCTGCAAAATTTGGAAGACCTTCGTTCATTGAGGGCAGAGGCAGGTGACCGAACGTGCAACTCCTTTCTGCCTCCCTGGCGGGGCAGGGGTTCTGAATTTCAAAAAACCCCATCTTTGAGCGCCCCTACGCTATCTGTCCAATGACCCCACAGAGTTTCGAATCTGTGGCCCCAGCAGATATTGCTGTGCAATGACGAGTCAGTCAGTGAATGAGTGGATGTCCTCTTTTTCAAAATTGTAACAGTGCTCAATGTGAGTACTGACCAGCATGTGTTATGATGTCGAGTGTGTAACTTTGAAACTACTTGTTGGAATTCGTTCAAATTTTAACGTTATACATAGCTTTATGTACCCTATAATTCTTCCAAGATTTCATTATTCTAGTTGTTGTATAAAGTGAGTTACTAACTTGTTGATCTTGGTGGCGGCATTTTTATTTCTGTTCATATCTCAGTTAGCATTCAAATTTGGACCCACATTGTATTAAAAGAAAATGTTCATTCTGGGAAACCTCTGCATTGCTTACAGTTATAAAAACTTTTTCAGAATCACCCTATATATATAAACTTTTATATTAGTGATTTTTTTAGAAAATATGTATAACCGGGTGCTCCAGTGGAAACACCGGAAGTAGCCCTAAAAATGGGACCTCCCAAAATACCGGAAGTAGTCCCAACAGCGAGACTTTCCAAAATACCGGAAGTAGATTTTGCCAGGTAATGCTTGAAATTTAATACAGAACCTAGATAAAAATACAAAGAGAACATATGAAAGTACATTCAACATTTTGTTGGACACGGAACCATAGGGTAACAGAGCTTTTCAATGCTCTGTACCGGAAGTATTAATCACGTGATCGTTGCGCACGGCTCTAGAGGAGGGAGGCGTTTAAGTAAAGAAATTTGTTTGTACAGATTAGAATCTATTACTGACTACTGTTTTAAAAAATGCCGGGCGCAACGAAAAATGGCCGGGTGCAACAAAAAATGGCCGGGCGCAGCGCCAGGCTAAAAACGCCTAGAAAAATCACTAATATATATAAACTTATATACAAGGTGATTATAATTAAAGTCCCTTTGTAAAAATGCTATAAAAAAACAACCATGAGTCCGAATGACTTCAAATTTGGACTGAGCATTCTTGAAGAAGGGGCATTTGATATGGATAAGAAAAAAAATAGTTCCAAAATTTATCACTAGATGGCGCTGTAAGCGGCATATTATGCCTAGGAGGATTTGTACTATGCAAATTGAAAGATACGCATGCGCATGAGACATTGCATGTGTTATAAAAACGCAGGCCTCATGGCGTTCTCGTCATATTTGTATCTCATCATGTGCTTTTTATGCGGTTTTTGGCCCAAGGACAATTAAAAACCGATTTTTCCCATCCGATGTGGTACGACCTTGCCGTGGTGGATGGGCTTTGCACTAACAGTGCCACAACTGTTAAATGACTTGAAAGTCATGTTTTCCATCATCAAACCCGAAGCAATCATGTTCATTGACCGGTACAGTTGATTTTTTGCTAATACTGTACTGTATAATAAAAAAAAAATCATGTTTAACTTGTTTTAGTGTCAATTGCATTCCTTGACCAACTTTAATGTAAAAACATCATGCCATAAACAACTCATGCCAAAGCCGTCGTATTTCAATTCAAAATGTCACTTCTAGCTGAATCCGCTTCCGTTATGCCGCTTACAGCGCCATCTAGTGATAAATTTTGGAAATATTTTTTTCTTATCCCATATCAAATGCCCCTTCTTCAAGAATGCTCAGTCCAAATTTGAAGTCATTCGGACTCATGGTTGTTTTTTTATAGCATTTTTACAAAGGGACTTTAATTATAATCACCTTGTATATAAACTTTTACAAACTTTGGGGACAGGTTCCTTACACCAAAACAAGAAGAAAAGTTCATATAAACATATGTCCGAAAATCCTTGGTTTTGACTTTGGCCTCACTGTATGATGGAGCTCCAGCACATTTCAGTCTCTGCGTTTGATATGCACTGGCTGGTACAGGAGGACCAGTTCCATGGCCTGCATGTTCCCCCAACCTCAATCCTTTGGATTCTGGGGACACCTTAAAACAATTGGTCTATGCAGCAGACCACCCAGATGCAGAAACTCTTCATCAACATGTCATGCAAGCCTGTGAAACCATTCGAAACTGTCAGGGAGTATTTGAAAGGGTGTGGCAGTCCATGATTCGACGAATGCATGTGTGTTTAAAAGCAAGAGGAGGACATTTCGAGCATTTATTACGAGTTTGTGTGGATGAGCACCAATCACCTATGTTGTAAACTTTCATTAATAACTTGAAAACGAAGGATTTTTGGACATATGTTTATATGAACTTTTTTTTTCTTGTTTTGGTGTAAGGAACCTGTTTCCAAAGTTTGTAAAAGTATTTTTGAAACGCCCTGTATTGTTAGGAATAACTCTATTAGCTTTTTTACTTTTTTGGTATGCCCTTGCAGCTATTTACCCGTGATATTTTTATAATTTATATTCATCCATCTTTTACTTTGTTATTGTTTACTTCTTTTTATCTTCATTCATTTACCTTTAAAAATTTCCAATTGACAATTTTAGTGGAAAACAATTGTCTTCATTCTTTTAATCATTGTTACTTCAATTTAAAAATTTTCAATATATAAATACCTATTCACTAGTGTACATCATGTTCAAAAAAAAATTTTAAATCATCATTTCTCTTCCTATAAACCCGAAGAAAGCAGGAATTAATGCCAAAGCTGGTTATTTATATCTAAGTTGTGCTGTAAAGCATAATTCTTTTCATTCAATAGCACAATATAATGACAACCCACATTAATGATATTAAAACAGAGAAGTCTGATAAAAATTGGCACTTTTTATTAAACAAAATCCTATTGAAAAATATGGTTTATAAATACTTTGTTTCAGCTTCGTTTTGAAGGTGATACTACCGGTAACATTTTAAAAATTTCCATTATTAATTTATGCCCATCCATGTCAATGAATTGCATGTAAGAGAACCACTTTCATCAAGTGAAAAATAGAGAATGGTTTTCTTTACATTGGTTGCCAAACGTCCACTCATTATAACGTTGGAAGCATTGAGTTGCTCTTCCCAGCTTAAACAAACTGCAATATAGGCAGCATGGCACAAATGTGGATCACCTAGGGAAAGTAAAAGGTTTGTGTTAGACAGGTTATTCAGAATAGATTATGTAGACTTAGAAAAAAATTAGGTTTATAGACCGAAGAGTCTACATAATGGTGTCTTATTATGTATAAGGTGTGTCTAAAAAGTTCAGTGAATATACCGAAACCTAAATAGCAACTTTGGCTAGAAATGCACTCAAGGGAATGGACAGAGAGACATGTCGAGAAGCACCACTTAACATCAGTGACCAGTATCACATAAACAGGGTGAAGACTCGTGTCATGCAACAGAGCAATGCATGTACACTGGGGTAAATGCATCCGACATGTTCGAGCAAAGTTGTGCAGAACTGGACAGCGGACTAAGTTGCACGATAAAACTGCCTGCATAATGTGATCCATGTGTGCCACTTCCTGGCTAAACTATATCAAACATCCATCATACTTCCCAGATCTGCATCTGCAGACTTCCTCCAGTTCCATGCCTCAAGGAAATTCTGGCATCCAAGAACGTGTGACATCAATATTTCGAGCAATGCCAATAAAAGCCTTCACTGACAATTTTTAGCAGCTTGCAAAAGTTGTCAAAAGTGTATTGTGTCCAATGGTGATTACTTTGAAGGTCAATAAAGGAAGTAATGTTTCCATAGTTTTTTCATACCATTCACTGAACTTTTGAAGACTCACTTTGAATTTTAAAAAAACCTTCAATATCCAGGTTTACAAAATGGTTACATTAATAATAAAACCTGTTGCAATTTCACATAAACCTAGATTATTATTATTTTTTTAAATTTCATTTCATAAAGCTGAAAGACATGTCTCTTTGAAAGCAATTACACAAGAATCCATAAACATTAGCATCGAATTGACTCAAAAGACATTGCTAAGTCAAGAAAATTTGATAAGGAGATTATATTTTATTATCCCTCAAAAAAACTTGGTCTACGAGAAGATTATACTTGCTGTGTTCACAAAAACGTTCTTAAGATCAATGGATAATGTCAGCCATGGACACCAACACATCACAGTGGCTGAAGCAACAAACAAATACACATGCATAGACTCTGTCTCCATAGGACTGCTGCCCCAAAAAGTTTACTTGTGCACTAAAAAATTTTGAATTTTTGAAATTATGACTTCGGATTCTTAAAGACCATCAAAAAATAGAATAGGAATGTCTGCAGACCCACTCTTTATCTCTTTGTCTTCATCGATAAAATTGGGTTCAAAACTTTAAAAGTTCCACACTTTCAGGGCCTCTATCTCCTAAATGGTTGGATCAATTGAAAAAACACCAAGAAGAAAGCATTTCTCGAATATTGTGTACAATCAGAATATACCATTAAAAATAGGGGTTCCTATTTAAGATTTCAAAGTTACCCCCCACCACCCTCACAAGGGGTGGGGGGGTAACTTTTTAACTAATGAATTTCCCCTGCGAATTAATTCACTTCTGATTTTGGACAGTTTTTTTTGTATAATGCTTTGTTTCCAAGATATTCAGTTGTCTCAAGATAAATGCCTCACCCTGTATAATGTAATATATGAAATGTTTATTAATATGTAACAACTATAATTCAATACCCAGGTACTGACTGAGCGAGTTGTTTTTTGTCGATGTTCAAAGGCGCTTCAGAGCGAATGGCGTGTGCACTCAAGATGGTTGTATCGTACCTTGCTCGCTCGCGCTATAGAATAATATCAGTATTTAAAACTGATGGAATTAAATGGCACCTATAGAAGACTTTGGGACTCACGATGTTTAGAATACACAAATAGAGAGCTAAGGGAAAACGCATGGCAAAATGTAATAACCTGGGAAATGAACGTCCTCGTAGTGGATTTAAAAAAAAAAAAAAAAAAAAAAAAAAAAAAAAAAAAAAAAAAAAAAAAGGTCTCTTTTTTCTTCATCATCATATCGAAACACAATTCTTTAAATAATTTTTTCCCATGTTGTAATCTGTATCTGTTTTCATATATTTTTTCACCCAAAAGCGTTTAGATTTATATTTCTTTTTCTTACAAGTTGATGAACCAATATAAATGCAGAAACTGCAGCGGCTAATTTTAATTTTTGAACTGAAAGCAATTACTCGTTATAAAAGGCTGTCGGCTTGTGGCTTTTCATGAATCTTGGTTTGTATTTTTTTTTTTTTTCAATTTTTTGTTTGTTTGTGGGGTATAAATAATCTGTCCAATCTGTTATATTATTCAGTGAGTGCCCAACAGCTGGTGCTAGTACTGCGTATATGCGTACATTGGGAAAATTACAAAGCCTAGGCCTTATTCATATAATGAATTGGATTATGTATAAAAGTGTAAAAGTCTCGTTCCAGAAACCGTACATAGAGTGACGGAAAAGTACAGTCCTTCAAGTCTTATACAGCATCGCTTCTTCTAGTGTTCTATGAGATGTTCGTTATCTGATCACCCACTATCACTTTGTATAAGACTTGGGCACCACTCAATTACCAAGTCACTTTGTACGATGAACTTCACTGTATTAAAATTTCTGAGTCATCCAAAATTTCCCACAACCCAATTCCGAGAGCTAGATCTCAGTCCAATTAACATTTATGGGTTGAAATCAAAAAGGGTATTATACAAGTGAATCCGTGCTGTCAAGTCTTAGAAAGCTAGTATGAGTGCAGTTCAATGGATGATATTTTTCAAAATACCTATTGAACATCGTATGAGGGAGGATCGAAAAATACCGCACAACAATTTTTTGTGGCAACAATTTTAATAATAAGCAAAAAATGAAACAATGCACAAGAAAGGTGCAAGTTTTATCTATTTTTCGATATATGCACCAAGTCTCTCGACATTTCTCTCATCGTGGCACCAGATTCAATACGCCTCCTTCATAAAAACTCCGTTTTCTGGTTGTATAGCCACCTGTTGATTTTTACCTCTTTATCCGAACCAAAGCGTTGGCCTCCTAGGAATTTTTTCATTGGACCAAAACGGTGATAGTCAGATGGTGCAAGGTCTGGACTGTAGGGTGGATGTTTGAGAACCTTCCAGCCAAATTCCTCAGTTTTCTTAGCCCTCTATGAAGAATTTGTACCACCTGGAGATGTTGCTATGGTCCAGACAATCAGCACCATACACCTCCAACATTTCCCTATGGATTTCACTTGCATTTTTTCGTTTGGCCCACAAAAAATGGAGTACACCTCACTGTTCTTCACAAATTTACGATGCAAGCAAACATGGCATCTTTACTCAGTAGTTATCGGTCCTTCTGGTAAGGCGACACCCGATCAAGCTATTGCTGTCTGTAGTGAAAGAATCAAACTATCAATCTGCCAACTTTGAACATCTGGATCAAATAGTTGTGCATTGCTTTTCAATCCTCCCTTAAAAAAATTGTTGTGCATTACTTTCAATGAACAGATGACAGAGTGACCCAATTTTATACTAAATAGGAGGCCATAATAAATTGGCATTAAGTTCATACATCTATTGGTGTATATTAAATGCATACCTTTGTAAACTAAAAAGTCTCCTCCAAATTTCTGACCGGAAGTTAAATAATAACCTTTCTCCCATAAGCTCCTAAAGGCGTAGTAGCGAGTTTTTTCTTTGATGCTATCAGGAAATTTCCACAGCACTTCTTCACGTCTTGTGGACCATGGACATGCTAAAAGCAACATGGAATTTTTATATGCATTAAAGCATTTCAAATATCATCTTGATTAAGGAACAATAAATATGAATACCTGTGAATATTTGCACCATACATGCAGACTGTGGTATTGGCTGTATACGATCCAATTCAGATTTTAAGAGTTCTTCTCTTTCTTGGGTCTCATTCTTAGTGCCCAACTCGGGTGTCTCGTTTATAACTTCTGTCTCTTCTGTCTATGCCATAAAAAAATTGTTATATCTGGCAATAAACGTTTACTTATTAGCAGACCGTATGGTCCTTTACCTGCGAGGGAGTTTGTTGCTTCTGCATCTTTCTTAATTTTCCTTCACAAATTTTGTCTGCAGCTTCTTTAATTTGATCCTTTCTTTTCTCCAGGCATAAAGTTATCTGGAATAAAATATTACAAGAACGTGGAAATAAAGGTATGTTCCAAATTTTTGAGGACTTGCAAATCATGACAATAAACTGAAATGAAAACGAGATAACTGGGTTATTGACAAGGCCCAAAAATAAAGGGAGGCATCATGTAAAATGGTTCATAATGCAAAATATTCTTGCAGGGCCTATTTTCATAAATATTTGATCGTGATAAATCAAGGCGTGGGACTACAGAAACGCAGAGCTTTGTGAAGTCACGCCATTTCACATCATCCTCAGGCCGGCCGTGAATGTTTATTTCACAGATATAAACAAAAAACACAGATCGGAAAGGGTCAGTTGCTCACAGAATGTGTAGACATCAATAGAAACAAGCCACCACACCGTTTGCTCAACTTCACAATCGGCAAATGCGTTGCTCTTAAATTTCTGGCCTCTGGCAACTGACGGATTGCAGAAATCACATGCGTAAACGATAACTATTATAGTTATATCTCGAGGCTGCTAGCAACCAGTCGATGGTGCGTAAGAGGCCTTAATCTACAGAGGCTGTTTCATGTTTATGTCAACGGAACTGAAATGCACGTGGTTTGCATGATGGTTGTCATAAAATGGTATGAAATCCTGTTTTGGGAAGGGTATGTAACAGCAAGCAGTGTAAAAGTTGTAACTTTACTATATATGTATCTAAGCCAAGTTAATAAATGTGCACTGGGAGAAGAAACAAGCTCAGCACCTCCATGAAAGAAGCATCTTTCCCCCAAAGGGCAGTACTGAAGTGGTAAGGAAAGTTAAGACCAGCATCAAAATTGTGTAAATTCCAAAACCCAACACAGCATTGGCTCTTCATAGGTGATGGCACAAGGCCAATGTTCACAATGGCCACACCATATAACTGAGGCAAGACACCAGCATATGGAATTTGTAAAAGCGACACTTGGCGGGAAAAAAAGTGGAATGTGGAATAACCTTAGATGAAGCATGGATCTATTTAAGCAAATGCAACAAGACATGAATTATATTTTATCACAAAACAGGATCTAAATGCTTTTTAGACTTTGTGTGATAATGCAAGGAAACTTTTTGTAAAGGATTTATGGTTGTCGCTGGATTTAACTATAACGGAAAATTTATGTTGTGCAAAATTTCACCAAAAGTAAAAATTAATGCTGCCTATCATCAGAGAAATAATCCTGGAACCAATTTACTGCTCTGATACCCCACATCTCTACTGTGCAAAAAAGAATCTGATTTGGCTTCACCAGGATAAGGCTTCAAACCTCAAGAGAAAATCGACAGTTGCCTTCACGAACAGGGATTCAACAGTATCATTCTGTTAAGGTTGCTCCTTGGATTATTGTGCTTTTGGTCTACTCAAAGGGAAATCGACAACCTCACACTTTGATGGTCTATGAAAAGCCTGAAATAAAGCAGGGACACATTCCAATTTGTGCCCTTCAACATGCACTGTTATAGTGGAAACTCAGATATCTTGCCATAACCAACAAACAAGACCAACATAAAACACAACATATGGTGATGCATGGATTTTCAATTGCAAACATAAACATGCATCAACCTCCATATATGGTGATACACATTAGCATAACAAACAAAATTTCTTGTCCACATAAATTTTCTTTCACTTCCTGAATGTACTTTTCAACTATCAAGTGGTCATTTTTTTAAAATAAATGATAAATTAGGTGGATTAATAATTTTTTATGGCATAATCAAGTCAACCGAAGGTCACCAACTGATAAACCATCCATGACTTCCTATTGGCATCAATAGGTTTTTAAATTCTATGATTTTTATTTTATGTTATTTTTAAATTCAAGTAATTTAGGGATATAACCACTCTCACGTAACGGTATGACTCACTCCAGAAGATGCCCTGAAAGGTTGAATTTTTTCCCCTCCAAACAATATGAGAATAAAGGGTTCTAAATATCTCGTTTCCATTAAAAAATGGAAATTGGAAATGGATCCGATTATCTTTGATGCAAATTACGATTTATATAAATGGCTGTCTTTAATGATTTCAAAACTAAGCACCTGTTCTTCAAAGAACTTTTCTCTGTATGCAGTAAACTTTTGTACTTGTTCATCATTCTTCTGTGATGAGGTATGGCGGTGAATCAAACAGCCAATGCCTTAAAAGAAAACGTGGAAAAATTATTAAAGAATAAATACAAATTTATTAATTATAAATAAAATGGGAAAGAAAGTTCCACAGCCGGGGTTCAAACCAGGGACTTTTGGCTTATTGCACCAATACTCTAACCCAACCAAGCCAATATCCACATGGAAACATTATGTTATTTACATGTACTTGGGATAGTTAGGCAGCAGTGGCGTACCAAGGGTAAATGGCACCTGGGGCATGGTATGTCATACCCTAGATACACCATTGTAGAACAGGTACTAGGCACTAGTTTGTCTGCTCTACAAGGTGTACATCAATATAAAAAGGAATAAAAGACGAAACCGGTCGGAATTCTGTGTGATTTCTTTTCCGCTATGTAATAAAAGGCCTCCAACTTCTTAAAAATTTTCAAATATGCCAAGATGTTATTAATGCTTCAATCTTTCAGTTTAAATAAAGATGCATGTGACCTTTCAGGATTCGCACTTAGTCGCAATTAACGTGTCAAATGGGAGTTTTTGCTAAAACTTGACTCGTGATTTTTTTTACCAGCGAGTCAACATTGACTCATTAAATCTTTAATTTATTGGCGATATCCTTCTCACCATATTTTGTTACATGTCTTGTTTAAATTTCTAATCAACTATAGAGATTGTAGATGCGTCTAAAATTTGACTCAGTTTTCAGGCTGAGGAGTCCAACTGACTCGTAGATTTTTGGTCCTAGAGGAAACCTTTAAAAAATTTCGTTTTTCTGCAATCAGAGGATTTTCACCAGTAGAAAACATTACTGGTGATCCGTTGTTAGTAAAGGACACAACATCTGGATTCGAACTGAAGCAGGATTTAAAACAGTGACCCGAGGATATCGAGATACACCAAAGTCTGGATCCCAGTGTTCACAACAATTCTTAGGCAGTTTTCACACACACCGGTAAAACTGGAGCTGGTGACAGCGTCCTTGCTGGCCAATGACTTTCACACATGCTGCATCCTCTCAGAGCCGTTTATTAGTGCCGTAGGTTTTTAGCTTTGGTGAAAGAAAGATGTGTGCTGCGTTCAGCAAATGTTACTTTCTTGGGCTATTATACCTTAGAAGGAAGTGTGGTACGATTAAAAGATGAGCAGAGATCTTAAATTTATGCAATTCTAAGCTTACGAAATTTACCCAGAGGTGCATGTAATCAGCCAGCAAGGACAGAGCAAGTGATTTGAGAGAGAATTTCTCAAACTACTTGGAGGTAAATGAACAAAAATATAATGACTCTTATTATATTTCTGCATTATTAATATTAAAATTGTATAACTTAAATTTTATGTTGCTGTTGTATTTTTGTCTTTTTGTGGAAAATCAACTTCTAAAAATGCGTAAACTTCTTTCCATGCTTTGCTTTTCATTTTATCTTTATACCAATTAGTATCCCATAAACAGGGTTTACTTTTCCATAAATTCTATCAATATTACAGGATTGTACGAGAACAATTTACTCATTTTCACAATGAAAACGCCCTAAGTAAACACTGAAAGTGATGACAAAGATCGGCCTGGCATCCGACTGTCGAGTGTTCAACGTCAGCTGCATTTTCTGGTGCCAGTGGTCGGACCGGCAAATCTGCTGGGCTAACTAAGTGTGAAAGCTCTCATTTGATGACATTGCATCCGGTGCTCCCGCTGGCTCTGGTTTTGCTGGTGCATGTGAACACGCCCTTATGATCACAAAAAAAAACCTCTAGAATATTGCATCTTTTTACATCCAAAATTAAATTTGGCTGAATGATAATATGTCCATTCAAAAGGTCTGGGTAAAATTGCTTTAATAAATTTGACATAGGCACCGCAATTCACATACAAGAGTATGTACAAAAAGTATCGGACTTTTATTTTTTCTGCCTAAAGGAATGAACTGCGGGTTTTCTCCTCTGGGACAACGTGTAGATGATCTTCATCCCCATACGTGCAGTTGATCAGGTACGCAGACATCGTGAGAGTGTAATACACGCCTGTCGGTTTTTTTGGTTTTCTCAAAAGGCCAAACCATCAACAGAGAGTACTATCTGACAGTCCTTCGTCGCCTTCGAGATGCTGTACGACAGAAATGATCCGACCTTTAGGCAACAGGAACTGATTCAGAGGTTTCTGGCCATACACAGCAATGCTTTGGTCCGTCAGCCTCCTTACTCCCCTGACATAGCTCCATGCAACTTTTGGTTGATCCCTGGCTCAAAACGCTGCTTAAAGGAACCAGATTTCAGTCACGAGAAGACATTAGGCAGAAAACGACGGCGAGGATGTCCCCCATTCCCAAACAGGCCTTCCAAAGATGCTTCAACAATGGTAGAAGCGATGGGAGAAGTGTGTGCAGTCCTAAGGAGAGTACTTTGAAAGGGATGAATGTTTAAATCCTACAGGTGAATAACTTTAGTTTTTATACACATCTCGTACACTGCTTACACGTAACTCACGGTTATGTTCACTATCTGCACATCGTGCGATGACCGATCATGCGACCAAGGTAAGTGAAAATTTTATTAATTTAACCATCACTGCTTAGCCATCTACTGTGACTAAATAGAAAAGGGGGTATATATAAGCCCGTTAGAAGGGGTAGGGGGGGGGGGCTGGGGGGCACAGCCCCCCAGTCTTTAAAAAACAAATTTATTTACCTTGGTCGCATCGCGCGATGTGCAGATAGTGAATATTAACCTAACTCACTTCTAATCAAAAATAATCCCTCATTTAGCATTCTTTATATCTTTACAAAAAGATTAGTTTAAACTTTACAAAACTAATGCTGTTTGTATTAATTTGGATTTTTTATTTCTCTTTTACCAACCTTTTTCTTTCAATAATGTTGCTTCCTCCGGCATCAACTGCAAGGGAAGACCCAGAAAACTGTTCTGAGCTGGGGCTTTGGCCAGAGTACCTACCAGCATTCCAATGATATGATGTTCTCGCCTTAGTTTTTTTACATCTACAATTAAATAAAATGAATTTATATTTCGTGGTTCAAACTAGAAACTGGGGCTTTAAATATAAATACATTTCTTTTACCTTCAATATTCCACACGAAAGCTTTCTCATTGATGACGTGAATATCAATCATTTTACGATCCGAATGAATTTGCATTCACGATACTTCTATGTTAGTCATAGTATAAGTTTTTCGGTTGATTTTAGTTTTTACGTGAAAGGACTAGCATTTAGTTTAATATTAATATTATCAACAATCCGAAGAGCAGGTTATCCTTGTGCATTCACCAGTTTGAATGCGATCGTATAAATTTAGCCCCATAATATTTGTTAGTCCGGGTAAAACAACAAAAACTATTATAAAGAAAAATTTCTAAATTTATTTTAATCATAAACGCGAACGAAATTGTTTTTTCCCACACCTTGTATTAGTTTTTTTAATGACATCTCTTTTGTAATCGTCAACCAGCGTGCTCAGAGAATGACCTTTAAACCGGAAAACACGTCAACCCAATAAACGTCGCTTTAAAAGATCACGTGGTAAAATTTGGCGCGAAAACTTGCTCTTGTTGTTGTGCTCGGGTGGACTCTCGAGGTAAAAGACTTCGAGTTATTTATATTCATTTTATTTTTGTATTTTAAAAAACTGCAATGGATGATGTCGGCGTTGAACAACGGTTAAGAGATATACAAGGAGAATATCTAAGCTTCTTAGATGATGCTGTAAGTACTTGGATTCAATAAATTGGCTTTCCTGATCACAATGACAATGTCAGATTACGAAGTATGTAGTTAAGTTTTGCTCATTCGATGTTATTTCTTCTTTTATAGCAAGATAAAAATATTTATACCCAACTGGTGAAATATATGATAGAGGATAAGAAAAGTAGGCTCGTTGTCAATATCAACGATCTTCGCAAATCCCGTTATCCAGCCAGAGTACAAGCGTAAGTATGCTTTGTCCCAAACTATGCAAAACTGATGCCAAAGAAAAGCTGCTCAGAGAGTGTTTTTATGAGGAAATTTTTTGTCCACGATATATAAAATATACACCTAATTTCAATTTGATCACTGGAATGTATAGAATAAAAACATAAATTATAAATTAATAATACAGGTCGAACCCCATTATAACGAATTCATATAGCGAAATCTTCGTTATAACGAAGAGTTCCAAAACTCCTATTTTCTTTCCATAGAACTCCATATTAAAGAGTTTTGCATATAGCGAACTCCGGAATTTTAATTTTTTTATCGCTTGCTACCAGACCTACCTGGCACTGCCAGGGATAACTACAGTTGTAGGTAAACAGAATAACCTCAAGAAGTTAAATAATAAACCATTAAGGAATGACATAACCAAGTACCGAAAGGCTAAACTAAATCATTCGTGGAACCATATTTTTCAACCGCCCTATTGGAAAATTTCTAATGGACATAATGATACCATTAAGCCAATATCTTTGAACCAATTTGGATTAACATTGATTTTACGTTATATTCATTTATGACACATCATTCCAAGTTGTGTGATATATTCGGAATACATATATATAATCAAAACATACCCTAAGTCGACAGTTGATAGCACTGCTTCAGTTTAGAAAATGGCTGACTCGACGTACGAAGGTCGGTCATGAAATTCTTATTATTGCTAAGAAAAATAATGCAATGAAAACAGAAGTTGATTACGAGCATACTCCTTCTCTACATTATCCTCCATCTAAGGCAACACGTTTTCCAAATGATTGACGAGTTGGTGGAGACCGTCTTTGAAGAAGCAGTCTTTTTGGCTCTTGAGGAAGAGTTTCACCTTGGTAATCACCTTGTCTTTGAAGCATCTACAACAAAGTGGTTGTTTTAAGTGGTAAAAGATGAAGAAGTCGCTAGGTGTGAGGTCTAGAGAGTAGGGAATTCATATCCCAAGTCGCCTGCAAGTTTCATGGTGGATTATAAGAAATAAAAGCTCTTTGTAAAAATCATCTATCATTGATAAATATGTGCAAAATTAAAATCATATTAATTCTGATATTACCCTAATTTTACATCTTCATTTCCTAATATTTTTGCTTTATCACTTTTATTCAGGTTATTAAGTGGTAATGCTTTTGAAGAGCTGCTTGCATTCCAAAGAGCTTTGAAGGAGTTTGTTACAGAATGTGATCCGACATTTGCTAAAGAACATGAAGAATTTTTTATTGGCTTTGAAGGCAGGTAATTATACTTTGGAATATATTTTTGATAATGCCTCCTGTTTTTTGTATGACATAATTTTGTACTCGTATCTACCAAGACAGGAGTACTCTTGTACATATATGCTTGAAGTTTTAAATATACTCAGGGAGTTAGTTTTTTTGTCATGAGAAATTCTTTGTTTGAAAACGAGAAAAAAAATTGATGTCACTTCTGTTAAAGTTAGATAATTCTTGTGTATTACGAAAAAATTTTTGATCTTGTTAACAAGTTTCAATACATTACGAAATGTTTGAGCCTGCGCGGTTTGTGCATAAAGAGCACATCTGGTTAAATATCCACCATCTAATTTCTCTCGCTTAGTTGACTGCCTATTTGTTCCTTGTATTCAAAATCTGCCAACATAAGTCAGTTGATTGCCTTCTAGTTGAGGTAGACACTCAATCATCTAAGCATAGAAAATGAAATCACAGTGAGAACTTTTTACTTTATCACTAGAGTAAGAGTGTGTCTAAAAAGTCCGAACGGTTGCGACTGGTAAAAGCCCGTCGCAAAGCTCGTATTGGAGCCACCAGTGACTGACTCGAAATTTTGACTATTATTCATTTTAAATTTTCTCCCAATTCGAACGACCCTCGATTCATAAAGTAGCGACCAGTTGCGATGAGGAGTTTCATAAAGCGACCAGAGTCCAATGCCGGTCGCGGTCGGCTGCCTCGGTGAGTAGCATCAAAATGGCGGACGAAAGTAGAAAATTCAAGTGTTTGAGTGCCCGATATGTAATAAATATATTTTGGAGAAAGGAGATAGCGAAATATGATGAGAAACTTTGCTGCGACGCCATTTTGAAGCAAAATGCTCACGACCGCGATATCCATGAACGAACAAACGGAAGCAAACTGCCACCTATTGTACCACATAACCTGTTGGCGACCGGTCGAACTTTTTAGACACACCCTAATACTGCTGTGATTAGTTTATTTCCTGTATTTCATAACATACATAACAAAAAAAAATGGTAAGCAAAAAAAAAAATTGAAAAAGAAACACATGATTGCATATTTTTCATTAACAAGAAATTTTTACATGCAAAACTGTTGAAACATTCCATTACATTTTTATTTTTAAAAAAGAAAAACTAAAACCTAATTTTATAATATTATTTAAAATACATATCGTTTTTTGTTTTCCGAAGCTTTGGAGCACGACACGTTAGTCCTAGAACACTGACATCTCATTTTTTAGGCAATTTGGTTTGTGTTGAAGGAATTGTTACAAAATGTGAGTAAATTTTTTAACTGTTTTATTTATGAAAATAATTTAAATAATCTTAAAATATTTTAAATTCTAAACAATATTCATTCATTCTTCTGCTGGAACTAAATTATTTGATTATAAATGGTTAAACATACCTACGATATACAAGTGTGACAATTAAATACCTGGACAGAGGTCTTTGTGTAAAATTTAAACAAAAATTCAATATGTCAAAAAACCCGTGCCCTGGAAGACCAGTTTCCATCCGAATGCCAGAAACCACTGAGAAAGTCAGGAAATTGTCACTGCTGACTGCCAAATCACAATTAGTATGCTTGCGGATGAATTAGGCTGCAACAAGGAGCCAATTTGTCATATTCTAACAGAGGGTTTAGGGAAGTGAAAAATTCGTTCCAGAGTTGTCCCTCACTGTGAAGCGATTTCTGGCCAAGCAGCATCACAGAGTTCAACCATCTGCCCGATTCTCAAAATTTGGTCCCTCCAGACTTTTTCCTGTTCCCACAGATGAAAAACGCGATGAGAGTTACCCGATTTCAAGATTTTTCCAACATTGAGAAAAATGTGACATCGGAAATCGAGAGGATTCTGTCCAAGGACTTTAAAGCGGTTTTACAAATGATTTTTCAATTGAAAAATGGAAGGAAAAATTCTGCGACCCGGATTCGAACCAGGAACCTCGACTATCATGGCCGATCCTTCTACCAATTGGGCTATCGCAGACACCACGGACAGCCAAGCTGTCTCAAGGTGTCTTAAAGACAACCAAGTTGTCACGGTTGAAAGCCCAATGGGAGACGGGAACCTGGCCCGCAGATCGAGAATTTCTCCACTCCAAACCATCAGAAAGTTGATGAATTCACAAGTACATAATAAAAATTATTAACTGGAGATGCGTCTCCAAGCATAGGTAATGATTTTTCAATTGAAAAATGGAAGGAAAAATTCTGCGACCCGGATTCGAACCAGTTAATAATTATTATTATTTACTTGTGAGTTCATCAACTTTCTGATGGTTTGGAGTGGAGAAATTCTCGATCTGTGGGCCAGGTTCCCGTCTCCCATTGGGCTTTCAACCGTCACAACTTGGTTGTCTTTAAGACACCTTGAGACAGCTTGGCTGTCCGTTAATAATTATTATTATTTTGCTTGGAGACGCATCTCCAGTTAATAATTATTATTATTTACTGTTTTACAAACTTGTACATGCACGCTCAAAAGTGTATTGTTTCCGATGGAGATTACTTTGAATCATATTTAACAGAATTTTCATTTGTTCATCGGAAATCAAATAATATTGGAACTATTAATACTAGTAACCATACAAAATGACTTTTGCTACGGGATGCACTAATTGAACAAAACTTGCAGAGAACATAGACATGCTACAATAGCTGTTCAATTTGTTCACAGGAAATTAGATGATATTGCAGCTATTAATACCTATGAGCATACAAAAATGATTGAATCTTATGGTAGGGTTGAACTAATTGAATAAAACTTGGTAGATGATGTGACATAGTAAGTTGTGTCAGTCATTTTCAAAAAAATTTATTAATTCCATTCTGTTCCACTGTTAATAAGAAACCATAATTGATATTTATCTTGTTGTATCTTCCCACAACAATATTCAGAATAAGACTTTTTTTTAATATTTTTTTCACATTTAGGTTCTTTGGTACGACCAAAGGTGGTTCGTAGTATTCATTACTGTCCAACAACCAAAAAAACTGTTGAACGTCGATATACTGATCTAACCTCGTATGATGCGTTCCCTTCTGGTAGTGTGTATCCAACTAAGGTATTATTCTAAAATGCTCATGAAAGTTTGCTCATATTTTTGTAAATTACGATTAATCCAGAGAATAATTCATCCTTAACTTACTATTGATAATTTTATAACTTCTGACATCCATGTATTTTAATTTTGTATAATTTGCGATAAATTAGGATGAAGATGGAAATCTTTTAGAAACAGAATACGGGTTATCTACCTACAAGGATCACCAAACTCTTAGCATTCAAGAAATGCCTGAAAAATCTCCACCAGGTCAACTTCCTCGTTCTGTTGATGTTATCGTTGACAATGACCTTGTTGATACCTGTAAACCAGGTGATAGGGTACAGGTGGTCGGTGTCTATCGTTGCCTGCCAGGAAAGCAAGGATCATTCACTACAGGCACATTCAAGTAAAGTTTGTGGAATATCTAGATTTGAAACCTCTCTTTAAATCAATTTTTCTTGTTTTTTCTGTTTTTAATTATAAAAAAGAATTTGAATAAAGATGAACCCAAGACTTCTGAACTCTTTCAGTTTTTTTGTATTGTTCTTTATCTCTGAAAGTTTTTTAACAGAGAGTATGTTAAGAGCCGAAGAACTATAAGTGCTAACTTTGGCCAAATGGCATCTATGATAAAGAAAGCACAATGTGTTCTGTGGTTTCATGAGACAGATCACAGATTAATGTGCAGAAAAGGTTTAGAGAGTATCGAAGGTTGGTATCACAAGTTTAGAGAGACAGGAAGCATTGCCGACTTTCCAAGAAGTTTTTTGGCCTAGTGAAATTAACGAAATTACTGAGTTCTCCGTCAAGATTTTCAACGAACTCCTTGTAAATCCACTTGACATGTCTCAGAGCACAGTGGTTACAGTTTTACACAAGAGTTTCGTTTGCATGCTTTTAAGGTGCGTATCATTCAGGCCTTGAAACCAGACAATGAAGCCTTTGCTACAGAGATTCTCGATCGCATCGACAATGATAATCACTACCTTGTTATTGGATGAGACCACTTTTCACATATCCAGGAAGGTGAATAAACTCAAATGTTTGGATATGGAGGTTGGAACATCCACATGATTTGGTTGAACATGAAAGGGAAAGTCCAAAAATGAACACTGTGTGGCAGATTATTGGATCTTTCTTTTTGGCTGAGTCTTCTGTTTCAGGATCAGTTTATTTGCATGTGCTGGAGAGCTATGTAGCACCTCAATTAGAAGAGTACCAATTATGGGTAATTTTTTGAGTACCACATTGGACATCATCTGTACATACATTCCTGAATTTACCATTTCCAAATCACTAGTTTGGAAGGGATGGTCCTACACTATGGTCTCCACATTCTCCGGACATTGCTTTCTTAGACTTTTTCTTGTGGAGATATGTTAAAGATAGTGTTTTCTACACCAGTCCACGACTTGTAGACGTGAGCAAGAATAATGGATGAGATTATGTCTACAGCAGGAGACATGCTGGTGAATATTGGCAAGAAATTGAATATCTTCTGGATATTCTCCGAGCAATGAAAGGGGCACAGGCTGAGGTTTATTAAGGAAATGAAAAAGCTTTCTTAGAAGAAGAACATAATACAGAAAACTGTATTATCTATCTTACATAGTTTCTGTTTTATTAAATTTCTTTATCAGGGAGAGACTTTCTGATCACCCTGTGTATCGACTAATCATTTCATGTATCATTTAAATTACAGTATTTACATATTGAATATCTACTGAATATCTTAATTTTTTAATAGAACAATCCTGATTGCTTGCAAAATCTCATTGTTATCTAAGGACGACACGCCTTACATGATAAAAGAAGATGTGTTTAAATGCAGAAAACTGGCACGCCAGCATAAAATAGTAGGAACATTTAAACTTGATAATATAGATTTAAATGTGGATGCATTGATCAGTTCTAATTTTGTTTATTTCCTGGTAATTTTTTGTTAGGATGTTTACGAGCTTTTGGCAAAATCATTAGCTCCTTCAATTCACGGACACGAATACATCAAAAAAGCTTTGCTTTGTATGTTGGTAGGCGGTGTTGAAAAGATCCTCCCTAATGGAACACGTTTACGAGGGTGAGTAGTAACGTGTAATCAGTATGAATTAGAAGCGGGAATGAGGGGGATAAAGTGCATAATTTTTAATATGATTATATATTTTTATATCTTATTTGTTATAGAGATATCAATGTACTTCTGATTGGGGATCCTTCTGTAGCCAAATCGCAATTATTACGTTATGTTTTGCACACTGCTGCACGTGCAATACCAACAACTGGTCGTGGTTCCTCCGGTGTTGGTTTAACTGCAGCTGTAACTACAGATCAGGAGACAGGTTAGAAAAAATTTACTTGAAAAATTGTGATAATGAAAGTAAGCTCGGGAGCACTCTCTAAGAGCGAGCTTTTATGAACACCATGATCTTTCACAGCCCATTGCATGAATGGAAATATTGAAAAAAAATTTATTTTTAGAAAAACTAAAAATACCGAAGACATTTTAATTTTATTGTTTACTAGGTGAACGGCGATTGGAAGCAGGTGCTATGGTTCTTGCAGATAGAGGGGTTGTGTGCATTGATGAATTTGATAAAATGTCTGACATTGATAGAACTGCCATCCATGAAGTAATGGAACAAGGACGTGTTACCATTGCTAAAGCTGGAATTCATGCTAGATTAAATGCACGATGTAGTGTGTTGGCTGCTGCCAATCCTGTATATGGTCGTGTAAGTATTTTTCCTCCTTGTAATTGATGGTGAAATATTGCTTCGAGCATAATTGCGAGAGTAGATTGAAAAGTTTCCAGAATGAAAATGATCATATTGGTTCAAATCTAAGCCGATCTTTTTTTTTTTCCCCTCCCTAAAACGAAGTCTCAAAACCAACCCTTGGTTTAGAATCAAGAACAATTCAGTTGCTGATACATTTCTTTTAATCTCGCAAAACTTGTTAGTGTAACTGTCGGGATGCTAATTTTTTTTTGAGTAAGGATAAAATCGCGGTATTTCAAGTTTTTATTTTGGATTTCATGTATGTTCCTAAATTATATTTCACTTACGTGATATTTTATTACTGTGAGAGATGTGCATGAATACACTTTTGGGACTATATTGTGATAAGGACGAGCAAAAAGTGAGATCATCGAAATCGCCATAGCAATGATTAAAATATAAAAAGCCTGCAAGTTATCCTAAATCTTTCTTAAACAGGTGAAAATCTGGAGAAAGTTTCTCCATGGGTAAAGAGTTGCGTTCCCTAACTTTCCCAGAGAACAATTGGTTACCTTCCCAACCTGGTTGCATTAATAGGTTCATTATTGTATCATCTCTTCTTGTTACAAAACTTTAGATAATGAAAAAGATATGGCTGCTGATTAAGAACAAATATCAGTTTATTTATTAAGAAATTCATACTGGAAAAAAAGCGTGGTGTCAGCTAATATTGGCGACGGCCGGCAATGTTTCTCCATCAGATGTTCATATCAGTTTGGCTGCCCATCGCTAATGTTCATCGACGCCAGCTTTCATGACTTTTCTACCGCGTGAATTTAATATAAATTTTCTGACTATGGAAAATTATTTTCTTATTAAGTAGAGATGATACAGTAATAAATTCAGATCATGAACGCTACAGAAGATGAGATGATCTGGACAAGTTTTTAATAGTGAGTAAGATTTGTCGGAGGAATCAGAATGCAAATTAAAAAAAAAAAAAATATCTAGTGAAATGAAATTTTAGTCACAACTTTGTGTTTTCATAATAATTGTGTTTTATACTTTTGATAAATATTCACAATATTATAACTTTGGTATAGAATGTTTTAATGAATTAATTATTTGAGCTGTTTTATTAATTTTTTTTTCCCAAAATATGATGAAAATTTAAAGTTCGGCTTATATTTGAGCCAATATGGTGAAACAAAAAAATCTGATTCGAGTTATATACGAGGGCATTTTGAAAAGTTATGCCTCCATGAGTATAACTATTTGGTAACCGATTTTCAAAATTCTTTTTGTACACTATACCGTAAATACTGTATTTAGCGCCGGACCTTAAATACCGGCCTGCCTGCATTAAGCGCCTGGGGGTCCGCTGAATTTTGCAAATAAGCGCCGGACCTTCAATAACCGCCCGGGCGCCTATTTTAGTTCATTTCGTGGATTTCTCTTCTCTTGCTGCTTTCTCACGGGAATGTTTGCTCTCCCAAATGCCACTGCTAAACCGGAAATTAGATACCAGCATGATCGTCTTCTAATTTCTTGCTTTTAATTTTGGATTCAGTCAAGCAGCATAGCTGATGAAAAACAAAAACTTCACAGTTATAGCATCAATTTTAATCTCGCAACAGTAAAGTAGGCTGAAAACCATTCTACAGAGGTTACAGCCAAACAGTTTAGCATTGATCCTAAAGGGAATGGAAAAGATGAAGGAGAAAGGCGAGAATTTTGCATAATAGTATCCGTCACAGTTGTGCAGAATTTTATAAGCGCCGGACTTGTAATACTGGCCCGCCTGCATTAAGCGCCTGGGGGTCCGCTGAATTTTTGCAAATAAGCGCCCGGGTGCTTAATACAGTATTTACGGTACTTACGTTTGTCTTCTATGTAATGCACTATTCACTTTTAGACATAATCCCTATCCCTTTCCAAGCACTTGCGCCGATGAGTGATGATAGCTGCCATTCAATCCTGGTGTCGACAACAACCCCGGAATTCCTCTCCGACGGGTTCACCTGACTAGTCACGTGTTTGCACAAGTGCATGAAAAAGGATGGTAACTATGTTGAAGAGTGAATAGAGGACAAATATTAGTACTGTATCAGGTACAAGAAGAATTTTGAAAATCAGTTAAAAAAAATATAATAGTTATAGCCATGGAGGCATTACTTTTCAAAACACCCTCATTATTTTCAACATATTCCCTTCTGAGCTCAACGCCCTTGCTTCAAAGTTTCTCCAGCTTCTTGATTCTTTCTCAGTAGTGACTTTATTTGGATTTGATTCACCATGTCCAGTTCTCTTGGTATGAATTGCCTTTTAAGATGTGTTGTGGGAACCCAGATCTCATACATGGTTATGAATTGTCTCTTGAAATTCATTGGATTCCCGCAATTATCAGGTAAGTTTTGGACTAGGATGAGTTTTCCTGAATTTGGACTGAATAAATGCGACAGGCATCCTTCTTGCAGAAACTTTTTTAAAAACTTAAATCGTTAAGTCAAATAGATAAAAAATGCTCTCAGATTCCTCAATTTTCCGTAATTTTCCGAGTTCAATCTAGGAGTTTTTAAAAGGATGGAGCTTTTTGCCATCCCCTTCAAGCAGTTCTTCCCGTCTAAATTATCCCTTAGTGGATGCACGTATGTCCAATGTGCCCCTTAAGGAGTTAACATCCTGCCCTTTTACATTTCTAAGGTGGACTCTAATTTTATTCAATGATTTTATTAAGTCTTTGGTGGGTTGCAGTTCGTCACTGCCTGTCTGCCTCCATGCTCGAATTTGCTTCTTCAGAACGCAAAAACTTATTCTGGAAAATGAAGAGGGTGAAAACCCAAGAACAGCATCTATCCTATTTTGATGTCTGTAATTGGAAACCTACAGTGATTTCACCTGAATGCTTGTCAAAACCAGATTTCTCATTTGCAATCATAGAAAAGTGGTGCTTTGACAACAGTGTCTTATTTGGAAAAGAGCTACCATTTCATGGTGATCCTGGAAACTTTTCAACCCACCTCCGTATATGCTCTCAAATCAATAGCATTTCATGTGATGGAAAATACATGTATATAATACAAAAATTTCGTTTTAAAAAGTGTATGTGATTTTTACCTAAAATTAGCATGGGAGTTTTATTATAATTGCAAAATTGGATTTTTTTTTAACAGATTATAGCCGATTTTTATGAGCATGCACTTTAATAATAAACTTTTTGTTTTTGCTTCCCCAGTATGATCAGTACAAGACACCCATGGAGAATATTGGGTTGCAAGATTCTTTGCTTTCTCGATTTGATTTGCTGTTTATTGTTTTGGATTTGGTATGTGCTGTCTATACAGGAATATTTTTAATAATTGATAATAGTGTTTTAATTCATTAAAAAGACTTCAGATTAAAATTTACAAGTCCCGATGACTATGCTTTGTTCTTTTATTAACTCCCATGGCTCTTGACTCCCTTCTTCAGAGTCATGAATTGGCATATGCAATTTTTTCAATGAACATGGCAACTATCACATGGAAAAAACAAAATTTGAAACTGAAGAAAGTTTGTCTGGAGACAATTTCTTTGCATAGCTTTCAAATCTTATTGGCTTATTTTTTATCTGTTGCTATATAGTTGACTCTGCAAGCATTCTCTCATTCAACTGTGTGTGGTAGTCCGATCACATGATCACATGACTTGGAGCCATGAATCCAAACGAATAAGAGAACACAGCCATAGGGAAGATTGGGTTATCTGGTTTTTGTTTGAAGAAAAATGAAAGTCAGATTTAGTGGAGTTATTTTAATCTTAAGATATCTGCTGATTACAGGTTGACCCTGAACAAGATCGCCAAATTTCAAATCATGTTGTTCGCATGCATCGTTATCGAGCTCCTGGTGAACAGGATGGAGAAGGTAGCTTGTTTTACTGGTTTCTTTAATTTTTTATAGTGAATATTTTGTTATATATTAGTTTATGTTCATTGACATTTGGAAATACACACGAAGAAGATCCACCAAGAAGGACGTATGCAATATAAAATGGTCCTGAAATAATTAACGAAAATCAAGGATTGGATTGACACCAAAACTATTGCAGGACCACCCTATTAGACATGAAAATTGGCAGGGACCTAGAATGTACATGCATAAAAAAGAAATGATCAGACGTTAAGAAAATCAAATTACTTATTGACATAAACGATTATACAGAGTGAGCAAGTTAAAATGTCATCTCCACCTCTTGTCTAGATAGCTGTTACCCAACGTTGCATGGATTCAAAAAGTTCCAGATATAGAGATAGAGATATAGAGATATCTGGTAGTTTAGAGATATAGAGGGTCATTTCTCCTTAACTTAGCCGATTTTAGATGATTGTCACTTCACGTGAAGCCCCAATTCCATCACCGATTATGCTCAGTGTGTTTCCCCTGATTCCTGGCAATAGCCCAGCAGCGTAATTTCCATGCTAGCAGACGTCTTTGCAGGACTGCGAGAGGAATCCGTTCCATACCTCCTTGCACACTTTCCAAAATCCAGCTATGGTTTTGGGGCAACACCTTCCGAGACCCCTTTTGAGAAGGCCAAAGCCACAAAAGTCCATGGGGATGTCTCAGGTGACTTGACAGGGATAGCAGAGAAAGAGTATCGCACAAATACCAGTCTCTTTTTTCATTTGTGCCATGAAATTCTGTGTTGAGTGCATTGTGTGCATTGCCTTCGCTTGATGAACACAAACTTTGTTGCTTTCCTCTCCATACAACACCGGGTTCTCCTGTGTAAAAAGGTTTGAAAATGTTCTCCTGGTAGTAATTTGCATTCACCTTAGCGTTTTTTCCAGCCGATGAAGTTGCAACTGTTCTATTGAGCAGTACCTCACCACCACCATGAAGCCTTTCAGAAATTTTCGCGACATTTGCGCACCCAACCAGTTCGGCCTTTCGCATCTGTGGGACAGTAAGCAATTGCACGAACCTCTGTTTGCCCAAGTATTTTCCCAGATGTGTGCTAAGTAGTGCGTCACTATATTTGCCAACAAATGTTGAGGCATGAGTGTATCTTTTCCAATCCTATAATCCCTCATTTCACGACCACAAGTGACATCAGAAGCTAATGTGTAAATCCCATATTGGCAGGTTAATTTGTCAACGTTCTGGCTTGGGTACAGAAAATTCCAATCATATCCCCTTATGGTCGGGTGTCATCTTGTTGAAAAGTAAGGCTCAGTCCCAAGAAATGTAATTTTATAGCACGACAGGTCATAGAATATTTTAAGCATAATTTTGTGCTTCGAGGATTCACATAAATATACCAAGGAGAGATTCGGCCATAAACGAAATGGCATCCCCCCTTGACCATAAATTCCTGTTGTCAGGCCAGAGGGCATGTTACAATAAGAGTTTATTTTGTAGACTTACTGTCTATTTGTGCACGTTCTTATCTGTGACTATGAACATTTACAATGGCTCTGGTTAAAATTTAAAATATTCTTTTTTCTCAGCTTTGCCAATGGGAGGAGCCATTGAGCTTTTAACCACAATGGATTCAGAAGAGTTAGACGAGGAGCGCACCAATACACCTGTGTTTGAAAAACATGATTCTATTTTACGTGATACTGGATCAAAAAAGTGAGTGGTTGTTTTTTTTAAAGACTGATTTTAATACTTAATGAGGCTGTTTTTGATGTTTAACTGTTTCAACTTTTTTCCATGCCCTGATTAGAGATAAAATAGTCACCATTAAGTTTATGAAGAAATACATTTACTTGGCTCGTAACATCAAGCCAACGCTCTCAAGAGAGGCTGCTGATTGCATAGCTGAAGAATATTCACGATTACGCTCAAGCGATGTTGAGAACATAGACATTGCAAGGGTAAGCATTGTTTACAGTTTGTTTCATTGAAGAGGAGAAAAGTGTAACAGTATCGAAAAAAGAGAAAAACGGGAAGAGAACGAAAAATTTAAAAAGAATGTTAAATAAAAAATTGACTTGAGATTTGGTCCCCTTATTAAAGATGTGGATTGCTTATAGTTTCCACGTTGCCTATGTTAGTTGCTTAGAGTTTCCATTAGAGTGTTGATGATGCTCTATAACAGTATTTCTTAAACTTTTTAGTCTCGTGACCCCCTTTCACACACAAATTTTAAAGGACCCCTGAATCACACAAAAATTTCTGTGACCGCCACTTTAAAAAATGCTGCTATCCAAAACTAAAAAAAAAAAAGAAAACAATTTGTTACTGCCTCCTTCACGATAGTTCCCGTTGACAGGTACACAGCAATGCCATAATTTTTCTCATGATTGCACAGATCCCTGAAAAGTCCCAAATGTGTTTAAAGTTGCAGTTCTTTGAGTTGGAGTTTTATCTTGGGGAAATAGGAAAAAAATTGCAGGGAAGATCAGGTAACTAGGGTTAGTATGGAAAAACAGTTGTTTTTGGAAACCAAGAATGCCTTTCTCATCAAACAGTCTTTCCAGGAATAGGTAAGAACTGACGTTCTTTTTCTTCTTTCAGCCCGAGAAAGCTAGCTGATGAAGAAAACAATGCAATGTCATTGCCCGTATGCCACTGCTAAAAGCACCCATTTTTTGTCAATGATATGCCGGAGAAAAATATATAACGTTAGCCTGAAAATTTTTCGGTGTGGTCATTGGTGGTCATTTCATGAATTGTAGGAAAGAGTGGCTGACTATTTCATTCTCAGACGAAAAGAATGAAAAACACACTTGATGTTGAAAATTTCTTGAAATACTCCAAAGTCGTGACATGTGCGGGACAACTGAGATCATCCTCAGTTTTACATGACCAGTGCTAATAACTATTGTGAATTTTCAGGTGCTTACTGCTGTGCACAAAAGGACTACTTGAGGAGTGTTTTTGAGTTTGCTGTGAGGTTTCGAATCGGTTTAATTTGTTTGTTGGAGAAGTTAGTGCTTACAGACAGCAAAAAATAATTATCAGGTTTGGCAAAAGCACCCAGCGTGATTTAGGTGCTGTGGAATTTGAACTCATGCTAAAAGAATGGCTGAGAGGTATACAGTCTATTAACCCCTCAGGAGTCCAAGCAATTGGCCTTGCCATCACTGCCCTAACCCAGTTAACGGCCCCACTATCCTAGTAATCTTTCTAATTAAGACTGCTTTAATGTAATCAATTTTTTTCCTGACCAGTGCAGTATTTACATGAGGTACATATTTTTTCTTTATAGACACAACCTGTAACGGCAAGAGCTTTGGAAACGCTCATACGTTTAGCAACAGCACATGCAAAGATTAGGTTATCATTTACTGTCAATTTAGAAGATGCTCAAGCTGCAATAGAACTTGTTCAATATGCCTATTTTAAAAAAGTAAGAAAGAAAAAAAAAATCATGGAAAAAATTTTTTTTTTTTTTGAGTGAAATTAAACAAAAACATAACTGAATAGGTAATGGAACGGACAAAAAAACGCCGTAAGCATGCGTCTTCTGAAGATGAAGATGAAACGGAGGATTTGCAGGAAGAAAGCGGCTCGCAGAAGCGAACACGGTAGAAATTTATAGATAAACAGTTGATATTCAGTGTTTATAAGATATTGTATTGTAAATATTGTATCTATTTGCTTTTTGATCTCAAAGTGCCAAGAGAAAGTCAGATGATCCTTATGATTTTGAAGAAGGGGATGAAGAGATAACACAGACATCTATGGGTACCGTTATGGTGTTATTTTAGCTTAATTTATTATTTTGACAGTTTAACACTAATTATATGATTAAATTATTGATTCTACATCCAGAAAGAAGAAGATCAAAGAGAACACGTGAAGAGAAAGATACAACGGAATCTATGGATGTTGACTCAGCTTCATCCCAAGCTTCATCTGGAACAATTTCAGATGATAGGTATACTTTTTAATATTTGAAAGTGCCATATTTAAAAGCAACTGACATATACGAGGGATATTCATAAAGTAAAAATTATTGCCAAGAAAGAATACAGTAATGCAACTGAGTTTTGATAAATTCAGCCTTTCTGCACGTAATTTCCACCCGGACTGACATGTTTGTTCCATCGATGTACCAACTGGTGGATGCGAAGTCCTGTTTTTGGCTGGTGAGAAAGCTATTCACTGCAGAATGATATCTTCGTCTTCATTGAAATGCTTCCCATGCAGGGGTTTATTAATTCTCGAAAGAGTAAGAAGTTGCTAGGTTTGAGGTCCAGACTGAAGAACACTTGGTAATGGAGAATTTTGAACCAAAGTGGCTGCCTGATTTAGCAATTTATGGTTTTCCTTCTTGATTGCAATCCACAACTTGGTTAGGAGGTCCGCGCCCAGGTGTGTTTTGGTTTGCCCTGTGGGTGTGTAATCCCAACGGTCTGCGGGCATAAGAGACTCCATTTTGTGCCTAATGCCACGTTCGCACTACGTCTTAATCACGGTTAACTCTGATCACGAGAACCTTGCAGCCTTCTTCAGTTACCTAACAGCGTTTACTGTTTACTGTCGATTAAGTAACTGTGTTTCCGAAGCCCGGTTAGTGACATCCTATTTCGGTTGGCATCAAGAAATAGGAAAATAAAACAGTGGTTAAGCAAAAGTGCAGCAGTGACTGGTCCCATGAGGAACTAAAGTTTGGGGAGAAAAATTTTCAGACTTGAAAAAGGCTAAACATAAGTGTTAAGTGTATGAGCACATATTGAAGATTCTGTTCCATCCATTGTAATTTGACTAACAATATTTGATGCCCACAGAAGCCAGTTTGCTACCCTAAGCACCATCTATTGATGCAATTGCGAGAGAAAAAAATCATAGAAAACACCATTTCGCTTGATAATCTTCATTTCCCTTGAATGTATTGCAAACAGAAAGTGCTTGATTAGCTAATCACGGTTAAGTAACTGCAGTCTACTGACGGTGATTAGCTCACAGTCTAAACGTAGTATTACTTTGGATTCCTTTGAGAGCAAAGGCCACCTGCTGCATTCATCTTTCTGGCTTGTTGCACTTCATTGAAACCTTCTATGCTACTTTACCACCATATCATATTTAGGAGCATTCTCTCCATATAACGGTGCAATTCCCTTGTGGATTTCTTTTGCATTTTTTTCTTTTCAAAAATGAAAAGTGAAATAAAATTTCAGCAATCTGCAGGTGTTGTGCCATCTTCGTTTTCTAGCAGTCTGGTGGTAAATGCACAGAATACGTGCCACTCATATAATTTCAGGACCAAAGATTTTCCCACCCACAATTTATTGATACATACCTGCTATTTATTACTGATAATTATTACTTTATGAACGTCCCACTTAAATTTTACATTTGGCTGAGAAGCATAATATTTAAACAAAATTCTCCTATTTTATCATAACAGATTCGCAGCATTCAAAACCAGTCTCTTTAACTTGTTCAAAAGTGAACATGCCCAATCACTGCCCGTTTCGCGCATCATGGACTATTTGGAAGAACACCATCGACTGGAACCTTTTACGAGGAGTGAAGTGGATGCTGCTTTGAAGAAAATGGATGAAGGAAATTATGTGATGGTGGCTGATGATATTGTATTTTTAATTTAACTGCAAACTAGTGACCAAACTAAATAACAGCAAAAGAATTCCACTTGTATGGTGGCACTTTTAAAGACCTTGGAAGGATTCCATATTGTAATAGATCGTTTTACTAAGAACTTGTGTACATTAGTTTTATTTTTTGAATCTGAAAAATAAATATTTTTAAAAAACGCTCTTTGCTGCAAAACACAAACTGCTGTATAAGGCTTTTCTATTATTTCTGAGATTAATGCAAGGAATGCATAGATGAATCTTGCTTAATACAGTTGAATCTCGATATCTCGAATTTCACAGGAACAGAAAAAAATTCGAGATAAAGAGGTTTTGAGATATGGAGGGTTTCTTTAAAATCAAGATTTTTAGTTTAATAAAGGTACTTTGAGAGTACAGAGAACTATACGAGATAAACTGGTACATTTAAGTGGCACCACTAATTCAGAAAAGCACAAACTTCATATGCTCAAACTTCTCGTATGCAACAGAGGCTTGCCAAGGATATCGAAAAATTTTTAGATGAATTTTTTTTTGTAGTGCACAAGAATCGTCTAAATTTGGTGACATCAAATTTCTTCGTTTACGTACCATAATTTCTCTTAAAGAAAAAAATTCTGAACTCACTACAGCATCTAAATGCTTTGCTTTTTGCTGGCATACGAAGTCAAAATTCGACATAGCGAGGTTTTCCAAGAAAATGTTTTTAGATAATGAGGAAAAATTACATTCGATAAATAGTGAAAATGCAGGAAATAAAAAGTTTTTTCGAGATGTCGAGGTTCGACTGTACTTTCACTACTAAAAGCATGGTACACAGTAATGTGTACACCATTAGTAAGTCATATAAATGCAATCCTGGTAGTAAAAGGACGAATAATTCTGTACACCACTGTAATGATAGGACTTCTGGCAACATTTACTTAAATAATAACTTTGAAAATAATGTAGGAAGCTTGTACACACAAGTGCAAATATTTGAACTGTGATTGTGCCATTGTTAGAAGCACTAGCTCTGAAGATTTGTTTTGGATTCTTCCAAATTTGGTCATCCCATTTGGTTTGATGCTCTTGAAATCCATTATCAGAGTGGCAACAGCCAAAAGTTTCTTAGGGTGAGATCCAGAGACTACAGTGGTTGAATGATAGGAACCTTTTTTTTTTTTTTATTTTGGTAAGGAATTGCTACAGAACAAGCGATATATTATCGTGATGCAGAAACCAATTGTGCACTGCTTTCTTTGAACTGCAGTGTGCATTCTCTACAAACTTGCACATAGAAATGGTTAGTACGTCTGCCCAGTGCACAAACTCATGATGCATAAAACTGTCAATGTCAAAGAACGTTATGTGCATCACATTTATCTCGGATTTTCCCTGTACTGCCTGTTGAAACTTTGTGTGACTGTGAGCAGACTTTCTAAATTTCCCTCTGCTAGGAATTCTAGAAACTTTTTAGATTCTTTCGTAAATATTTAACTTAAGACCAAAGTTTAATATTGCTTTAAAGAATAGGTTGGAAAAGTGTCAAGATTTATTTCATGATTTTTTTTTATTTTTTTTTTTAATTGTGTGTAAAGACTGGACCAAGAAGAGCAATTATGGTCCAGTAAGATAATACAATACACTTCATGGGATTATGGTCTGGGAAGATATTGCATAGGACAGTAAGAGCAATGACTGCCTGCCAGTATGTGGTAAAGTCCTATCGGCATGAAGATCATTCTACAAATTGTACCAGATAAATCTTGATGGATATGGATCTTTTGGGAAGTGCAGAAAACATTTTTGACAATTACTTTTTGAAGAAAATGACATAAGTAGAATGTGTCACGGTTAAAAAGACTGTCTCAAAGGGGGAGGGTAACAGAAGCGTTTGGTTTAGACACCGTAAAGAATTTACGTCCTAAATTTGTCACTGAGACGGGAATTCAAATATCTTATGCCACTCTTATGCTATAAAATTGGCTTTCTCAGTGTCTGCATTTGTAAAGTGTGAGTGCTTGCTCTACTATGTTGAAAGCTTTGCTGACCACCACTGTCTCTAAGTTTTTTGGACAATTGCGGTAAACATTTTTGATTTCTAACTTTTAGGAAGCTTGGTCAGTTGCAGGATGCCGCGGTCAACACTTTTAGTTCAGATTTTGGCACCAGTTAGTCATGATCGGTATTACCAAGAACAGATGAAGGTAAGGATATTGCTCTTGGTATGACTGGACGGGCCTTTACTGCTTTTGAGGGGCTTCTGAAACGAAGGGGCAAGTTATATTTCTCAATATACAGGGACATTATGTGGAGAAAAGTAGTTTTCAAATCCGTATTCGTATTTGTTTCATTTCTACAAGGTGCATCTAAAAATTTCAGTGAATGAAAGCATAACGCAAATAAAACAAAACATGGAAACAAAATACATTTAGTCACCCTCAAAGTAACATCCCTTGGACACAATACACTTTTGACGTTGTTGATAAAGCTGCTGGAATGAGTCAACGAAGGACTCTTTTGGGATGTCTGGTAAGTCTGCAAAATGTGTGTCCTTCAGGGCCCCCTTGAGGTGAGGGAACAAAAAGAAGTCTGCAGGTCCCAGATCAGGCGAGTATGTTGAATGTGCGATAACAGTTACACGGCGTTGGGCCAAGAAGTTGTGTACTTAAATCACATGCGGGTGTGTTGTCATGCAATAGACTCCACTTTCCACTCGTACATCTGTGGGATAACACGTTGGATGTGCAGCAGTAAGCGCTTCAAAACGGCTTCGCAATTTCGGATTGATGGTTTGCCCTTCTGTTTGACTTGAGTTTTCACACGTACGCTGTTCGACTTCCTGTAGCAGACAATCTGTGTTGGTTTCTTGCGCTCCTTGCTACTTGCCATCTCTCCATTGGTCTCTCCCTGTGCATGTGCGTGGCTGCATTTTTACCTCACATTGCTTTTGAGATATCCATCCATTCACCGAACCTTTTAGACGTACCTTGTTTATTCATTTGTAACTTATTACCGATTCCCCTCGTATATTCAACTTTAATGAAAAAAAAATTTTTTTAAACACTTTATTACTGACATAAGGCCACAATAAATTATACGTTTTGATAATAGAAAAATATTCATTATTAAAATGGGATAAAATATTTTAAAGAAATAAATTTAAATTCTTGTAGAAAATAATTTTGCCCAAATTTGTATTTGATTTTTTTTTTTCCCTCTGAAATTCAATTTTTCTCGCTAACTGGTTAAGAAAATTTAAAAATAGCTATTTAAAGTTAATTATTTAGCCATTTTACCAGGAATGGGGTCCTAAAACGTATTTTTATAAATATCCTTTCCCCCGGTGGGAATCGAATCAGTATACTGGAATGCTAGCATCAAATTTGTTTTCCAATTTTATCAACAGATGGCAAAAGCAGTTCAAAACCCTTCATCTTCTCCATTGCCATCTATTGGCGAAAAATAAAAACTTCTAGACTATTCGAATCATAATAAAAGCATGAGGTTGTATCATGTAGGAGTCACCGGGAAACAAACTTTGATTAAAAACAGTTCTCTCTTGGTCCTGCCTGCGTTATATTTACATTATGAGAGTTAAGGTTTTAAGCAGGAATCCAGATGATTATCTGAGGGAAACGAAAAAAGATATACACAAAGGTAAGTCGGAAAGGAAGATCGCAGCGAAAGGCATGGCTTCTGTAGTATATGTTGATTCAGACATATGTCAATATCGACCTACACACTTTTTGTTCTTAATAACGTTTTAAGCCTATATCAAAAGCTTATTTTAATAAAACAGTGAATGAGAACCCAATCAATTTGATGGAATGAGATCGAGATAAACGATGGAATGAATTACAACAATATCAATAACAAACACAACAATCGGATTCTAGAATCCTTCTTTGAGGATCGGCAGCATTTAGAAAGAAATTTCCCGATTAAACGATGCTAAGCTTTGCAACTACATATACATCTTCAAGTATCCGATATTTGATCCTGCTATACTTTCTTTGGCCTCCTTCCTTCTCCATCCTACGTTGCTCATTTAACTCCATATAAATCATTGAGTCAGCTGTTAACCATTCATTCATTGAAAATCTCAGTCCATCTCAAAGCATATTTTATACTATCAAACCCACTGTCCAGAACAGGGCCAGTTCTAATGTAATATTTAGTAGATTTTTTAGTGGAATTTTACATAACTTCCGTGTAAAATCCACTAAATCTAGTGGAAAAATACTGATCTGGCAATATCGACTAAAACTATGCTCTACAACTTGGCAATTGGCCTCCAACTCAAATAGGAAAAAATTAGCAATGAAATGGCATTGCATAAAGGAGATGGGTATAGCGTTTAACGCACCCCTAACCTACCCATAAAGTTTGAAACTTGGGTTAATGTTCACTATCTGCACAATCGCAATGCTGATTGTTCACTATCCACACATCAAAAACGCAAAACTACAGAAACCGCACAACCAAAAAGCAAAACTCAAAAAACCAACCAAACGATTTTAAAAAACAACAGAAACGCTCCAAACAAAAGAAAAAACCCACAAAACTCAAAACCTTTAACGACACAAAAACAGCTCTGGCCATGCAAGTTTTTCAAAATTAAAAACACTACCACAAAAAAACTGTATGAAACAAACTAGCCATTCAGCAGTGCAAACACTCAATCGGGCAAAAAAACATGACTTTGTATTTTTTTTCAAAGTGGGGGTCTGAGCCAACACCACCTAAAGAGAAAGCCTGAGCGCGGAAACGTCATACATTGTTACATCATGATACGAAGTCATAATTTAGGGCTTATTATTGGTAGAAATGTGATTAAAGATGACTTTTTATGATGATGTAACAATGTATCAAATTTTCGCGCTCAGGCTTTGAGTAGAGGTGGTGTTGGCTGAGCCCCCCCCCAAACCCCCGCTCTTTTGATCTCACTCACTCACTCACTCACACACACTCGCACACACAGACACACACACACAACAAGCAAAAACCAGCACGCAAAACAAAAAAAGGAACACTAACCTTAAAGCTCTAGAGAAACAAAAAAAAAACTACTGAAACAACAGAAGTCCAAACACTACAGCAACCCAACCACATACGCCGACACCGGAAATAGCAAAAACAACTCCGTACAACAAACAGAATATCAACAAATACAAGCACAAAAAAAGGCAAAAAAAAATACAAAAAAAAAACCCACCACCACAACCCCAACACAAAAAAACAACGAACAAACAAACAAACAACAAAAAAATGCAAACACCTCAAAATAAAAACAAACAAACAAAAAAAAAAACAGAAACCAAAAAAAAATAAAAAAATAAATGAACACCCAAACGAAAAACAAAAAACTCCAGAAACAGAAGCGCCAAAAAAACACACACATCCATCAGACGAAACTCCAACAAAAACGCCAAACCTCAAAAACGCAAAAGCAAAACTCCCGATAGGTAAGTTTACGACCGTGCGACACCCCGTGCGATTGTGCAGATAGTGAACATTAACTGAAACTTGTAACTGGTACCCAGAATTTTATTTGGGGGGGCAAGCAACAGAATTAGTTGGCAAGATGGTCAATTTTGGGGTTGGGGGTCACTTCTGTAGAGGTCGGTAAAACCCTGCACAACACATTCCCAACGTTCAGAACATCACATCCGTAACATTCACAACTGTGTGTGGCCACTTACATTGTGAATAGAGGAGAATATTTTTTGGATGCGTAGTGTCCGTCATATACTGTATGGCCATGCATTAAGGCTTGTGAAGGTTGGCTCACTTAATTCGCTTCTGTGAAGGTTCTTCGTGAGATTCCTTGACAAGAGAAGTTTCTACCAAACTCTGATCTTTGCGGATACTTTCAATGACCGTCCAAATGGTTGGATGTGCATGCCCCACCAAATTACTGGGTGATCCAGGCAATTTACCACTATTTTATTGAGTTAAAACACAAATAAAGGTTGTTCCAAAATTCACACATGAAGTAATTTTGAAGGAAATTAAAAATTGTAAAGTTCTTATTGATTCATAAAGTATACAGTATAGGATTATGTATAGAATAGCATATAGGGTAAATGGCCTCCACGGCTTTGCTGGCACATATGCACTTTTGTCGAAATTTTTCATGACCGTTTTGCATAAATGTGGCTAAATTTAGTTGATACAGCGCTCAAATTCATCCTTCAAGGCATGGGTGGTCGTGGGCTTGTTGGCATAAACCTTAGATTTCAAAAAAAACCCAAAGAAAAAAGTCCAATGGCGTTAAGTCACATGATCTGGGTGGCCAATTCTGATCACCAAAACGGGAAATTACACGTTCAGGAAATGACTCAGGAAATGTACAGTAATTGAATTGTTTCTCGGGCTGTAAGGCATGTGTCTTGTTGAAACCATATGTCATCCACATCCATATCTTGCAATTTAGGCATAAAAAACTGGATTATCATGTCGCAATAGTGAGCACCATTAACTGTTATTGCCTTACCAGCTGCATTTTCGAAGAAGAATGGTCCGATGATGCCTCCAGCCCAAAATCCGCTCCATTTTTATTAATAACCCTGAACTGTCATCAGTCACGCTGTCATTTTTTTTTTTCTCGTTGACAACACTTTACTGCACAAATGGCGCTAATTTAGTCTTGTGTGAATTTTGGGAAAATTTCGACAAAAGAGTGCGTATGTGCCAGCAAAGCCGTGGAGGCCATTTACCCGATATGCTATTCCATACATAACCCTATACTGTATACTTTATGAATGATTAAGAAACTTGCAATTTTTAATTAAAAACCTGTGTTTTCTATCAAAATTACTTCTTGCGTGAATTTTGGGACACCCTTTACTACACATAATATAGCGAAGTGGTGTTTTTCATTGAAAAGTGCGTGCTCCAAAGTTTTGTTTGCAACTACTGCATTTGTTCAATATGTCCACTGTTCATGCACGTTACTACATCAAACCACCGTTCATGCATGATTGGTCGAGTGTCGTACGATAACCCAGCCTCCATAGACACTCGGCGAACCGACTTTTTGGTTGGAGATTCTTCCACTCTGGCTCGAAGATCTTCAATGGCTTCCTGTGTGCGAACATGCCGCCTTTGACTGCCTTGTTGCTCGCCTTCAACGTTTCAAGTCATACCAAATTGTTTCACATATTGCAAAATTGATTTATTGCAAGGTGCATATTGCCAACTGCTGTGAGGAAACAAAGCACATATGGCCATAGCCTTTGCAGGAATTTCTCCAATCGTTTTTCCTGTAGAATTGCCATGTGGCAGCCATACATAGCTTAATTCTGGTAACAAGGGTCTTTTGAATGCTGTTTTTTTACACACAGATAAATTCCCATTCCTTACACATTCCCCAGCACACAAACATCTTTTAGCCCAACTCGTCACGTTTTTTGAAGTCTCTCTATCACAACCACCTTGTCTCACAAACATGTCCCACACAAATTCACTCACTTGTTCCATTGCAATTCATTGACCCATACCCTTCTGAAATACCATACCTTCATCTTAACATTTATTCTGATTCTTTGCTTTTCACATACATAACTCAACCTCACTGTAAGCACACACAGATTAACTTCGAAATTTTTTTTCAGGATATATAGGGTGTTTCAAAAGGTATAATCCAAACTTCACACACAGGTAAGAGGCAATAAGGTGAACAGGTTCTGTTAATACATGAGGGGTCGGAGCTCAACCATTGTCTAGTTAATGGGGGGGGGGGGGGAGGCAAACAAGTGATAAAGCATACAAATACCTGCTCATTTTAGTCGTGATGTGCGCAATTACTTTCATGCAACATTTGGCAATCACTGGGTAGGAAGAGGTGGTGGACCTGTGGTGTGGCCTCCTAGGTCACCAGATCTCAATCAACATTTCCTTTTTTTTGGGTCCACATGAAATCAGTTGTGTACCAAACACCTGGGGCAGCATCGCAGTTGTTTCAGACATCAGAGAAATGCCTGGAATCTTTGGCCGCATACGGGAGTCCATGTTGCACCGATACCATGCATGTGAGGCCATGGCTGGTTCACATTTTGAGGATATTTTGTAAAGCTTCAGTGGATTTGCAGTTTCATAATAAACGTGTGCATAGTGCATACTTAGGTGTTTTCATGTGCACTCTGGTTACTGCTGCCCCCTCTAATGTTACCTTGGCAATGGTTGAGTTCTGACCCCTCATGTATTAACAGAATCTGTTCACCTTCATGCTTCCTACCTGTGTGTGAAGTTTGGATTATACCTTTTGAAACACCCTGTATATACATCTGTTACTTTTGAGAAATTCTATTGAAATGTGGATCTCATGTTTGCTCTTATTTTAATCTAGTTTACAGAAACTTTGACCCAAATCTACATCCATTTGAAGCCCTTCGAGAATATGTTCTGGCGCTGAATTCTGTAAAGCTTGAACGAGTGTTTGCCAAACCTTTTCTTAGCTCTTTAGATGGACATCGTGACAGCATTGAATGCCTTGTTAAGCATCCAAAAAAGCTGTCTTACATTGCTTCTGGGTGTTGTGATGGTGAGGTAAGGACAAAATATAACATTATAATTGATATGTTTGATGAATGGTGTCATAATTTCTAGATTAACCTTGAACTTTAGATTTCATAGTTTAATTTATTAAGGAAATGAAAATAAAATATCCACGTTCTTGTGAATCTACTGCTTTCTAGTCAGCACCCTTAAGTGCCAGAAAAAGTGGTACATCAATGAAATAATTAGTTGGTCTAACAGGAGTGCAGAACTGCAGAAATACATGAAATAACGATATGATACGAGCTCCACGAGCTTGCAGAAGTTTTCTTTGGGCAGCAAATACCATACTTCCTACTGAGTGTTCCGCAATTTTCTTGCTTTCGAGGTGTTGGATTTCTGTCTTCTGTGTATGATGTCCCTGATGTGTATGACGTGCAGGACAGGAATGGGTATATCCTGTCAGAAAGGAAGTTGAGATAGCATTCACTGTTAAGAGATGCTTACATTGTATATTTGTAATTTGGTAATTAGATGATCTGCCAAAAAAAAAAAATCTTGACAGTTGATGATGTTGGCCATTCGTTTGCCATCATTATTAAGTAGCGGAAGAATGGAGCAGTTTACAGTTTCCATCAGTCTCCTTCATAATTTCTGCTTTTTTTTTGAGGTAGAAGGTTGAAATTCGAAATGTAGCTTGCTATGGGCATGTACACCTTCACTATTTAGTTAAGTTTTGATTGGCTCACTGGGGTCAGAATTATGGGGTTTTCACTTGGAGGGGACCAAGTGATCTATGTGGCATTTAGTTGTTGCATATCAAATGTTGGATTGCAGAGGTCATCGTTAATGGCCCTCTAGAGAGGACACCTTCACACGTGCTATTTGAAATAACCCCCATTGCAATCCAAACATTGTTGCCAACGATTTGGCAGCTTCTCGAGCCCTCTCCGGTAGAATCCATGGTCATGGGAATCAATAAACTCCCGGAATGCGTTTTCGACGTCTGCTTGGGTTACGAATGTTTTCCTCCGGAGAAAATTGTCCAGGCTCTGGAAAAGATGGTAGTCGGTAGGGGAGAGGTCCGGAGAGTATGGGGGGTGTGGAAGCACCTCGTAGCCCAGAGCCTGTAGCGCCTGCACGGTCATTCGTGCAATGTGCGGACGCGTGTTATCATCTAGCAGAAGGATGCCTTTGCGATGCACAAATATAGGTTGTTGCTGACACAGTATTGTGTGCATACGATGCAGTTCACGACAGTAGGTCGCAGCAGTGATCGTCTCCGTCTGCTACAGCTAGCTGTAATGCATTACACCACGGATGTTCCACCAAACTGTAATCATGAGCTTCCTGGGGTGCAACGGGGGTTTAGGGAACTGTTGCGGGGGTTCATCAGCATTCAGCCACTATGCTGACCGTTTCCTATTGTCGTATAGAAGCCACTTCTTGTCGCAGGTGACAGTGCGATCAAGAATCCCTGCTTCTTCACGTCGCAAAAGCAATTCCGTACACATCTCCAACCGACGTTCTTTTTAGTTTTCCGTAAGTTCATATGGGACCCATTTGTCCTGCTTTTTCACCCTGCCGATGATCCTAAGGTGTCTACTGACAGTCGACGCTGATATAGCATGATCCCCTGCAAGGTCCCGAACAGTTTTTGACGGGTCCTCTTCCACAGATCGCTTCAGATGAGCGTCATTCAACACATTGGGCAGTCTGCCGTGTGGCTCATTTGCCAGGTCCGTCACTCCTGCCCGGAATTTTCGGAACCAAAGTTGGACAGTACGTTCGTTTATGGTGCCTACACCGAATACCTTATTGATGTTTCGAGAGGCGTTGGATGCAGTGTGATTCATCCAGGCAAAATCTGCATTATTATGGAGTTTGGGCCAAATTGTCCCAGTGGGGTCGGAGTTGCGGGGGTGGCAGTCACTATGGCAACATTTGGCATGTGATATATCATTTGATTGAAAATGTTGAGAAAGGAAAGAAGGTAGGGTTCTTTTATATTTTATAAATACTATGTTCGAGAAATTTATATTTTTGATAAAAAAAAAAAAAAAATTGGGGGTTAAAAAGTGCAGATGAAGGAGTAAAAATAGATGAACGTAAGGCTTCCGCTACTTTCCTATAGCTTCCTCGGGAGAATTAATTTCTTATTATTTTTTAGAATCATCCTACAGAATTTGATTGACAGGATTCTTCTCGACCAAAGTCTAAAACTATTTAACGTCCTTTGCAAAGACAAAATTTACGTTTACACAAATCTAAAGCTGATTGTGGAAAACTTACGTAAGAATGTTAGTTATCAGTTGATATTATTAAAAACATTTTATTTTGTGTTTCAGATTAAAATATGGAATTTAGCTGAAAAACGATGCGTTTCCACACTTCAAGCCCATAATGGGCTTGTTCGAGGTATATGTTTTCCTAGAGATGGCTCAACTTTATTTTCTGTAAGTCAGTTAATGTTTTTGGCAGTTGCTATTGTATTAATTGGAACCAGAGGAGTTTTTAAAAATTATACTTTTTTTTTTATTGTTTAGGTTGGTGATGACAAGACAATCAAACAGTGGAATGTGAACTTTGAGGAAAATGAAAACGAACCAATTAATACAATTGTTGCAAAGGTATCAATCGTTTTTGTAATCATTATTGATTTTCATTTGTTGTGCTATTTACGAATCTTGGCTACTAAATAAAATATACTCCGCTCGCTTAATTGGGCTCACTAATTTACCCGCTCAGTGCTGTTCATGAGTTAGTCTTGTTCACACTTGCATTGAAGACAAAATAAATAGATTAAATAAAGAATTTTGACACAGATACACTAATCATTGCAAAGAGAAATTTGTCTTGCATTCTGTTGCAAATCTTTAGTAATACCTTGAAGGAGTAGTCTAATGTGATGCGTCTTTGCCATATGTTGGCATTTTCTAGTTCTGCAAATGCCGACTTGAATTATATTTTTAAAAATTTTATAAGAGTTTATCTGATCTTATAGAACCTGTGACCGTAAGTTCAGTGAATAATCTCGAATAAGCTGTTAAGTGGCACAGTTGTAATTGCAATGGTTATCTTGTGAGCACGTGTTTTTTTGCGTGTGATGTAATTTCGGCATATGGATCAGTGAATGAATTTGATCTGCTGTTTCAAGCGTGGAAAATTGGTGAAAGAAAATCATGCAATGCTGAAGGAAGAATACTGAACAGGGATCTTGGTATCTGCGCCAGCTCCACATGCTATAGTCGTGCAGTAATTTCTATCCAAGATGAGCAACATGACACCCCCCCCCCCCCCCTTACTCATCTTATTTGTCTCCGACAGGTTATTTCTTATTCTCAAAACTAAATTAGCCCTGAAATTCTAACATTGACGACATTCAACCCATGTGACGAATCTGTGTATTTGTTTTCCCTGAACAATGAGTTTCATTGTGAAGATTAGTTCGCTAGTCATCCTTATGCACGTATTGCAGATGAGTAACTTATCCATCGCTTTATGAGTCCTTCTCTACAAAATCCCTGAATGTGCTGAATGGGAATGCTGCAATATTCTCTCTAGGTTAGTCAGATTAGCGTCGGTCAAAATAGCTGGTCTCCCAGATCTCTTTCTGTCTGCACTGATCCACATTCCCGAAAATGGTTGATTATTCTCGTTATCATCAAATTCTTAGGAACTGCAAAACAGACGAAACTCGTCTGCAGCATGTGCATAAGAACGACTGGCAAACTTAATCTTCAAGAATGAAAACTCGTTTTTGTGAAAATAACATATCTGTCAAGCAGTATAAGATACACTAGTGGCCAAAAGTTTGGACCAACCAGCAATGTCCAGAAAAACTGAATTTATATGAAAACTGTTTTACACCTACAACTCTAAGTAAATATGAAACAATATTCAGGGAAGAAATAAATTTATTTCTGCGTTGTTGGTTTCTTATTACCTAAAATCAAAATAAGACTGGCCAAAAGTTTGGACCACATTTGTATTACGTAAAGGGAAAAAAGTATTATGTCATTAATTAATGAATTATTTTGATATTTGAGATCATTTTGACTCTACAATATTTGACAAACAACCTGAAATAGCTTAATAACATTTGGCTTAACATCTTTCTGAATGGCTGCTATTTGTTGTTCTCGAGATTTGTACTGAGTGTTTTGGTAAATTTTTTGTTCCGTGAGATGCCGCACATTCTCAATAATATTGAGATCTCGATTTCGAGCAGTCCAAGCAAAGGTGAAAATGTTGTTGCTCTCAAAATAGGCTTTCACAACTCGTGCAGTATAGATTGCAGGACTGTCCTGCTGCTAAATCCATTGTTTTTGCTTAGGGCGTGTCTAAAAAGTCCGACCGGTCGCCAACAGGTCACGTGGTACGATCGGCGATCGGTCGGCGGCCGTTTGCTTCCGTTTGTTCGTTCATGGACAGCGCGGTTGTGAGCATTCTGCTTCAAAATGGCGTGGCAGCAAGTTTCCTCATCATTTAAGTTACTACGAGTTAAAATTGTGTACATACATAAATTTTCTTCACCCGTCTTTTCTTTTTCGTATTCATTTCTTGTTTCTTGATGCTGTCCAATGATGTATTCTCTATCTCCTTTCTCCAAAATATATTTATTACGTATTGGGCATTCGAACACTTGAATTTTCTACATTCGTCCGCCATTTTGATTCTACTCATCGAGGCAGCCGACCGGCATTGGACTCCGGTCGCAATTAGTGCGACCGGTCGCGTTATGAAAACGCTCATCGCGACCGATCGTTACTTTATGGACAAGCTGTTCGCGACGGGCTTCAACTGGTCGCGACCAGTCGGACTTTTTAGACAAATCTTTAAACTAGCCCTTGCACAAAGGGATGAACACATTGTGAAGACCATCTTTATACTGAGGTGTTGTGCAATGTCCATCTATACTGTGAATTTTCAACTTTCTGTTGCTTCCAATGGCACCCAAAATCATCACTCCACTACCACCCATTTGGCGCTTAATTCGCAGTGGAACAAGTGTTTCTTTATCAAGATGCTCTTCATAAGAAGCTATATTATCAGGACCATCCAACTGATTCGTTTTTCATCAGAAAACACAACCAATTGGAAGTCTGTGTTTTCACACAGAAGTGTCTTAGCAAACTCCAGTCTCTCCTGCATGTATTTCTGTGTTAGTGGTGACTTTTTGGGTATAATTTCATAGGCAAAGTTCTGAGCACGTAGTTTGCTGCGAATTTTCTTCTTGAGGCAGCAAGTTGCAGATTAAGTTTGACTTGTGTGGTGTTGACTACATGCCCAGATGTAATATCATGTCTAACATGTCTCTTAACTCTTGATTTGTCTCTTCGCATCAGTGCACAAGGTCGTCCTATTTCCGTCCTATTTTCCAATTAACATTTTTAACAATTCTGATAAAGATATGTAGCTCACACGGCAGATTTCAGCAACTTTTTTGAAGTTTGTAAATTGCTTGTTAAAATTTCTAATTCGCTCTCGTTGGCCTTCAGTTAACATTGTACAATACATAAGATGGTTTTAGTGCTCACCACATAACACGATGACTTGTAATATGCAAATTATTTGCATGTTTGTGATGTTGGTCCAAACTTTTGGCCAGTCTTATTTTGATTTAAGGTAATAAAAAAGCAACAACGCAGAAATAAATTTGTTTCTTCCCTGAATATTGTTTCATATTTACTTAGAGTTGTAGGTGTAAAATATTTTTAGTATAAATTCATTTTTTCTTACTTTGCTGGTTGGTCCAAACTTTTGGCCACCAGTGTACAATTAAACAACTGCAATTCAATTTATAACTGCTTTTAGTTTGATGTATGCAACTTTTCAAACAACCTGAAGTTCTCAGAAAATTGGCACAATTAAAGGTTTTTGATAGAAAAAATATTAGATGTTAACTTGAATTTTGTTGTTAGACCATGATTACAGGAATTAATCATCATTGGAAGCAACCGATATATGCCACCTGTGGTGAACAAGTTGATATTTGGGATGAGGCAAGAGCTGTTCCTATCCGATCATTTACTTGGGGTGTAGATAGCCATTGCAGTGTGAAATTCAGTCCCGTTGAAGTAAGTTCTTATTTATTCTATATTCTCGTTAATGAATAGCGACTTAAAATGTTTCGTAACAATTCTTGTTTTCTTTTAGGTAAACTTGCTGGCCAGTTGTGCCAATGACAGAAGCATAATTTTATATGACATGAGAGAGTCTAATCCTTTGAGAAAAGTGAGATTGAGTGAAAACTTAAATTCTTTTTTCTTTTGAAATAATGATCTGAATGTTTGCAAATAATTTTTCTTAAATATGCTAGGTTGTCATGGAATTGAGAAGTAATACTGTTGCATGGAATCCTATGGAGGCATTTATTTTCACTACTGCCAGTGAAGATTATAAGTAATAGATCTTTTCGGTACTATTAGTATATACGAGGGATGTTCATAAAGCAACGAGCTATTGCTAAGAAAAAAATACAGTAATGCGATTGAATTTTGATAAAGGAATCACCTTTTTCCACATAATCTCCACCCAGACTAACATACTTGTCCCATTGATGTACCAACTGGCTGCCATGGAAGTCATTCACCGCGGAAATGATTTCTTCATCGTCATCGAAATATCTCCCATGCAGGAGATTCTTTAGTTCTCGAAAGAGGAAGGTGTCACTAGGTGCATCTGGGAATACACATGGTGAGGGAGAGAGATCTGAAAATGACTGCACAAGTTATAGTCTCGTGAGCAGAATGAGCAGGAACATTGGCACGGAGAAGCCACACTCCTTCGTCAGCAATCCGTGGCATTTCTCCTTGATTAGAGTCTGCAACTGATGTTAAACACTGTTATGATGGCTGCAATGGTGATACAATGATCGATCCACTTTGATTTCCTCTGAGAGCAAAGGCTGTTCCACTGTTCTTCATCTTACAGATTTCTTGCACAGCATTTAAACCTTCTACGCTATCATACCATATGATAGAGCATTTTCTCCATACATTGATACAAGTTCCTCGTGGATTTTTTTTGCATTTCTTCCTTTTATAAACAAAAAGCAAATCTTGCCTCGAACTTCAGCAGGGTTCAGAGACTATGCCATCTTCATTTTCTGGCCCTCTATGGTAGACACAGAAATATTATGCATGGAACATACACTGTGGAAATAGCTTAAAACCCAAAGATTTTCCACTGTGCAATTTATTGATGCATGCCTACTATTTATTACATGTACTTTGTGAAGATCCCTCATAAACTGTATTTTGGATACTGATTGGCATTTGGGGTTATGTTTTTAATATTTCTTTTTCAGCTTATATACATTTGATATCAGAAAGTTACAAAGGCCACTTAATGTGCACATGGATCATGTGTCGGCTGGTAAGTAAATATTTATTATTTCACGTACAGATAGTCCCTGACTGAAGACAGAGTTTCATTTTGACAACTTTTTTATTTGTAAGTCAGTGTTTGTCTTTTCTAATCTCCCTACTAACAGCCTCCAATCCTCTTTTCGCCTGTGTGGAGGCTTGTTGGCCATTTTCCCTCCAAATTAACCATTATTTCTCCGTGCATGGAAATATTGGGATGGTGAAGCATTGGCATTGCAGGTGTTGAAATAGAGAAACTTAAACGACTCTCCTCCTAATTAACAAATGATGCTTCTGATGATATGGGAATGATGAATATGTTGACTCTGTTGATGTGATCTTTAATGAAGTCTGCATTGGTGTTGTAACATTGAAGCGGGAGTTGTGTTGGGTATGTACTACTGATTCGATTATTATACAAGGGTTGTTCAAGAATTTTTATAACTTTTTAATATATCAACCGGTTTTCAAAATTCTTTTTGTATCTGGTACTTATAATGTCCTCTATGTAATGCACTATTCACTTTTCGACATAATCCCCATCCCTTTTCACACATTGTGCCAATGCGTGATTAGTCTGGTGAACCCATCGGAGAGGAATAAAAGTTGGGACAATATGAAAAATGCAAATAAAACATGATTGACTAAATATATATTAGCAAAATTACAAACAATAAATGCATTTGAAGTGACTGAAGTAAAATATGTACAATTTAGAAATGCCCATCTCTTTTTTGGTCGTATATAATTTTTTAATGAAATTGCCACTGGCATCATGCACCTTAATAGTTGGGACGGAAGGAAAAGACCGCACCGGAAGCCATAGAAGTGACATAAATATTCTTGAAACTTTACGTCATAACTTTCCCTCTTTAAATGCAAACTGCACTGTGCGGCCAGTCATTTACACGACAATACGGGTCGGGGCAAGGCAGTAGGTCAAGATATGCGCAATAGAGTAATCCAACAATTTAGAAGCAACGTATCTTAGCGTGAAATAGCCAGGAATCTTGGACTTCCATCATCTACAGTTCATAATATTATTAATAGGTACAGGACACGCTGTTCGTAAAGGGCAAGGACGAAGACTAAGTATGAATGCTCGTGATCTTCGGATTTTCAGATATCACTACATCAAAAATAGACATTCAACAGTGACAGAAATTGCGGAATGGGCTCGAGGATTCTATGAAAAACCTTTATCGTTGAATACTGTTCGCCGCTACATCACAAAAGTAAGTTGAAGCTCTATTATGCAAAATGAAAGGTGTTCGTAAATACACTGCAGAAATGTAGGTGCCTGGTTTGGGCAATGGTGGACTGATGCCGAGTGGCGATGTGTTTTGTGGTCCGATAAATCTACATTTACGGATGTTGGCAAAAATCGTCGGCTTATACTTAGGACTAAAGAGGAAAAGGACAGTCACGCCTGTTAACGCTGTGCTGTACAGAAGCCAGCTTCACTAATGGTCTGGAGCTGCATAAGTGCCAATGGATTGGGAAACTTGCACATCTGCAATGGCACCGTTAATGCACAGGTGTATATTGGAATTATAGAAGAATATATGTTTCTTTCTCGGCGAAGTCTTTTTGGAACCCGTCCCTTTCTATTTCAACAAGATGATGCTAAACTGCACACTGCTTGCATTACAGGACACACAAATTCAGGTGGAAAATTGGCTTTTCTGCAGTCCTGATTTGTCCCATTAGAGAATATATGGCGAATTATTAAGAGGAAGTTATGTCAACAGCTGAAGACTTTCGTACAGCAGGAATGGCAACAAATTCCTGTTACAACGTTACAGAAATTAGTATCATCTGTTCCTCAACGGCTACAAAGTGTGATCAGTAGGTAATTCACTTACTGTCCGAACATTTTTGGAGGGTGTTGCACCTGCCAGTTCGCAAAAAAACTAATATTTATTACTGTTACTTAAATTTTTGGTTTCGAAATGTTTAATACCTAGCCAATAAACTATCTTCTTTTGAAGTAAAATGAATTAATACATCAGTGTATCAATATTTTTGCTGTGCCAACTTTTATGGAAATGAGATTTGTAGAAAGATAGCATAGGCAAATTGCATGTTACAACTCTGTATATACATAGTACATATTATTAATATCTTGCTGTACAAAAACAAAAAGACTGGCAATTTTTAATATGGTTTGATGTAAGTCTGGGGCTTTCTGTAACTCTTGTGTTTTAGAATTTTTCTTTGTCAGGTTATTGCTTTATAATTAATGTTTAATGAATATTTTTATATATATTTTCAGTTCTTGATGTTGACTACTCTCCTACGGGCAAAGAATTTGTATCGGGCAGTTATGATAAAACTGTACGAATATTTCCTGTTGACAAAGGTCGTAGCAGGTAAACACAGAAATGCGTGGCAGAAAGTGCATCTGAAATAAATTTTATGCGTTCTACACTGAAAGTAAAATGCCTGTCAGATCTTAACTCCTTTATTAGCAAAACAAGACATATACAATTACTTAGATATGTAGAGTAACTCTTTGCATCTAACTCTTTTAGATGTACTGAAAGCTGATTGTGACCGCAACGGTAATCCAAAAGTCCAGTGTATATTGAAAAGGTAATAGCTTTCAGAGTTTTGAGAATAGTGCATGTGGTTTGCGTAAAAATGATTAGATTGACATCACCTTTGTTATGAAATCAAACAATGTATTGGTAATTTTAGTTACATGCATCACCAGATGGTGCTGCAACCAAACATTTGAGGTGCTGAAATAGAGGCGTTCAATGTGACGGCCTTTGTGCGTCAGCACTGCCCTCAGATGTTAGAAGACACTATGGGTTGCATTAAAGAGCATATATGATGGTTAGGCTGAAACATGGTGTCAAGTTGCTTCTTTCAGCATTAAAGTGGGGCAGTTTCTGTACTCCCGCAGCCAAAAATTTCAAAGTGTTGAGTCTGATGAGCTAGGAGGCCATGCATGTAGAAAGTATCCACCCACAGCCCATTTTCCATTTAACGACTTTTAAGCGCGAAGCGACTTTGTGCCTTTTGAAATCATTGCCTGTGAGCTCGGTTGTTTTCTATTTAGCGACTTTTAGGCATTATCCAGACTCTGGTCTGATCTGATTGGCGCAAACAATTGGCGCTTTTTCAAGGCAATGGAAAAGAGGATATCGACCACTCCGATTACGTTTATGTTTTGAATTTATTACTATATCTTTTCTACTTAGTGAATAAATGATTCACCAAATTTTTTAAATCTGTTTATTAATAAATTCACGAGGGAAAAGTTCCGAGAACATGGTGCTATGCGAACCATAATTCTCCATCTGAATCGGCGAAGTCCACTCCCAGAATACACAGCGAAATAGATTGCACCTGATTGGCTGGATCTGAAAAGACGCCTGAAAAAACACGTAAAAATCTAACTGATGGCTGACAGAAGCAGACGCGTGAAAGTCGCTAAATGGAAAACAGCCTTTATACCCTCTATTCCATACTAGTTCAGGTATGACACCATCTGGTGACAGACTATATAACTAAAGTAAATTTTTTGATTTCATAACAAGCCCAATGTCGTTCTGACATTTACTACACAAATCACGTTGCCCTACTCTCAAAACTTTGCAAGATATTATTACCTTTCAAAATGCGCTAGACGTTTGGATTACCCAGTGCTTTTGCAGGATTAACTCGATCCAATGAGTCAGGATCAAAATGAGCATGATTACTCTGATGAATTATTAATGATGTAGTTAAAGTTTTAACCATTGAATATTTGGTAACTAAAAAACGTTTTAATTTGTTTTGTTTTTTTGTTCTTTAATTCAGGGAAGTGTATCATACGAAAAGAATGCAGCGGATTAAATGTGTTCTCTGGTCTTTAGATAACAAATATATTTTGTCAGGTTCAGATGAAATGAACATTCGTCTTTGGAAAGCCCATGCTTCTGAAAAATTAGGAACGGTAATAAATTATAGTTCATTAAAAGATTCTCGTTGTAATGAACGGTTATTCTTTGAATATTAGTTCTAATACTCCAGTGCTTTTATAATTAACATGTAGCTACACCCCAGAGAAAAAAGAAGTATGTTATATGAGGAGAAATTGAAAGAAAAGTATGCCCATCATCCTGAAATCAAACGTATTCTTCGTCATCGACACGTTCCCAAACATATTATTCATGCAAAGAAGGAATTGCAAAACATACAGGAAACAAGGAAACGAAAGTAAGATTTTATTTATTTTTTTTTTTAATTCCTATACAAAAAAAATTTTTTTTTTTAATGACCATGGAAACAAAAATACGAGGGGAGTTCAATAAGTAATGCAACACATTTTTTTTCTCGGCCAATTTTGGTTGAAAAAACTGGACATTTCTTGTGGAACATTTTCAAACTTTTCCGCGTCGTCTCGTATAGTTTCATTGACGTCCGATAGGTGACAGCGCTATAGTGAGCTGTTAAAATGGCGTCTACAATGGAGGTGCGTTCCAAACAATGGGCAGTGATTGAGTTTCTTTTGGCGGAAAACCAGGGCATCTCAGATATTCATAGGCGCTTGCAGAATGTCTACGGTGATCTGGCAGTGGACAAAAGCACGGTGAGTCGTTGGGCAAAGCGTGTGTCATCATTGCCGCAAGTTCAAGCAAAACTGTCTGATCTCCCGCGAGCTGGCCGGCCGTGCACAGCTCTGACTCCTGCAATGTCGGAACATGCGAACACTCTCATTCGAGCAGATCGATGGATCACAATCCAACACTTTTGACAGATCACCGTAGACATTCTGTAAGTGCCTATGAATATCTGAGATGCCCTGGTTTTCAGCCAAAAGAATCTCAATCACTGCCCGTTGTTTGGAACGCACCTCCATTGTAGACGCCATTTTAACAGCTCACTATAGCGCTGTCACCTATCGGACGTCAATGAAACTATATGAGACGAAGCAGAAATGTTTGAAAATGTTCCACAAGAAATGTCCAGTTTTTTCAACCAAAATTGGCCGAGAAAAAAAATGTGTTGCATTACTTATTGAACTCCCCTCGTATTTATTTAAAAGTTAAAGCAACTTTAATGGTAATTGAAATGATTTCAAAAAAATTAAAACTTTGTACCGTGTCAGTCCATATCTTAAGCTTGAAAATTTGCTGCCATAAATTTCTCGAGCACTATCGTAAAATCTTGTGTGATCTCACTATGATCGAGAATGCCAGTAAATAGTAACGCCAGTATCACTATAGCCAAGGTGGAGGATTTAGCATTAACTTGCAAAAGTCAGCCTATTGTGTAATTTGCAATTTTAAGGTGCGCCCCCCCCCCCCTCCTTTTATTGACCCTTTTACTTGAAAATTAACCTCTTGTTTTAGTCAGGTAAATACAGTCATCACTTTCACCGATATTGACATATATCTTTGAACTAACCAAACAGTGAAGTTAGATTGTTGGTCAGGTGACTTTTACACATCGGGGCCTTTCCTATAGTCAGGTGACTTTTTCGCGTGAGCACCAGTCTTCTTTATTGGCCTCGTTTGACTCAACCTACAAGGTGTGTACACAAATATCAGACCTTTATTTTTCCTGCCTAAACGAATGAACTGCGGGTTTTCTCATCTGGCAACGAGTTGTAGGTGACCTTCATCTGCATGCGTGCATTGGTCACATACGCCAAGCTCGTGAGTTGCTGCCTGGCATAGTGAGAGTGAGTGAGTGTAGTAGATGTCTGTCGGTTTTTAGATTTTCTCGAAAGGCCAAACCATCAACAAAGAGTACTATCCGACAGTCCTTCGTCGCCTTCGTGATGCTGTACTACGGAACTATCTGACCTTTGGGCAACAGGAACTAGTTCGATCCATCACAACAACGCACCTGCCCGTTCATCGCATCTGATTCAAAGTTTCTGGCGAAACACAGCACTCCTTTGGTCCGTCAGCCTCCTTACTCCCCAGACATGGCTCCATGAACTTTTGGCTGTTCCCCAAGCTCAAAACGCCGCTGAAAGGAACCCGATTTCAGTCACGAGAAGACATTATGCAGAAAATGATGGCGAAGCTGTCTGCCATTCCAAAACAGCCCTTCCAAAAATGCTTCTAACAATGGCGGGAGCTGCGGGAGAAGTGTGTGCAGTGCCAAGGAGAATACTTTGGAGGGGATTAATATTTAAATCCTACAGATGAATAACTTGTTTTTCCGGCCAAAGGTCCAATACTTTTGTACACACCTATTACGTCACTTCTGGAAAAAACGGCCAGCAAAAGGGGAGTGCAAAAGCGGAGATTTTTGCTTTTTAAAGCAGTTTCTTATAATGAAATTACGGACCAAATTTAAAAATTTCAATGGAAATGTGTTATATTTATATCGAAGAATGGCATTTTGTAAAAAAAAAAAAAAATTATAATAGACTTTTGCATACTGTTGTTCTTTTACATGGAGTTGTATTGGGAAAAAAATTGGGAGTTTTGAAACTGTTCCTTATAACAAGGATTTCATTATATGTAAGTTCATTATAACAGGGTTTGACCCATAGTGATAATGGTGGCGAATGCATTTGACTATTCAGATTTTTCTAAACAAAAAAAAAAACAAACTTTCTCTTTCAGGGAAGCCAACCGAAGAGCACACAGCAAACCTGGAAGTGTTCCATATACATCCGAGAGAGAGAGGCATGTTGTAGCTGAGCAGGAGTGAAATGTATTTTTAAAATTTTTAAATATTGAAATGTTTATTTTTATGAAGAAAAATGTGTTTTAATTTTTACTTTTCATGAAAAAAAAAAACAACAACCTTGTATCTCTGTTACACATTTGGTTGGTTCTAAACATTTGGTGCAAAAAATGAAATGATTGTAAAGTTATTTTTATCATGTACCTACCGTATTTGTTTTGAGATACAGTAAGATTTATATTTATGAAATTGTATTTTTTCCCTTCAATTCTGCATTAAATTTAACATACGATCGAATGTATTCTCATGCAGAGTTTAGAATTTTACAGTTCTCGATTGTCCCAGTTTACAAGCTTTCAGTGCCCTTTCTTTTCAGTTTTCGTTTTGTAATTATTTAATGAATAAAAATAATGCCAGAACATGAAAAACATTCAGCTATTTGATATGTAGTTTTAATCTTATGCTTATTGAAAAAAGAAATTAATTCCCCGAGGACTGTGTAGGAAAGTACCGGAAGTAATCTGCACATTTTAACCTCCAATTTTTTTCTAAATCAAAAAATTGATTTTCTCAAACATAGTATTTAGAAAATATAAAAGAACTCTCTCTATCTTTGCTTTCTCATCATTTTTGATCAAATGATATATTACATATATGTTGCCATAGCTCTAAAGACCAAGTGACTGCCACCCCCGCAACTCCGGCCCCACTGGGACAATGTGGCCTAAACTTCATATTAATAAATGTAGATCTTGCTTAGAGGAATCTGCATATTGAATTTCACTCCTTTTCATATCTAAATACTACATAGATCACTTGGTCTTCTCTGATTCCCATCTTCTGACCCCAGTGGGACAATCATAACCAAACTAAATAGTGAAGACAACCTTCTACGTCAAAAAATGTGCAAAATATGAAGGGGACAGACAGATGTTGTGAAACCAGTAAGTGATCAATTCTTAATAACAAGATACGTAATGTCGCATATGAACTTCATAACTGAAGTCACTCGCATACTAATATGTTGTTGCCAAAAAAGCAATAGTTCCCAAACTTTTATCAACTTGCCAACCACTGACTTGTAAACATACATGCATACAATATAATAATCATCCCCCATTATGGAAAAGTTTTGGCAAATCCCTTGAAAGATTTCACAAACCACCTGGAGATTCGTGAACCACCGGAAGCACTTAAGTAAAGCAACTCTTTCCAGGCTTTCGGAACTTGATAGAACAGAAACCATGACAGATATACAGGGCGATTCAAAAGTTACTGTGCACTGGCTGGTCGGAGGTGATGTCCACTCAAAATAGATGTTGGAAATGCCTGCCACCAGCTTCATGACATCGGTTAGCATGCAGTTGCATGTCACGAAACACACTGCTCAATATTGGTGGTGAAATGTTCTGAACTTCAGTGGTGATTTCCTTCAGCTCAGGCAAAGTGTATGAAGCACTACTGCACAGTACTTTTGACTCTCCATGTAGTTGAAAAGCTTATATTAACAGATAGAGAATCTCTCATAATTATGTATTTACTTTACAGGTGTTTCCTATGTACACCATTGGTGATGCAGCGGACATATTAAAGTTCATGTCAAATGTGCCAATATCAGAGGGTAATGCCACCAACTGCACGAGTGATCCACTCTCGCAGTTGGGTTAAATCAGGTTTCAAAGAGTGCACTAACACAGGATCTTTGATGTAATCACAAAGAAAAAAAAAATCACACTGTGTTAGATTGGTAACTGTGGAGGCCATGGAAGAAGAGGAGAGTCATGGCTAAATCTCCAATACATCATAGTGCCCATTATGAACGTAAACTTTGAATAATTTGCTGATACAAGCGTTTCCACTGTCTGCCTTGTCATGGTTACCGTTCTATCGTCTACCCATCATTGTTGTTAATTTGCATTATTCTTACATGTTCACGAGTTTGTAACAAAATGGGATGGATTTTTTTCATGTCAGGCTTATCACACTGGGCTTCCAAATCTGACCTCAAGATTCCTTCAGAATTGTTGGAACTCATTTGAAACATGAAATTGGTATTGCTACTCTTTTTTTTCTAGGATAGCTCGTTACAAGTTGTTTTCATAAGAAGTATATTAATGATATTTCAACAAGTTTGGATTGTTCACAAATTATTAAAGCAGATATGTTTTTACAACAAATACACTTTTCCAGAAATGTAATACTCACTATTGAGGAAGACTAATAATGATCATCTGACAGAAGAAGTCAGCTTTTCATTGTAGAACAAGTCTTGGCAGTGACATATTTCTCGAGTTGTTCGAGCCTTTCAGGTTGTTTTCTCTGATCCACGTTGTCAAAATCCTTCGCCCATAGTGATGAGCACCACCAGCTGATCAATCTGATGTAATCAAATCCTTTCCACTTCATTGTGAACATGGCATGTTAGCTACGAAATAAACATGATTTACAATGCTTATTTGCAAACATAATCAGACTAGATTTGCATTGGAAAAAAAAAAAAAAAAGGTTACAAGCAGCAGCATTTGAAAAGTAATTATTGTGGAGAGAATATTTTTTCCCCAGAATGGAGACAGATGGCACTAGTCTTACAGCAGTTGTACCAAATAGTGTCAGTTTGCAGAGTATCAGAGCGATTGAAATGGCAAGACGTTTAGAAAAGCGGTCTTGCTTGGAAGTGCAAGCCACGATTCATTTCTTATGTGCGAAGAATGTTTCTGCATCTGAATTTCACAGTCCTAGCATGTCAAGTGATGGTGTCATCCCCCTGCATGACAATGCCAAGCCCTATACTGCTCGTCAAACTCAAGAATTGCTGCAAAACTTCAAGTAGGAAGTCTGGAGCCACCCCCCATACAGCACATATTTGACACCCAGTGACTATTTCCTTTTTCTGAAATTGAAGGAACACTCATCTGGAACACGGTTCTCTTCAGACGGTGATGTGAAAGCAGCTGCCGAGAACTAGCTCAATGGGCAGGGACTCGTTTTCTATCAAGCCGAATTAAAAAAGTTGGTTCTCCATTCAAAAAAATGCCTGAATAGATTTGGTTGGTGACTATGTGGAAAAGTGATCGGCAAGTATGCCTCTTCATTCCCTTTTGTTTGATTTGCTTGGTATTAACATCCTTCTTGACTACTAAAGTCATACAAAGGCAGCAAATTTTGCATCGCAACGGTTCTTCAACTATACAAGATCAGTGGCTTTACTTCCATTCCGAAGGAAGTGCGTGATCTCAGGATTTTCCCCTTAAAGATTCCTCGTCGTCCTCGACCAGGATTAAACCCACGTCCTCAGGCATCAGAGGCGACCACTGAGGCTGATAATTCCCTTTTGTACTTTGTCTATTGTTAATAAACAATTTTTTATTACCCTTGAACCTTTTTTTTTTTTTAGATCCATCTTCATACATTGGACAATTAGTCACTAGCGTAGTTTGCATGCTTTCATGTCAGGTTAGAGCATTCTATATTTTTATGATTACAGCATATAACCTGATCAATCAATGATAATTAAAACTTGGAATTCACTAAGAAGAATTTGCGTTTTGAAATCATACAAGCTTGAAGGTTTCATCCTGCACTTAACACTTAAGAAATGATAGCCAAGATCTAATTGCAATAAAATTATATTTTATTTCTAGACTTGTTTCGGTTTTAAACCATCATTAGTTAGGTTGCTGGTTGTTGAATTCTTAAAAGGCACATCAAGATCATCTGTGCCAATCCCATGCTTATAAAAAGACAAGTTGGAAATACAGATGAAGTGCTCAATGTTGTTAGAATACATGATGAAGCTTGGTTATTCTTTCCTCATTCCAAAGATGGATTGGCTTGTAATATCGTGCGAGATGGGTCGAATACAAGAGCTTAACAAAAGATAGTGGGGCAATTGGTGAATCATATACATGTACAGTGTTCTCCCCAGAAAATGTTATCAGCTGGGTGGAAAGATAAAATAGCCGGGCAGACAAAAATTAAAAACAAATGAAATACTATACAGTGGTGTGCAGTTTTTCGTATATTCAGCGGTGGGCCTGGGGAGAACCCTGCTTGTACCCAAAAAGAGATAACTACAATGGAAAAAAAAAACTATGAACATAAAATGTAATATGTGAGGAGATATCAGAAAGTAATGCACTTTATAACGGAGGAAATATACACGCTGTGTAAAAGTTAACACAGCTAAAAAGAAACCAGAGTACATGCATAGATGTTGATTAACAAGAACTGTTCCTAAGCATGCACACTACGTGCTACCAGTCCTTTTACAAATATCTGCCGCTATCACACCGTCTACAGCAAGCCGTTATAAAGATCCTTTTCACAAAAGGCAAGACACCCACGGAAATTCATGATGGGAAATGGTAGAAGTTTATGGTGCTGACTGTCTGGTCTATTCCAATATGTTAAAATGGTATAAAATGTCCTGGGTCTTGCACTTCACAACTGAGCCTAAAACTGCAAGCATAGTGTGGAAACATCCCAATTCTCCGATTTACAAAAAATTCAAGGTTTCTCCTTCAGCTTAGAAGATTATGCTTACAGCTTTTTGGGACATGCAAGGCATCCAACTGGCAGAGTTCCTGCTTCGTGGGTCAACTATCAATGCCGTGATCTATTGTGAAATGTTTATTAAATTGTGGCGTGTTATTTGGGATAAGCAACCAGAAAGAAGAGACAATGTTCGACTTCTTCATGACAACGCCCGCCCGCATGTGGCCAATGTCGTCTAAGCAAAACTGGTCCTTTTCGGTTGGGAGGTTCTGGACCACCCAGCCTACAGTCCAGACTTAGCACCCTCAAATTACCGGAACTATCGAGATTTCTGGTGGTCAGACGTTTGAAGCTGATGAGGAACTCAAATCTGTCATGCGCCATTGGCTGTATTCATAGCCGATGGAGTTCTATGAGTGGGGATTCTAAAACTGGTGAAGCGTTGGGATAAATGCCTAAATCATCAAGGTGCCTGTGTGGAAAAGAAGATAAAGACGCTTTGTTTCATCTGCACTTAGTTTACCTGTATGCTTTGCAATTTTCTTTAAAATAATAAATGGAGTTACTTTACGATATCTCCTCGTAATAAATAAACAAAACAAGTTTGTGTACAATAACTTTTAATTTCATCGTTTGTGCATCTTGTAAGAATGCTTAAACACTTCACTAGAATAAGGAGCATTATGAAATATCTATTTACTTAAAGAATGTATTTCGTCATTGAACCAATAGAAAATGGAATCAATTTAAAATAGAAACATCAATCGATGTAAAATAGTTTTTAAATAGAAAAATTATTTTCCAGTTACATAAATAAAGAAAAATATTATAACTATCTCGATAAAATAAATTAAAAATTTTGGTTGAACAGAATAAGATAAGTGCATCAATTTTTGCCAAGGCTTATCGGGTTTTTTTTTATCAAGTTTTTGTTTGTTCCGTTCAGTAATGGGACCATTTGATTGCTAATCTGCACATTAATTCAGTTTTCTTTGTCTTTTTCAATGGTCTCTATCTTCCTGAGGTCATCACATGAAAGTGAAAATGTCTAGCTTCAATCTTGTTTTATACACTTTGAGGATTAAATCATTAAATTAAGGAAAACACTTGATAGAAATGGTTGAAAAAACCATTAGCCACCCTGATTTGTTGCACAAATTAAGAGAAACTGATAATAATTTTGCAATAGATTTTTTAATATATAATTCTTGCCATTAGCTTTGGGTCTTGTACTCAAACTTCAAGTAGTCCCATTTTGCAATCAAAACATTTTAATTAAGTAAAGGGTGGCTTAATGGGTTAGAAACTATTTCCAAGCTTGCTGCAGAGCTTTCCGTGCAGCCAATCTACGTGTGAAATAAGATGCAGCAACAAGTGCCAGGAGAACAGCAGATATTAAGCAATGATCGAAATCGTCCTTGAGAACATCAAACGTACGAGATGGAGTAACACGCGTGAAAAACAAGTCTAAACCGTAAGCAAGAACTAAGCAAGTCGACTCCAATCCAGCAGGGGCTGTATAGATTCCCCTTACGTGATTAATGCTCTGATTGTAATTAATTATGTTTTCAGATGGTATAGGCAATTCCGGAGCATACGGATAAATGCCTTCTTCTCTGTGTTCTTGAGTTGGAATAATGGAACGTCGAGGATCAAGAAGAGCCTTAGGTAACTCTAAAATCTTTCCAGATGGTAATGCAAACAATAAAAATTTGTTAGTAATTCCTTTTTCCGTTATAGTGGCAGCAGCAGACGTCAATCCAGGAGCGAAGATGTATGCCTGATGTTCCACTATCGGGATCGTCGATGGATTAAGAGAAGAAAATGCAGTGGAGTTGCTTTGAGATTTTCCTTCGTATAATTCGAGAACAGCCATTTCCGTTCGTCGAGATTTGTCGCTGTAATAGGTATACACGATCCAGTTTTCTGAATGAACAATGTGTAACGGCTCTCTGCAGCGTTTATGAGTAGCGCTATATACTATGCTTCCGGTTACAACGTCCAATAAGAAGATGTTAAAAAAGGATTTCAGATGATTATCAGTTCCTCGCGTAAACACAGCAACAAGATTAGGATTTAAATATTTATACATAACGCTCCTGTCTCCCATTACACGGCCTTGTGAATGAACATGTTCATTTGGCCTTTTCCCAACCACTTGAATGATAGCTTGCGAAGATGGGGGGAAGTGTATTTTCCAAACTGGTACGGCAAGGAGCTCCTTTGCTGTGGAATATGCTAAGGAAAGTCCATTCAGATCTCCTTTATCTACGTCGACAGTGAATAAAAATAACGTTTTACTAAGCTGTTTCGCTACAGTCATACCACTGGTGGGATATACGTGAATCTTTTGTTCTTTATCCATTAGCAGGAGAGGTCTAAGATAGTCCTTATCAGCCTGAGGAAGCAAAAGGGCTTGAGCAATTTCAAAGTTTAGCTCGACGGGTTTATCATTAAGAGGCATTCCGCTGATCGGATGAAAAGGATAAAGTAATCCTTTACCGTTTATCTTGTTTTTCCCAACTATAACGCATTGCGGATGATGCGGGAAGTAAGCCGTTGTTCTTTGAATAAAAAGAATCAATTTATCTCCATCCTTAGCATTGAACGGTTCTATTAAATCAATAAAAAACTGCCAGACGATATTTCCTGACAGACTATCGACCCCAAAAATCTTTCCTGGCTTCGTTACTAGAATAATAAGTTTATGGAGATCAAATTCGTCTCTCGTCAGCTGCAGTGTTTTCTCAGAACGATCAGATATTTGAAAGCCATTCAGAATGGACGTAAAGAAAGTTTCTAATTGAAACAACTGAGTTGTTAATCTCTTCGTCAACATAGAGAAGACGTTTCCGTCTCTAATTCGAAATTCTTGCTCAAAATGTGCATCGCTTTCAGAAAGAGGCAGCTCTACGATTTCAACGTTAACCACAGACGCTAGGGCTTCTTCTCTCGTCCACAATATTTTTCCTGAATTTTGTAAGAAAACTACGGCATGATCTTCAAAAACAAATAGAACTCGATAAGCCGAGCCGCCTTCCTTTTTGGGAATGCTGAAGACCCACATCTTTTCGGGATTACCGTGATTTGACGCTAACTCGATGTCGTCCATCACTGACAAAAGCGATTCTTTGGTTTTAATATTGCTTACCATAAAACTTAAATGTCCTCGAGATCCAATAGATCCACTTAATGTGAACATTAATAATCCTTCACTTGTATCGATGATATCTACAGCAACGGTATCGGGTAAGTCGTGTAGTACCTTAACCGAATCTTCTTCGATCGTGAGGATTTTATGATGACGTCTGTCGATTCTTAAAGCAAAAAGGTTATCCGATTTTGACGTTAAACCAGGAATCTCCATTATTTCAATAGATTTCCATGGAATATTGAGTAATAGTGATGATAACGGTGTAATGATGAAAGTTTCTCCCTCTTTTACGGTTACAACATACAGGTAACTGGCAGCGTGGTCAATGCAAGCTAATAATTTACTATTAACAAATTGGCACTGAACATTTTTATAAGACCAGCTGACTGGTATTTTGAAGTGATTTACTAACTGTCCAGATGATGTATTATAGTATGACACATGAATGGAAAAGTCTGGAACTATTTCAACAGTTAAGAGCTGCTCAGGTAGCAACTGATGAACTGAGGCTACAACATTTTGGGTGTCTGAATTTGTAACTGGGACTTCCCAATTGAGGAAGCCCGTGTTAATATCCCAGCTCCGGATAACTAGTCCGCCTGCAGACAGAGTTAGCAAATCATCTTTCGAGCGTAATAAAGTTTCTATTTTTCCTGCATCTCCTATTTCATGGACTTGTCTCCATCCTATTTCCCCGGTGACTGGGTTTATTGAAGATAACACATTATTGTTCGTGGCTACAATGAGTTTTCTATATTCTGGATAAAAAGCAACATATTCAGGCGGTCCTATAAACTCTTTTTTCCAGTCGAATTTTCCCACTTGGTCTTCAAACAGTGCGGAAATACTTATAATATTCAATAACGTAATTAATATCGAAAAATTCCGAAACTGTTCCACATACGATGAATGAGCCATGTTGAAGTGTTGCTTTGGAAACAGAGTCCGTGGACATCAAGATAGCGCAACACGGGAAGAGTGATTCTTCTCTGGCTTAATTCGCGAATCAACCGATGGCGACACTGTCGACTTCGAAAACAGGTAATTATTGAAACTATATACCGGTATAACATTAAGTGTAATATTAAATTATCAAAATTAAATTAACATTATTAAGATTGTTAAAATTAAATAATTAAATTATTAAAATTAAAAAAAAAGCTATTAAAACAAGATTAAGATGAAATGCAATATTAAGTTTTAAACGCGTGTATTGAAAAATGTATTTTAAAAATATGTAAACTTTTGGAAGGCCCGTTTTAAAAAATCATATTTTTACATTCGTTTTTTGGGAAAACCTAAACTTAGGCCCGCTGAATAGATTTTGTCTTCAAAATTTGGTCTTTCATCCATCCCTGGTCTTATTTTTTTGTAGATGTTTTATCAAGAGCACATAAGGATTTCCTTTGTGCTCTTGGTTTTATTAGTTACTAAATATTTTTTATTGTCCAGTTATTGTTGAGGTTTTAAAGAGCAAATGACACCAAATCTGAATTTGATATCATATAGTTTTGAACAATGACGTATATTAAAGAAATAATATACGTCATTGGTTTTGAATACTTTACTGAATACTAAATATCAATTTTATTCTTTTTTTACTTTCACTTTTAATAAAGAAATCATAATTTAAAGGCCACTTTTGGTAATATAAATTCTTTTTGAATTTTGTCAAAAACTCCCGCAAAAACGTTGCTTATGACGTCAGCTTAGTCAAACCGAAGCCAACGAAAAAGACAGGCCTCGAAGCGGAAAAGTCACCTGACCATCTGGGTCCGAAAAGCAATCCAACCTTCATTGTTTCCAACAATCGGAAAAACACTCATTATTTACATCCAAGATGGAGACAATGAAGATTGGATTGTTGTTAGGACCCAGATGATCAGGTGACTTTTCCGCTTCGAGGCCTGTCTTTCTCGTTGGCCTCGAGTCAAAGCCGAGGCCAACGATATAACGGGCCCCAGCGCGGAAAAGTCACCTGACCATCTTAGTCCGAGTAACATTGTAATCGTCTTTGTTTCCATCTTGAATTTTAACAATCAGTATTTTTTCGTTTGTTGGAAATAATGAAGGTTGGATTGTTGGCCGGACTAAGATGGTCAGGTGACTTTTCCACACTGGATCCCGAGCCAAACCGTAGCCAACGAGAAAGACAGCCCCCGGCACGCAAAAGTCACCTGACCATACAAGTCCGAGTAACAGTGTAATCTTCATTGTTTCCATCTTGGATTTTAACAATATTTTTTCCTTTGTTGGAAACAATGAAGGTTGGATTGTTGGCTGGACTGCTACAATCAGGTGACTTTTCCGCGCAGGGGCCTGTCTTTCTCGTTGGCTACGAGCCAAAGCATAGTATTAGAAGGAGATTTCCACGCCGTGCCGCGATTCACAGGCACAGGCCAACACCTGCTAGACAGAAGCCTGATAACTTAAAAGTCTCACATTGTTACATCATCATTAGTCGACCAAATTTAGGGCTTCTTTTTGGTAGAAATAGGATTAACAATGATCGACTAATGATGATGTAAAAATGTATGACGTTTCCGTTATCAGACCTTCTGTCTAGGTGGTGTTGCACTGTGACCACCGAGAGAGAAGGCCTCCGCAATGAAACTGAATACATTGTTACATCATCATAGATAGTGCAAATTCAGGGCTTATTATTGGTAGAAACACGAATAACAATGCACTATCTATGTGATGCAACAATGTATTCAGTTTCATTGCGGAGGCCTTCTCTCTCGGTGGTCACGGTTGCACAGACCCAACGAGATTTACAGGACGTATAAATCTCTTCAGCCTCGGTTTGGCTAAGATGACGTCGCATGAAACTAACCCGTAGTCCACGAGAAAGACAGGCCAGGGTGAAAGGAGTAAACTTGGCAGATTTGTCGGCTATTCTGAATATATACAGACCCTGTTAAGCAGACGAACATCAGCGCCTTTGAGCCTTTGTGGCTAAATGTCAAACTAAACTAATTACCTGATACGTTATTTGTTTTAAATAAGACAAATTAGTATTACGTATGATTTGCTTCGTAATAAACATAGAGAGTGATTGTTAAATAATTCTAAAAAGGTTTTATTGACAAGATCACATAATATTGTCATTGGCTCCTGAGGAGATCATCTGATCCGTGGTTATTTAAATGGCGGGAATTTTGTCTGCTGCTGTCATGTTCAGCTGGCATAATAGTCGGGGAAATTTTCCTAGGGAGAAATCAATTTCATGACGGACGTTAAGGATGTTATTGGTATATTATGTAAGCTTCTTCAAACGTCTGGTTTTACCCGTCTATATCCAGAGACGTTTCGAAAGGCAAAATTTAACGAAAGCACTAGTGTAAGTTCGTATTATACAGTTCGCTACCCCTCTAATAACGAGGGGATGGATTTATCTCCGTTTTATCATGGATATATCAAGATGCAAATTTTTTTTCAGCTCGAAAAACTGGACAGAATAGTGGGTGGGAGCGAGAAAACTTTTTTTGCTTAAATGTAATATACAAATTAAAATATAGTAAAAATTTATTTTAAAATTGTAGTTTTAAAACTTTTAAAATAACAGCAAGCTTTTACATTTTCTTTGCGTTCTTTTTATATATAATGCGTTTCCATTTTTTCCATCACTTAAAAAAAAGATTTGCATTTCCAATTCTGTGATTGCAAAATGGTATTGCACCCCCCAGACCCCTCCCCCCTCTGACAAACTGATATATATCCCCCTTTTCCATTTAGCACAGTATATGCCTAAGCAGTGATTGTTAAATTAGTAAAATTGTCACTTGGTCGCATGATCAGTCATCACGCGATGTGCAGATAGTGAATATTAACCAATCTTAGATAGAGAAGTCTACTCTCAAGTGGAATTCCTAACGCCCATATTCAGCACGTCTTAAAATGAGTTTAAACTCTGGTTTAAGCTTAACTCTTATTCACCATGCAGTTATGTCAACTAAAAAGTCACCGAGTTTAAATTGGCCACTTAAGTCGATTTTAAACTAATGTGCATGCGCAGTGTATTGCCAGCCACTCCAGCCAAAGAAAAACTCATGGAGGACTATATGCAGTCCATTCGTACTTTGGAAGAAGTTTGGAAAAACAAATTCATTCATCGCAAACAGATGAATCGAAGAAGAAAATAAGATTTGAGGCTGATTTTCAAAAGCGCTAGGGTGAACAATGCATATATTCATAGAAAAACATAAGAATACATGAATGCATTTTACTTTATTCAATACAAATACACTGTAGCATATACAATATGTAGTATTACATTAATTTTTTTAAAAAAAAATCTGTAATAGCCGTCTGCTTTCTTTCTATAACTTGCCTCCCCAAAAAGTCCTCCATATCTGACATTGTGAAGTCAAATGTTTCTGGTGCACCGCTGTGCTGTGCAAAATAGTTTCGTAAACTTTTTATAGCCTCCATTGCTACCAAAGTTGAGATGGGCGTTACCTCTGGTTCTAAATGGCAGTCTTCGTCTTCCGTAGACACAAACAAAATAAAATAAACGCATAATCTTACCGTATTGAAGATGGGCAATCGTCCGTCAAGTGAAGGTCTCTAATCTAATTGCAGCACAAATTGGATCCCGACTGAGTAGCATGCACAGATTTCCGGGTTTATATATGCTACACTGACCAACCAATGAAATGTGAACTCTGCTTAATTAGCCCATTGGCCCAGTTGCAACTTTCGCATGGGCTGCATTGACCAATCAGAGCAAGACATGTGAAAGATGTACGTTGTACTGAAGGGATAATTTAACCAAGGGAATGTAAAATTAGTAAGTTATTCTGAAATGTACGTTAAAGTGAGGTACGTTATTCTGAAACTTTTTAGCATTAAAATACCTGCGTTTGGACGGGGATTTGAAATTTGTACGTTATTCTGAAATGTACGTTAATATGAGGTACGTTGTAACGGGATTTTACTGTATATCAACGAATGAATTTGTTTGCGATGAGTGAATTTGTTTAGAAACAAAACGTCTTCCAGAGTACGAAGAACTGCATATCGTCTTTCATGTCGTTTTTCTTTGGCCGGAGTTGTTGAAGATACATTGTGCATGTGCTACAGTCTAAGATCGACTTAAGCAGCCATAGAGGGCAACTTAAACTCAACGACATTTAAGTTGACTTAACCGCGTGGTGAATATGACACGTTTGAATCTGAGTTTAAAACTTGCTGAGTGCAGGTGTATTATTGGAGGTTATGGCCAAGCTGCCGCCTTGAAATGTTGATGGATACCAATCAGGTTAAAACGAAGTTGAACTTTTTAAGCATGACTTGCAAAAGGGCAGTTTACACTGCTGTTGATGAATGTGGGCGTATGACTATTTATTTTAAATTCATGTAAGATTGTTACATTATGCTCGTGTAATAGAACCACTTGAGGATTGTAAAGGAACTGTGGAATGGAAAAATCTGTTAAGGACATAGGTACAGTCGAACTTCGATATCTCGAATTTCACAGGACCAGAAAAAAATTTGAGGTAAAGAGGTTTCGAGAAATGGAGGTTACTTTTGAATCAAGATTTTTAGGTTAATAAAGGTGCAGCACTCATTTTGAGAAGCCTGCTATCATTCTGAAATGGATCAATGCCCGTAAAAGAGATCATGATGAATGACTCCTCGTATGATGCCATAAGCAGTATTGCTCCAACTCCACCATCATATCCATGTTTTCATGTCTGTAGTTTTTATTTTCCAGAAAAAAAACAAACTTTGTTATATGGCGTTATGTAGAGTCCCGTTATATAGAGAGCACTGTGAAAGTACAGAGAATAATAGTTGCTTCGAAATAACGCATTTTAGCTTACAGATATTTAATCACAACTCGAGTTACTGCAACTTTTATAGTTAAGCCATGCTACATGGGTGCACTTATGAATCTCTACTGCATATAATGGGAGTAAAGTACTTGTAAGGTATAAGAAGAGGTAAACTGAAAATGATGAAAATTGGAGATGCTGCCTTCTTTCTTAGGACGGCAGTAGAGAGAGTTATGTCATGTACATATGGCACCACTGGTGTCAGAAACACAGAAATTGTGCATCTTAAAGATTTTGTATGCAACAGAGACTTGCCAATAAGATCGAAAAAATTTTCATGAGTTTTTTTTTTTGAAATTCACGAGGATCGTCTTTATGCATTCTTTGATAAAAGAGATGTCAAATTATTTTTTTCGTATGTAACTTTTCTCACAATTAAAAAACTCTCTAATGTATAACAGCTTGCATTTTGCTGGTACATGAAGTCAAAATTCGAGATAGCGAGGTTTTTCGAGAATGTTTTGAGATAACGAGGGAAAATTACATTGAATTAATAGTGAAAATAAAGGTGCAGCACTCATTGGAGATAAAAAAATTTCGAGATATCGAGGTTCGACTGTATATTGTTTGTCTTTATGGTTTGACAATTTTTCTTCCTTTCTGTGTAAGGAAACATTTTTATCTTTATAACAGAATCCTTTTTATGTAAATATGAGGGACAGTCAAATAAAAACTGGTCACCATGCATAAATCTCGTGTGCCCAAGTTGATAACATTGGGGTTCGAAGACTATACTTAAATCTACAGGACTCGAGAAAATGCATTGACAACTTGCGCTCTAGTCGTTTGTTTACTGTGACTGAAATAAGGTTAGCAATGTGTGTGTTCATTCACCATCACAAATGAAGCTAGTAAAGTAGAACAGGTATGAGTTGCTTTTTGACTGCTAAGGGAGTTGGAGGATGAGCAATTCGTTGTCGCATGACAGACTGTGTACAGCAAACACAACATATCACATTCACGTATACAGGAGTGGCATAAGATATTCCAAGGAGGGAGTGTATCATTGCAGGACGATGTTTGCCCGGGAAGACCCAGTGTCATTACTCCAATGTTACTGCCAGGTGGATGGTCTTAGCAGGGAAAATTGACAGATGACTACATTAAAAGTGTGCCTTTTGCATTGGACGAAGATGTGTGTGATTGAGTAAATATGCGGTTCTATCGGTACTCTTGACTTTACAAAGAATAAAGACACTAATGTTTTTGGTAACACTCGAGAAAAAAATTAGACCTTGTTATTTTCAGAGTGTTTTTAGTTAACCATTGACCCCTTGAACCTTTGGAGTAATTGTTTTACTCCTGGAAACTCTTGTACTTGATGGCATCATATACCAATGAAGAATATGCAGACATACATTTTGTGTATGGAATACCCGATGGGAATGCTACATTTGCTCATAGGTTATACCATGAACGGTATCCCAATCGGTGGTTGCTGTTAGAACATTTCAACGTGATAATAGGGATGAAACATGACGAGGAAGACGACATTCTGAATGAGGTGGAGGCTAATCCAGGAACAAGTATTAGAGCCATTCCATAGCGTGGACAGTGTTATGTGAGCAACAACTCTATCCTTTTCATTTACAGAGGGAACAAGCCTTAAACCGTGAAGATTATTGTTGTCGTGCTCAATTTGCACAGAGATTTCTTCAACAAAGCTATCCAGCCAGATTTTTCTGCACGTTTCTGCACAGATGAAGCTGTTTACAAGAGAAGGCATTTTTAAGGCCCACAACGCCCATTTCTGGAGTATTGAAAAACCACTTGTGTGAGCACATACATACCAACATGTTTTAATGTTAATGTTTGGGCAGGAATACTCAATGACTTTTTGATTGGATCATATCTGCTTCCACCTCGACTCAGTGGTCAAGTGTACCAAACCTTTTTGGAGTATAATTGCCGGAATTGTTGGAACATGTACTATTTGCCATTTGCAATCGGATGTGCTTTCAACATGACTGGGCCCCAGCACATTTCAGCACTGGTGTGTGGAGTTACCTCACTACAACTTTTGGGGTCGAATGGATTGGCAGAGGTGGACCTGTTAATAAAGGCATTAATAGTTTCCAATGGAACTTGTGAGGTAATCAATTTTCAATGACATGTTTTGGCGGCTGATCGGTTTTCATTTGACTGCACCCTATACATGTAAATTTGAACTTTCCTGTTAGCTCACCAAATTTTTTGATATTTGTATTCATTTTAAAATAGGCTGAAAGCTTTTGGTTGATTCTTGGAGAACTTATTATGGTCCAGCTTTTAAGGCAGTGGCATGCCTCCAGAGAAGTAAAACATAAAATTCATTCTATGAACTTAGGTAGAGTTTATACTGCTCATGCATTCCATGCATAATTACTAAACACTTTATTAATGTTCAAATCTTTATTTTGCCTATTTATTGTAGATCATTTGATGTTTCATGTTAAGTCATCATTGATCGATGAAGGTTATCGTCTGCCATCTTTCCATCACATACCTGCTCATAATGAAGAAAGCCGGGAATTATTATTAGCTTTTGGATGGTATCTTGTGCACACGTCTGCAATTGAAAATCTTATAAGGGCGCGGATTGAACATGTTGAAATGGCCTGGCAAGATTTTCTTGGAGTAAATATCTAAAGGGTCGCTACTGTCATTTCCAAGCCTCTTACGCACTGTTGACTGGTTGCTGGCAACTGTGGTTGCGAAAACCTAGAAACGATAGGAAACTGAAGACGTCGCACTGGCTACCCCTCAAGATGAATGTAGAGAATATAGTTGCTGAGTGATATCATTTATTTAAAAAAAAAAATACAAAAGGAAATATTGGGCGCACCCCCATTACAAGAACGTGGAAATAAGGTCATGTTCCAAATTTTTTGCGAAGACTTGCGAAACCATGATAAATTAAAATGAAATGAGACAAGGGGGATAATGACAAGGTCCAAGAAAGAGCAAGATTCTATTGCAAGACCTATTTTCATAAATCATGATAAATCAACGTGTGGGACTTGAGAAATGCGAGCCTTGTGAAGCCACACCATTCCTATTGTCTTCAGATTTCACAAATATAAACAGAAAACATGACCGGGAAGGGGTGGTTACTCGCACAGTGCGTAGACGTTGATAGAAACCAGCCACCCCAGCAGTTGCGCAACTTCCCAGTCGCTGAATGCGTTGCTCTCGATTTTCTAGTCTTCGACATCTGATGGGTTGCTGAAACCACGTGCGTAATCGATAACTTTCTAGTTATGTCTTGAGGTTGCTGGCAACCTGGTATCCAACAATCAGTCGACAGTTGCATAAGAGGCCTAAGAGTATCATCTACCAAGGTTATCCGATTGTTTTCAATCGTTGCTGCTTTTTAGAATATATACGATTAATTACTTATTGTCCCCAAATGTAAAATTTTCCCCATAGCTCTAGGACATTGGACTTCCAAGAAAAAACACCTGGTGCTGATGGTCTGATACATCCTGTATATCTTGCCATTGATTTCCAATTGACGAACAAATTCGTCGACACTGGTTTAGTCACTGGCAATGCTTTATCACCTGTGCTCAATACAGTGTGATTCATAAGTCCCTCCAGTATTTCAGAAATCAATAAACTGTAATTATGATACATAGTGGAAATGCTCATATTAACAGATCGCCAAGTTTTGCTAAGGTATTGTATATGCACCCCTTCATGACACTGCCGATGTCATTCCCATATTCAAATTCTACCACACAAACTCCCAATATCTGACTGTCGATGCAGCAACTGCACGAGTAATCCTTTCGTAGCTGGGCTAAATCATGTAGCAAAGGGGGCAGGAACCATGATCTTTGATGTAACCCCATAAGAAAAAAAATCACATGAGTTTAGGTCAGGTGACTGTGGAGAACGTGGAAGAAAAGTAGAGTTGTCTCGAGAAGCACAGCCATGTTTTCGATACGAGTACCCTCCAGCAGCTAAATCTACAAATGTTGAAAGATCTTCTGTTCAGAGATACGAGTAGTTCTGCTGTCGGTCATAGCTACTATTCTATAGACTTCCAAAATCCTGGAGGGAGTTATGAATCGCCCTGTAAAAGAAAGATCTTGCGATCTGGCTGGCCAAGACCTTATGTCACTTTTGTTTATTGTCCATAAAAGTTTTGGAAGGAGACAATGTAGTATTATTTATTGCTAGAAAAATTGGTGAACTTATAGAGAGTGGCCACTTTCTTAGGTACGTACTCCTTACTAGATATCGTGTTGGAGATTGTATGCAACTGGGTATGGATTCAGTGTCCCCTCAATGGAATCCAAACTTAACTTGAAACTAGTAAACTCTCAGCCATGCTCTGGAACTACTTGTTTACCAAACGAGGCTCGTAACATGTGGTGACCTTTTGTAGCCTGGATTTGAAATTCGTTCAACTGATTGCGAAGCCACTTGTGGACAGTTGTTTTCGTGTCGTGTTGCCTTTGGGAAGAATTTTTTTTCTCAGACTAACCATGATGGCTGAATGAGTTTCTCGACATTGGCATACAGAAGCTGGTTGCATATTGGGACCGCTGTATAAACAAATGCAACGATTATTTTGAAAAATGAGGCAGTAAAAATCAAGTTTCCAACATACAATTGATAGTAATTAATTTATGAAATGCATATTCTCGTTACTTTCCAATTCGCCCTCGTATCAAGTGGCCACTCGATGTCATTTTTTGTTTTTAAAAATCCCTGTTATTTATTTAAAAATATTTTATTTTTGCAGACTTCAAGTGAAGTTACATACAGATCATCTATATCTAATGCAGAAGCTTCTTGTCCTTCTATTAAAAGTAGCACTGAGCGTTTAATTTGGTTATTTGGTAAAACCCGATGGGCATTACGGAATTTGAATCAGGCATATGAAGATAAATTAAGCATTACTTCAGAGGTTTCTTTTCAAAATGTTTTCATTTATTGAAGATATTGGATCAGTGAGAATGAAATGTCTCTGGAGTGATAGAGCACTGGAGTTATCACATCACATACACCCTATGGCCTTATTCAGGTATATGTGGCTTGCAAACTTAGCATTGGGAATGGCGAGTTGAATAGTCATCTTCCAGATGAATTTAAACTGTGCCATTTGACAAGAATTACCGCTCGGAACATTGTAAAAGCAATCGGGGGGGAACGCATTGCCAACAAGTGAACCATTTGCCGGTGACTTGTGAAATTTCAAAGCTGAGATACAGATCTACAAAACAAGGCATGTGTCATTGATCTGTTGTAATTACTGACTATATTCTGTTAAGTGCAGTTGAAGCTGACTTGTGAAAAACTTGAGATAGCAAAAGGTGTTCGCCATCTGGCTGCATTGGTTAAGGTCGAAGTCAGACTAGGGTGCCTCATGAATTGTCAACTGAAAAACATGGCTAGGCGTTTGCCAGGAATAAACTGGAACCTCTACTCTACTAAATCTTCACCTGCAATGAAAAACTGGTTCTGTATGATAATCGTAAACGATCTGACAGTGGTTAAGCAAGGCATAGCCTCCTGAGAAGCATCCTAATCCACTCTACACCCCAAAGAGATGATTCAGAGTTTCTTGGCAAAAGGCCAAACCATCAGTGCAGATTGTTATTGTACTGAATTGCAATAACTGATGCACCAAAAGTTGCTCCAGAAACAACTGGCTTTGTTCTCCTGCTCCAGGACAACGCCCATCGTCATGTTGCACAATGAATGATGCTGATACTAAATGCTTTGGGTATGAAACATTATTCCCTGGAATTATCACCTACGGACTACAAGGGACAGTCATAAAGTTTTAATTATCACCTTAAAAAATAAAGCTACAGAATTTTGTTTGTATGTGGGTACATGTCTGTAGTCAGGGTGCATATTGAAATCCTCGTACTATAGTACCGAAGCATACCGCTAGAGGGACCAAAACAAAGATAAAGTGGAGCATCATGCGGTGATTCGTTTTCTGGATTTGATAGGGAACAACGCTGCAATAATCCATGCTGAGTTGGTGGATGTGTACGGCAACAATGCACCATCGTATAACACAGTGGTTAGGTGGTACAAATCTGAATAGCAAATAATGAGGTAGCAGACCATCTCTCATGAAGAACCGGGACTCGTTAGAGAAGTGGAGGCCCTGGTGCTCAAAGACCGGCATATCACAATCGAGATGGTAGCGGAAAAAGTGAAAATCTGTCATGGATCAGTTTTCAACATCTTGCACGACATTTTGAACATGACAAAGGTCGCCGCCCGATAACAATAACGCTCCAGCTCATTCTGCACAGGACAAACTCACACATGCTGCTTCTTTGGGTTATCAAATTTTGCCTCACCTCCCGTATTCGCCTGACATGGCTCTCAGTGACCTCTTCCTCTTTCCTCAGATGAAGAAACCATTGAAGCATTTCCAGGATGACGACAAGATGATTTTCGAAGTGGAACGTTTCCTGAACAGCCAAATTGCAGACTTCTACAACCAAGGTCTCCGTCAAGTCATCCATCGTGTCTCATTAAAGGGTGAATATGTAGAGAAGTTGAATATGGTTGCAGCTTGATTTTTTCAAAGTGACAATTAAAACTTTATGACCGCTCCTTGGATATTCCTGTCAGGGAAATCGTTCACGACAGACAAAAGGTTCACCTTGCAACTGATGACTTCTTCAGATTATAGCCGAAAGACTTGATCATAGCCTTGCCAGGCAGACTGCAACTGTGTGTCAATTCAGAGGGGGGTTAATTTGAATTAATTTGACAAGGCAAGATGTCATAATTTTCCGTTATTTATGTCCAAATGCGTTGCTCATTTTCAGGACATTTCATTCGCATCGACCCGATATTTACTTGAACATAAGGCAACTCTTCTCCTCTTAAATTTTTTTTTTTTTTTTTAATAAAGATACAAGGTTGCCTTACTAAGAGAAAAATATTTATCAAAGGAAATTCTTTTCAAGAAAAATTGTTACGAAGTCCGAAATTTACAGACACAGTAAAAGAAAATTTTGATCTCTTGATTCTTATAAGCTAATGATCATGAAAAAATTCTACAGTGATTTTTTTTCCTTGCAGGTAATAGAATTCTTAAATCAGGAGATTCACATTTTAGATCTTTATTTACACTGGAAACAAAAAGAAGATATCTTTTGGAAATGGATGGTAAGCTGTGATAAAGGCAATACCATAGCCATAAAGATGTATAATTTTACCAGCTGTAAAAAAGGCGAATACAGTAAGATCCCACTTAATGCGGAGGACACGTTCCGAAAAGTTTCAGCACTAAAATAGGTCATCTTAACACTTAAATAATGGGGATAAGTGAAATAGAACAGAGAAGAAAATTTATCACAGTTTTTTATTTTGTAACATTTATTGTTACATTCTTTTTATTATATTAATTGTAGACTTATTTATTGCTAATATCGACTTTTTTATTCATAAAACATTCATGATGTTGTGACTACCACCTCGATGTGCTGGGCTTGGATGTCTTGGATATACAGGGCGATTCAGAACGGATGAAATACCATGTAACACCTGCATCGAGGCTCGGGGTCGGCATTTTGAACACCTACTCTAATGTCATTCCTACTGCCTACAAGTTGTATTATCTCTGTAAGGATGCATTTCCGGGCCCATTTTTATAGAAAAAATTTTGTTCCCCGCTGCAAACTGTACATGGTATTTCATTCTTGACCTACCCTGTATATATGGGTTCCGGACGTTTCCCCCTTGGACATTTACCCCATCGGACATTCACCCCAGTGATATTTACCCCAGTGACGTTTCCCCCAGAGCCTTAACTGAAAAGTGGACACTTACCCCCACAATATTTATCGCCAGATCACAGTCGCTCTAGTTTTAAATTTATACTGAAATAGGTATCGGAAATCGTCTTAAGTAATATAAATGGCGAATGTTAAGAAACCACAACAAAACAGCTTTTGAGAAATTAAACTTAAACCTTTATTAAGTAAAAAATTAAAAATAATAATACTAGAGTAAAAAAAAAAAAACAAAAAAACCTCGAAAATAATAACAAAAATATTTGGAGCTCAGTTCAGTCTAATGGCATGACCTAGCCCATTTAAAAATTGTGGCAACGTCTTCCTCTTCTCCACATAATCTTGGCACAGGGTCTTAAGCCGTTCCTGTTGGTCCCTCGTGGAATGTTTTATTCTCTTCTGTGGAGGCTGTCCGCGAGCTTCCTTGAGAAGAGCAGCCTCTACTAAACTTTGGTCTTTTCGGATATTCTCAATTGCCTTCCAAATGGTCGGATGGGCATGCCCCACCAAATGGTTGAATGAACGATTCCAGCTCTCGCACAAATTATTAGTGCGGTCCCCGCCGTCGAGTGTGGCTTGGTGAACATTCCACAGCCGCGGCGGAAACAAAGCTGGAATCGTTCTGATATACAGCGTCGTAGTAGTGCCGTCGAGGCGAGCTGGAGGCTGGATTTGGCGATAAGCCTCCACGTAAGTACTGCAGAAATACTGCAGAAAGTATCGATACCGGAAAGTACTCGATACTTTTTTTTGTACTAACTATCAAATACCCGCTACTCGATACTTTTACTTAAAGAAACTGTTCATTATTTTATATTTTATCATACTTATTTCCAATAGCCTAGAAGGTTAAAGTTAACTAGTAAAGAGACAACCACATTCTGCCTTCTCCAATTCTCCAAAAACTGTCATCAATACTTTGCAAAAACAACATGTTCAATTTTCAGTACAAATTTTCATTCCACGAGCTTTTTTTTTTTTTACTCTAGTATTATTATTTTTAATTTTTTACTTAATAAAGGTTTGAGTTTAATTTCTCAAAAGCTGTTTTGTTGTGGTTTCTTAACATTCGCCATTTATATTACTTAAGACGATTTCCGATACCTATTTCAGTATAAATTTAAAACTAGAGCGACTGTGATCTGGCGATAAATATTGTGGGGGTAAGTGTCCACTTTTCAGTTAAGGCTCTGGGGGAAACGTCACTGGGGTAAATATCACTGGGGTGAATGTCCGATGGGGTAAATGTCCAAGGGGGAAACGTCCTACACCCATAAACCCTGTATATATAGAGAGGCTCCTCTTTCCTTTCTGACATCATGACTCAACGCGATTCAATATCAAATGTGCTGCAAGACTGCATGCGAGTATGAAAGCATCAAAATCGGGTGCGATTTCGGGGAATACCAATACTACCGCATAATACTGAAACGGCATTAAGCAGGGAGTTACTGTACCACCTTAAGCTAAAGACCCTGATCGAAAAAAGGGGGGGGGGGGTACCAGCTCCCTCATTCCACCTTTTTCACATTCAGCGAACTTATTTGTGCTTTTACACAGACAGAGAGAAGGAGCAAGGGAGAGGAGACAGTGGCAGTGTCTCCTTCATTCTTTCCCAGTGTCACTATCTCCTCTCACAGCCATTGTCTTCTCAATTACTATCACTATCCTCACTACCACTGGCTACACCCTTTCCCACTTCCACAGTTTCTTTCATCCTTTCCCACTATTACGGTCTCCTCTCTCACGGCCATTGTTTTCTCACTTAATGTCACGGTCTACCTCTCTCTTGTCATTGCCACTGAGATATAGTTTGGTGACCCGGAATCCTTATGATGATCTGACAGTTTATAGTGCAAGTGTGCTGTCACTTGAAACTACTCTTAATGCCTTAGACTGGTTTTTACGTGCAGGAGTAGGGTAATTTTGAACACTTGTATCTCAGCAACAGATAAAGATTTCTGAACAGGGGGAAAAAAAAAAAAAAAAAAAAAAATCGCCTTTTAGTTTAATCGCCTTTCTCTTTGCTTGCTCGCTCAGTTATACACCATAGTGAAAGGTGTGTGCTTCCCATTTGCTATGGTGAACTCCTAGACATGAGCTAGCTTACCTAAGAAAAATTTTTTAATGCACTCTCCATTCAAGGTATACCAATCCACGGAGATCAAAATATGTATATTGCTGTTGACAGTCAAATTCACAATTTAGTATCACATTTTCATAACAGATGAACTACAATATTTTAGAGGTATTTCTTTTAATTTATATGGTTGAATCTAAACCAAATTGTATTATCATTCATAATTTAATTATAAATGTCTTCGATGAACCGACCTCCTCAACAAACTGACTCAGACCAACTGACCAGAGCATCACCTAAACAAATGCAAGTCTGATGGAGCAAACCAAAAACATCCCAATCAAGCTCCAACAGTTTTCCTGGAGTCATCAAACTTGTGTGTCGTCGCTATTCCGTTTTGAAAACTGGCAGTCTTTCTTAAAACTCCCTGTATATGGAAACCTAGATGTTAAGATCAATATACTAAATCAACATTTCATTAAAATAAAAACAACAAAATGATTGAATCTAAAATTTTGAAAATATTTTTTCAGAACAGTGTGCTAAAGTTAAAACTAGAAAGCCCACGTTTCGAAATTCCATTAAACTGTGACCTTGTAAATTTCTCTCGTGATCGATGCTTACAACGACTTTCAGGATTGGATCCCAGAACTCCTCCGATTAAGGTCTGTTGTAGAATGAATAATCCGTAAAAATTAACATCATGGTATTTACGTTCATTTATTTACTTATTTCCTTTAGAAAATGCAATTCGGGCAGTCAAACGGGATGAGAAGTGAAGCTCTGCTAGTACCAGGAACTAACTCTAGTTTCAAGCTGTCAGCATTAAACGCGAAACTCGAGCAATGCGAAATGGAGCTCAAAACACAAATGCTAGAGCTGATGGAAGACTTTAATAAAGAATTTGACAATTTATCCAAGAAGCTTGACAACGTTATCTTCAGCAGACCGTGACAATAAACTGTAAATTTTTTGTAATATACTAATTCAGATTGTTTAAATTATTTTTGCATCTCTAATCATGATATTAATATTTATTTGATATTTTGTACCTTGTATAAATTTTACTTTAAAATAAAATATAATTTAAATAATACTAATGTTTGTTGAAAGCAACAAGTTTTCTAAAATGCATCGTTATATTGATTCACTCGAAAGAGGCTCCAAATATTCTGTGATAACTTTTGCTAGAATGAAGCAACAACTTACGCTTTAATATGAAGAAAAAATCTGACACTGTCACTGGTTCCAGGCATTTGTGAGAGAACAACGAAGGAATATTGGATATCGCATGATCTCTGATAAGGCGTGGTTCAGTTTGTCAGGTTAACTTGCTAAGCACCTGCTTACAGGCTGCTGAATAGCCTTTGCCACTCAGCAAATGCTCTATGATCAAAAATCCATTTTCTTAGATACAAACGTGAAAACCTGAAAGTTGCAACAAGATACACATTGGTAAGGTGCAAGGCACATAGTGCAGCAGGCCATCAAGGTCAAGGGGCTTTAGCGCATTTTCACCATCTGGCCTCTTTCTTTCGAGTATGCTCAAAGGAAAAGTCTATTGGAACAATCGACCAGTGGAAGATTTGAAGGAAAATGTCCAACGTGAAATTGGTACCATTCCCCCTTAATATCCTCGCAGAAATCTTCGGGAACAAGTGTCTGGCAGAAAATCGAGATCACCTCTAGCATCGCATGTAATCAGACTGTTTCTGTGCCTGTAGGGTTATTTTTGTTTTCGAAATTTCTGGGAAAATCCTAAATACAACTAAATTTTAAAAAATGTAAAGGACGCTGTCCTCTGCGTTTCGCAGATTAACAGAAAGCAAATTACAACAATACATTTCCCATCTTCGTACAGCATTAACGGTCGTCTCTCTTTATGTAGCATTTAAGCCAACACATTAAATTGAAATAAAAACTGTAAACATCAAAACAACACAACGCCAACTAGATTCTGTTGCCCAAGCTGTCCAACTGGAATTGGTTACACAGAAAATTTATAAATTGGGCAGTCTTGTAATGCAATCTATTACCCATACGTCAAAATACTGTATAAATGGTTTCTTTTTTTTAGTTCAAATTACTTCATCCTAGCGCAAGTTTTTACAGAATATTCAGGGCCTCTTTCGAGTGAATTGACCTGCATTTCTTGGGCTTTAAATATTTGAAGATGATGAAAACAAGATCCAAAAAACGCAAATATAAAAAATTATTTCCTTTTTTTTAGTTAATAAAAAATTTCTTTGTACAAGAGAAAATATCTGGAAAAGTTTATGCATCCTTATTCTTCGGACGTGAGATTTTGCACGAGAAATTGCTGTTTTTGATAAAGACTACAAAACCTATTTACAAAAAAAAAAAAAATTTATACAATTTGAGTGAAATCAGCTGAATCCCAGGTAACTGTTTAATCTTCTCATGTAATGTTCTACTTTTGTTTTGATGTTCATGTCTTCCATTTCATCCTGAGATTCTGTGTTAGCTTTGTCTTTAATGAAAAAATAGGTACTAATAAATCCCCTGCACATGGGACACTTGTCGATTTGCTTAAAGCAATCTGAACAGACACAGGCGTGTCGACAGGGTAACAAGGCCATTGTGATTTCTTCGCACTGGCATATTACACATAAATTCACTTCGGGTGATGGTTTATCATTGGCTGCATCAAGGTCGACTGTGTCCTTCAAGTCCATATCTTCTTCGTCACTTGCTACAAAGAGCGGCTTGAAAGATTAATAAAAAGAAACGTTAAAAGTTTTAAAATGACTAAAATGTTAATTTCAAACATCTCTACACTAAAATTGAAAAATGAACACCAAGAAGGGGTGATGCGAGATTGCTGATTTTGCATAGAACTGTAAATAGGATCATTAGCATATGATCAAATTTTCATATTTCAATGCAGAGGGTACCAGGTGTTCTTGATATCGGTTTTATGATAATAGATGGCACTAGTTACACCTTCAATTTCACCATCTTTATCGTCACCATTTTTTTCATTATATGGGTCAGCCTGTATAATCTCAGTTCCAGCACTGCTAAAGATCATGCGTGGAAGTTGTCAATGTTCACCATTTGTCTAATCTATGGAGTTTGAGCAGGGCCAAATATGATGGTCCTTCTGCCAAACTGTACAGAGTAGAAAGGAGGTGTCTGCAGTGCACGGCTGTTGGAGACTGGAAAGAGGAAGGATTATCCACACCACAGACTTTCGAATGAACAAGAGGATCGGCACATTCGAAGGGCCGCCCTAGCAGTCATGTCCACTGTTTTCAGCCAGTGCCACACCATAGTTCGGACTATCCACAATCATCCGCTGAAAGCAGGGCTGCAATCGTGGGTTCCTTTGGCAAGACAGTCACTTACACCACGACAATTGGATGCACCTCCAATAGTCCCAAGTGTAAACTGCTTGGAGGAATGAATGCAGGAAGTTGTTTTTGGGCATAAGGGACAGTCGTTCTGTTGAAAACCAGGCGAGAGGCATGTTCCATTAGGTATATGCTTTTGACTACAGGGCCCACTCCAGGAGTAATGGTGTGGGGTGGTGTATCCTTCAGCATTCATTTACGCCTGGTGTTTGTGGAAAGGACATTGAAGACAGGAGAAGTGCTATTCCAAAGAGACATGCAGCTCGTTTAACTCAACATGCTCTAGAGCATGTTCGTCAACTTCACAGACCAGCATGCGAACCAAACGTTCACCAATCAAGAATGTGTGGGACTGGTGGATTGGACGGCATGTCATTCACGCCCATCAACTGCCAGTTGTGGATCAAGCATGGAATGATATTCATCATCGGTATGATCGAAGCATGCCAGAGTTCAGGTATTTGATACCCTGTATTTTCAATAAACATTTTTATATAAAGACATTGTAACTTGTGATCATAGTGTTGTTTCATTCGCAGGTCTGAACATAAAACCTCAGCAATGTGGCATAGTCTCTTCCGGGTGTTCATTTTTCATTTGTTAATAGATTATTAGGCTTACTTTGAGACAAGAAACTTGTCCACTTGACAGTTTTAAATATTGCATTAGAATACTAGTGTCCATGCTACAATTTGAATCCTTGATATGAATTATAGTGATCATTGCATCCTAAACATGCAAAGAAACGTACACTAAAGATAAGGCAATAAGTTCTTTTGTAAATCAAGAAATCTTGAGGAGGCCTCCTAGCTTGTGTGCTTGGATTTCAAGACATGAGGTCGTTCCTTGCAAGACTGGTCGTTCGAAACAGCAAAAATCTAGCCAGATCCTAGCATAGGAGGTGAAGTAGCTTTCGTCTTCCTTGCAGAGCCACCTAGCCTAGATCACGCCATAAGCAACCAACTGAGAGGTCTTCCTTGCAAGATTTCTTGATTTCTGAATGTGCTAATAAAAAAGATAATGCACGAAGAAATGGTTACTTACCACCGAACTTGCACTTGCGGTGGATTCGCTATCGTCTTTGACCATAAAGATCAAAAGAGGATATTTTGTTCGTGGCACTTGTCCAAGTTCTTCTTCCAAGTCACTTGGAGGGATTAAACTGATCTTTTTGTCGTTGCATTCGGTGAAACTGATATCATTAAAGAAAACTTAAATTTGACGTTACCAAAATATTAATCAATTAACAAATATTTCTGTACACGGACTTTCCTTTTTCTACAATACACAATGCATTCAAGAAGTTCCAGGAACATGTTTATTGACACCAATTTTTTTGTAATTTTGAATACTACACAGTTAGTACGAGGACGAGTCAAATGAAAACCAAAAAACCGCTGTAGAAAATCGAAAACCGCTCCCATTGCGATCAAGCCCGATACGTATGCACGTGGACTCTCCCACCATCAATTGGTGTTGGTCCCGCGGCCTCACGTGTGTTTCCAATATGGTGGCCCCTCTGTTGGAATGCACCAAAGAAGAGCAGCGTGGAGTGATCAGTTTCCGACACAGTGAAGGCATGAAACCAATAGTAATCCATCGACGCATGCTGGCACAGTTTGGTGCTGCATGTGTTTCGCAGACTCAGGTGTACGAATGGTGTAAGAAATTCAGCAGCAGCACAACAAGTTTGGCGGATGAAAAAGCCGAAAAAGTTCCGCAGCCAGCCATCCAATGCTGACCTTGTTCTGGGACCACAAGGGTCCCATACAGTTACATTACATGGATAAGGGCAACACGGTGACCAGTGCCACCTATAGTGAATTGGTGCGTGACATTCTGAAACCTTCTATACGCACTAAGCACCGCGGACTCTTCCCAACAGGCGTTCTCATACAGCTCGCATAACCGTGGTGGCTATCCAGGGCTGCGTCTGGAGTGCCTCCCCCATCCTCCTTACTCTCCCGACCTCGTGTCCTCCGACTTCCACATCTTTGGCTTACTAAAGGACTCTTTAGGTGGCCACAAGTTCGCAACTGACACGGAGATGAAACAGGTGGTGCACGAGTGGCTACAAGCGTGGCCAAAAGATTTTCTTTCAGAGTTATCCATGCCCTCCCGACTCGGTGATGGAAATGCATCGGAAAGCATTGGGACTATGAAAAACAGTGCACTTGTTCCAACTCTGTCTGTAATAAAGGAGTTGTAAAAAAATACTTCCAGTTTTCATTTGACTGACCCTCGTACTAACGTTAAGTTCTCGTTTTTGTTTACGCTGCAAAAAATTTTGTTTTATATGCAATAGAACTGCTACAAAACTGTTCGAAACGACGCAAACTACATTTGGAAAGGATTGTCTGAGTCGTAGCAAGGAGTTCGAATGTTACTCATGTTTCAAGAATGGGCGTGAGTCGCTAATGCAATAGGGCCATCCCACCACAAGCATTACCGTTGAAACACTGAAGTTGTACACTCGTTGTAGCCAATAACCACCGAAGGAGTATCAAAACATTAGCTGAATAGATCGTCAGTTGGGTGGATGACAATGTTCCGTCGGTTTTTGGTGATTATTGGCTCCCGCAGAATTCATGCAGTTTCCTCAAGCTTAAATACGCTTTAAAAGGAAAGAGTTTGTTGATCAAGAGGAATGTGAATAGGATTTCATGGTGCCTTTGAGAGCCTGCATGATCAGTGTGCATGCTTTGTGCACATGTAGAAAAGGTTTACAATAAAATCCTGTTTTTTCATATTTGATGCAGTCTCGGAACTTTTACAATGCACTGTATGTATGCTCCACTTTTTAGTAGCAGGGAAAACCCGTAATTACGCAACAGAAAAACAAAGGATACTGTTGTAGCTCATTCTTGTGTAGATAGCTTTCTATTAGCAGTCCATCTGTAAGTAACAGTTCTTTGAAAACAGTCCAATCAGAATATAATATTTGATGTAGATCTTTAATATTCACTCCCCAGAAGATCTGCATATACCAAGAAACTTCACTGGAAGCAGTACATATTAAACCTGAAATAAACAAGTAGCCTAAATTAAGTTTCAGATGGGGGGGGGGGGTAAAATAACCATTTTATTATTTTATTTACTACCTTCCGAGGGTGAATCTGTCTTTTGAAGTTTCAGTAGGAACGGATTGAACACTCGCACCATTGGTGATGCTTGAACTTCTGGTCTTGTTACAGCAGCTTGGTTTAACATTTCCTCACCTTGTAGTCTAACAGAACAGACAATAAGATAATATAAATTTATATTTAGGTCAACTTTTGGACGGAACCCCGTCAAAACAGCCCCGAGGAAATACCTTAGCCTATTCAAATTCTAAAAGTTTACAAAATTACATTTCAAGGTAATGTGAAATGCCACGAAAAAAGTCCATATGTTCCATATTTGCGTAATTTCCCACTAATGCTTCCAGGCATCGATTCTTTAGCCCATATTTCGTTTTGCTAGCATCTTGGTTGCGAAAACCTGCAACATGGCGGGTTAAGCGGATTTCCACCATATCTTGCTCTTTTCGGAAATCATTGGATGATTTTGTAGACAGATGGATGATGGCAATCTACAGTTTGCTGGAATGCTCTATGCCACCCTTTTACCAAATTATTTGTCCTCGGTAGACCACTGACAACACACTCATAAACATTCCATATACGTATTGCAAATCATGGTTATGCTCGGCGATTGTATCTTATTCGTCCTATAAATGCATCTTCCCAGTGATTGATAATGGGGTCTAGTTCGTTTGGCCATTCTTCAATTCTTCTAATACTCTTATGACATCATGTATCAGTACAAAACTCAACACAAACACATTTTCATTATTTATCAGGTCGTTGCATATCAAATGTCGGATTTCGAGGTGGGTGCCGCGCTTCAGCACGGTTTCCACGTTTAGTAGCAAGTACCCATAACAAAGTGGTACGTTCCCAGAGATAAACCTATCAGCGACCAGTTGCCTGATATTTGCATGTCTGCGATGATATTTAATAGCATTTGAACCCAAGCGAAGATAGTCATGGCTTCATACGAATTAAGTGTGATAATGCATTACGAGTTAAGGTTGAATCACACTGCATCCAACGCCTCTCGAAACAACAATAAGGTATTCGGTGTAGGCACCATAAACGAACATACTGTCCAACGTTGGATCCGAAAATTCTGGGCGGGAGTGACGGGCCTGGCAAATAAGCCACGCGGCAGACCGCCCAACATGTTGAATGACGCTGATCTGAAGCGATCTGTGGAAGAGGACCCGTCAAAAACTGTTCGGGAGCTTGCAGGGGATCATGCTGCATCAGCGTCGACTGTCAGTAGACACCTTAGGATCATCGGCAAGGTGAAAAAGCAGGACAATTGGGTCGCACATGAACGTACGGAATACGAAAAAAAGCGTCGGTTGGAGGTGTGTACGGGGATTCTTGATTGCATTATCACCTGCTACGAGAAGTAGCTCCTATAAGACAATAAGAAACGATCAGCAGAGTGGCTGAATGTTGATGAACCCCCGCGACAGTTCCCTAAACATCCATTGCACCCCAGGAAGCTCATGGACAATTTTCGTTATTGTTTGGTGAAACATACATACTCTCCGGACCTATCCCCTACCGACTACCATCTTTTCCAAAACATTCCTAACCCAAGCAGACGTCTAAAACGCATTGCTTCCAACAAACGAAAAAAATATTGATTGTTAAACTCCAAGATGGAAACAATGAAGGTTACATTGTTACTCAGTCAGGTGAGTTTTCCGTGTCGGGGCCTATCTTTCTCGCTGGCGACGAATCAGAAACTTCTTAACATTGACCTTTCAATTCGATCGCAATTTTTTTCGGGGGAAAACTGCCAAATTTGAGGTTCGATCCAAAAAACCGAACACTTGGGGGAAAAAACGGACTGTCCGGTCAAAAATCGGACACCTGGCCACCGAAATGGCAATCCCATTATTATTGACTGATCATGCGACCGAGGTAAGTGAAATTTTTACTGGCATGATTTTACGGTTTTCCCTTCACCGGAAGCCAGGCACGTCTGAGCGATTATCTGTATGATGTACGGTGACGCCATCTGTAGAGAAGATTCTAAAAGTGGGCGACTTGTTTTGAAGGGGATTGAGAAAAACAGGGGCTTGATTTTTTGGGGGGGTTCATTCTTATGTTGGTTAGGCTAACTGAGGTTGGGTTAACTTAGGATGGTCCATAAAATGAGCTCCCAGAACTTTCTGGGAGCCATTTCTTGGACAATAATAATATTTAGTCCGAGTGCTGTTGGCACCCCCCTGCATGTGGATTCCGACATTACAGGGCGTGTTTTGGCGGTCTCTTCCCGTCGTGCGTTAGCTGTTGCCATAGCAACCACACAATTGGCAGATCGCGGTCGTTTCGAACTATTTGTGGATTTCAGATTTTCTTTTTTCTGCTTTCTGGATAATTAGCCATTATCGAAAGGAACCATGTCTTAAAGGTAAGCCAGCATTTTTTTGAGCGTTCTGGTGTTGGGTTAGGTTAACTGAGGTTGGGTTAATTTAGGTTTAGCCATAAAATGAGATCCCGTAACTTTCTGGCAGCCATTTCTGTGACCACTAAAAAATACGGATCATTAGCCTCCTGTAACCGGCCGAGGGGAAATCAACTGCCCCCTGTAACCAAATAGGTTGGGGTATATATCAATTACTTACCCCCGGAGGGGGACGTCGTAGACAGAACGCCGGAGGCGTTCGAGTAACGGAAAACAGTGACCAATGAGCCTCATTGAATGAGGCCCGCAGGGCCGAGAGTGGTAAAAGTTTGTTAAATTTAAAGGTAGTTTTTTCCACAGATTAAGGAGAAAACATTAAAAATTTGTTTTTCTCCTTAAATCTGTGGTTTTTTCCTTAGATAACCTCTCTCACTGGAACTACTTTTGGATTTGGTCACGTTTGTTCAATTCAGTTGTAAAAGCAGACAGCAGAAAAGCCAACAATAGGCGGCGCCAGCATACGACAAGATAATCGCTTAGATGTTTCTGGCTTCCGGTGAAGGGAAGATGGTAAAGTTTCCCCTTTTT
>JAHWFO010024453.1:221262-402114 GCA_023313115.1 Rhysida immarginata | reverse complement strand
CATTTACCTTGGTCACATGATCAGTCATCGCGCGATGTGCAGATAGTTAACATTAACCATAAAGGATATTAGATTTAACACTGAAAGTCAAGCGGGAGAATTACAAGCTACGCATTATAATGGTTTATTTATTTATTCTATTTTTTGGATCAATAAATCAAATTCTATCGCTAAACGTAACAAGAGAAGAACGTTTACCTAAGGATCAGTATGACCATTATAAAGAGCGCTAGCAATACAGTCAACACCGAAAACGTGTTCGATATTTCGGCGACGGATTGTAGAATTTGAGTCATCATTCGGAATATGAACCTATTGGAAATAAGCGATTATCTCTCACTGATCGAATAGACTGGATCGCCAATGCCAGGCATCATCGTTTAGAGCAGCCAACTTGAAAACAAGAAACGGTGACGTGAGGCTGCCACAGCAGCGCTGCGCCGCCGTCAAGTCGCAGTTTTCTACTATCGCGCCGTTTGAAAAAACAAAAGAGCAAAGCGTGGCTGGCAATGATAACAAGCTTCCGATGGCGAAATAACTTCGATCGTCTTTATACTTCGAATATGCCGGACTTGGCAAGATCTTATAAATGAAGTGAATATTCTCCTTAAGGTATTGCCCTACAGTGAATTACCGTTAGACGTTAGTATTTGAATTAAAAGGAATTACCTGAATTAATAATTAGTAAGACGAAATTATGATATGTCACTGTCAAGGAAAGGCACCATTAGTTGCGTTTAAACATTAACATTCAAAATCACTATAAAACACTGAAAAAAAAAAAGTAATGTCAACAAAATTTTTTTTTTTTTTTTTTTTACCTCCACAAACCTCGTGATACGTCCAGCTGATCGTTCTCCCACAATCCACTGCGCTTATCTGGGTTTTGCATTATGGGCGATTGGACTCAATAGTTCCTGCAGCTGTGTTTGCAGAATATAATAATAATGAATTGAAAACCAATTAACTTAATAAAATGTGTTTATCATCAAAAGGGATGATTGGTTATAAAATATTTTAACAATAGCGAGGAGGGTATTTACTATTCATAAATTCTTTCTTAAATTCTTAATCTGAGATTAAAATAGGATGGTCCTTTAAAAAATGTACATGGGGAATACCTTCTGTCAAATAAATACTGGGAATTATTCAATAAAACACAAAATATTGCTTTGATCGTTCCATTTGATGCGATATACTGATTGCCGATGAGTAATCTAGTCGTCGAAACAACTTCCTTATCGGTATTTTCTGGTATGTCTTTCAGTACCTTCTGCAAATTTTGTTTTATGCAATCAAAATGTTTTACAGGAGATGGTAATTTGAGTCTGAGGAACAGAAAAAAGTCATACGGGGCCACATCTTGGTCAATGACATTCGTTGAGCTTTGATCTAAAAATTCATGTATAAGAATCGATGTACGGGAAGGTTCTTCCACAAATCTGATATTTTCCATAAAGGCGCACTCTTTGTTCAATATTTTTAACCATTTCAAAAATCGCAGAGCGTACTTTCAGCCAACTAACAAAACCAATAAGTTAAGAGATTGTCCGAAAACTCTACGTGACAACAGAAAGGAGACCCAAAGGATTGTTATCCCATACAACCTCTCTCTGGCCAAAAACCTCCATTCACTCTTTAAAAGTCACAAACTATCTTTGACTTTTAAAACTTCCAACTCGATTAAAAATTCCTTGGGGAATCCCAAAGATGTGACTCATGCCCACAATAAATCTGGTATTTACGAAATCACTTGTGGTCATGCTCAAAACTCTACTGGGGTGAGACCAAAAGAAGCCTAATTGACATCTTAAACACGCTACTCCATAAAAATCAGGCTTAAGATGTGAGCTTACAGCGTAGCGGTCCGGAAAACCAACTCTTTAGTGACGGATAACGCGGAATGTGCATAAGAAATTATACTAAAAGTATATGCTGCTAGTGTGTTAATATTTCGTTAAGTTTTGTCTTTATTTTCCGCAAGTTTTAACGAATCCTGAATTAGTATGAGCTTTGGTATACTAAAATACACATATACTGCCTAATTACCAGATTCAGGGAGCATATGGCCCATAGAAAATATGGTAGAACCGAAATTTCTGCTATGGCTAAATATTCTATAGATACCGGCCACTCATTTAATATTAACAATTTAAGAGTTATTGATCCAATTAATAACCTTTTGGATCCCCTGGAAAGCCTATCCATTCTCTCCACCAATCAAGACCTACTACTCAGTTTTGATCCAGGACCTATCAGTGACTCACCTCTTTATCAATTGGGGTGCTAAAATTGTCTGTAATCAAAAAACATGTCCTCCTCCCTGATTGGCTGCCTTTAGCTATATCAGGGATGGATGAAGCTTATATACAGTATACCCAAAAGTTAACTTCTTTTCTCTGTCTCCTGCTGAATGATGGAAGCTTTGCCTCCGAAATGCATATACAGGTTTCCAAATTTTGTTTTCTTTATCTTAATATACAGGGTGTCCGAAAAGTATAGCACTATGATGTATATCACAGTCCAGAGGCGATGCATTAGATAGAACAAAAACGTCTTATAGCAGGTGGATCGTGGGCTTTCCATTTCCGACCTCAAAAGTGACCTTCAAGGTCATTCAAACTGTAACTTTTTCCCTATCAGAGATAGAAGAAAATTTCCAATTACGAACTTGTAGAGCATCCTAAAATTAGTCTAAATCCATGTATACTTTAACTGATTCATAGGAAAATTGTGCGAGATAAATGAGGATGAAGATTGATATGCTACTCATCGTCCCTCCCCTTAGATTTCTTCCTTTGGGGGTATTTAAAGGAAAAGGTTTATGCCACGGAACCCAGGATACAGCGTGAACTTCAAGACGAATTGAAGTGGCCATTAGGTAAATTCCTGCCATGACAATGACAGCTGTCCAGAAGGCAATCACCTATCGTGCACAGTTATGCCTTGCAGCTGAAGGCCAATACTTTGAACATACTTTAAAATTACCTATGTTCGATTTTGGAACTCTGACTTAAATTATATGTAGTATTCAACCCTTTTGAGTTTAGAAATAAAAAGCTCACTAATTGACTTGTGTGTGACTTCTCAACACGATGATGGGAGGGTAGTATACCAATCTTCATCCTCATTTATCTCACACAATTTTCCTATGAATCAGTTAAAGTAAAGATGGATTTAGACTAATTTTGAGGTGCTCTACAAGTTCGTAATTGGAAATTTTCTTCTATCTCTGATAGGGAAATGTTACGGTTTGAATGACATTGAAGATGACCTTGAAGGTCACTTTTGAGGTCGGAAATGGAAAGCCCACAATCCACTTGCTATAAGACGTTTTTGTTCTATCTAATGCATCGCCTCTGGACTGTGATATACATCATAGTGCTAGACTTTTCGGACACCCTGTATATTTCTTTATTGTTTTCTTTCTATATTTCTCTTTTTGTTTGATTTTTATTCTTTCTGAAAGTTTTATTCTTTCTGACTTTACTTAACATTTGTTTGTTATTTATAAAAAAAATTGTTTTCAAAATTCTTTTTGCTTAAGTTTCGTTATAAAATTCTTTCGTTTCATTCTTATTTTATTTTGTTTATTCCCTGTCTGGTCTCCTTTTGCATTTTACGTTGTGGTTAAAGAGCATTGTATTTGTACTCTGTATTGTATATATTTAACCAAGTCTTGGCTAGTTTTATTTGTTGGATACATTGGTGCCATCTTGCAGCAAATAAAATTTATTACCGTATATCTTTTGCATGTGCTTTTTAAATGAAAAATTCCCTGTTCGTGTATGTATTTTACTGACTGTATTGTATACTAAGAATCTTGTCAATACCTATTTGGCAGCAATGGATAAATGAAGGGTAGCCATAGCAGTTGCTCCAAACATATTGCTTTGACTTCAGCAGTATCCATATACACCGATTCATTTTGGACCTATGATTTGAATGGGACCTTCCTCAAGTGAGGGTGGATATGATATGCCATATCATGTTCTTTGGGGCTAATACTGCACAAAGGCCCCAAGAACCAGGTACAAGGTTTTGAAACCAGTAACGGATGCTGTAAGATGTCAGCAGCAGTTGAGACCAACGGCTTTACGTGCCTTACGGGCCGCACCATTGTTGCTTAACTCCACTGATCGTTTCCGATCAGCGAGACAACCAGGCTACGATAGTAGAGACAAATTTTGACTGCACAGTAAATTGAGTTAAAGCAATACCACCAATACTACCTTCATCCATCCCTGATACCACTTATAATAAAGGCCTGGGCGCTGAAACGTCATACATTGTTACATCACCTCAATAGGTGAATGACGTTTCAGTGCCTAGACCTTTATTATAGGTGGTATTGGTTAAAATCTGGTTGATTCAGCCAGTTATGTTTAACAGTCCTGTTTTTCAGATGAAATGATAAAAAAAAATGTCAATAGCTATGTTCCAAATGCATAGACAGATGTGTGTAAAGGGACATTTCAGGAGTGTATGTTCAACATTTTCAATTTCATCACCTTTGCATAGAGGGGAGGTTTTGAGGCCAATTTTATAAAGATAACTTTTTGATGGCCAATGACCAGTTCTGATTCTAAAAAGATTGGAATGACCAGTTCTGATATCTTTTTGATGGCCAATTTTATAACGTTGATAGAGCTTTTGGTAGGGAAGGTATCGATTGGAAGGGCAGAAGATTTGGGTTTTAAAATCCTCAGCAGTTGTGTTCGATGACCACTGAGACCACATTTTTCTTTTATGTTTTTTTTTTCAAGATGAACTGCCAAACTTTCTATTGTTTGAATTCAAGTTCGTGATTGCAAGTTTTGTTGTCTCGGGCCATGAAATCATCAATTTCATTACTTTTTATACTTTTGTTACCTGGACACGACAAAATTTTTATACTATAGTTACAGTTTAAAGGGTGGTCTTTAAAAAAGTGTGCAGGGGAAATACTATCTACGTGTACAAAGAATCTTGTCAATACCTATTTGGCAGAGATAGTTAAATGAGGGGAATCATAAGAGTTGCTCCAAACTTTTCACTTTGATTTGATGGCGGCCAGGCATACCAATTGAGGAAATCCTGCTTTTTACCCTTTATCCCTCTGTTTGATTGAACTAATGCCTTAATTCAAGCTTCGTTTATTGTTGTATATTAAACACACTGGCCAATGAATTAGAAACATCTAACATTTAATTGGACCCCCTTCGGCCCATATTATAGGAGCGAAGAACCGAAAAGTTCGTCTGCAGTGGTGTAGCGAGTGGCCTGCTTGGACAACAGATCACTGAAAAACTGTAATGTCATCGGATGAGTCAAGCTACATGTTATTCTTTACCGATGCCTGATAGTGTGATGGCAGGCCCATGAAGCGATGAGACCTTTTCCTACCTTGTCTCAACAACTCAAGGTTCTAGTAGGTCTGTCACGGTATAGGTATGTTTATGTTGGTTTGGTTTGGGGTGCCGGATGACAACCAATGAGTCCCTGAACATTGTTGCTGATCAGATCCATCCAGGCGCATGATCCTTCTTGAATGACAATACTAGGATCTGTGGTTCAGGATTGGTTCTCTGAGCATGACAGTGACTTACACCATCAACATCTTCCTCTTCCGTCAACTTTTCAGGATTTGACCTGAATACACTGTAGCATCTCGTAAAATTGATGGCTAATCATCGACATGCTTGTCATTCAGGCATATTGAACAGATGTGTCTAATTCATTTGGCAGGCAGTGTAGTTTAAAGAGGCTAAAGGAGAAAAAGGCCAAATAAACAAAAGCCATTCATCAAAGTATTACATTTTCTTTCAGAAATGGCACGTCAATCAGGAAAGGACATCATCTTCGTTTTGAGAGGACTCGACAGCGTAAGAAAGGCAATAATCAAAGAACAAACAAAAACTGTCAGACATGTCTGGAGGAACTCCAGTCTGCGCTCTTTAGTAGATAATAATGTGGAATCATTCTCTCAGAGTACTATTCAAGATGCCGAAAATACAAGAGAAACATTTCAGGTAATGGAATGAAGAGAGACAAATTTTTTATAAACATGAGAATAGTGGTGCTTAATGTTTATCTTATTCCTTGTTTTGTAGAAGCAGATTCTTGAAACAGTTTCTAGAGCATCCACAGTTGTAACAGGGATGAAGGAATTTTCTTCGTTTATTCTCCGTGGTACGTTTCCTAGTAACAAAGTAAAGGAAGATACTTCAGAAACTGAAGATGATTTGTATATAAAGAGTGACATTATTTCTGAGCCTATTTCTTTTGATGACCTTCAAAGTCCGTTAACATCAAAATCGATACCTCAAACTGAGAACAAAATTTTCGAAGGCGATATCCATACAGCTTCAAAAATGAAATCAAATGCAAGTCAATCATTAAATGAGTTAACGTCTCGAGAAATCAAACAAGAATTAAGAAATGAGGTTAAAGCTAATGATTTGAATTTTAAAAACGTCTCTTCCCAGCAACCATTTATACCAAATGGTTTTGGAGCAAAACCACTTCAAAAGGTAAGCAGATATACTTTTGACTGGTTGAATCATTTTATATTCTAGTTTTATTAACCCCTTTACCATTAGTCCTGAACCACAATTATCAATCTTGCTCAAAGACTAATCTGAAAAGCTAAACTCATATGAGAACTAGTAAAAAATTGAAAGAACCAAGTGCGTCGGATAAGAAATATGGGCTCGATAACATGGAGCAATGGAAGATCCCGTCATTGTGGGCCTACATAAAGTTCATGAAGGGGTGTAAATGGCCATCAAGCAGATCATTGTAGCGGCCACTGTTTAGTGTCTTTTAAGACCAACAGACCGAAACTATACAATGCAGAATGGTGTCTTCTTGACAACATGGTCCGTGTCACAACTGGCCCTTCTATTAGCCGGATTTAAGGGAACTATGATTCATTGGACCATACAACCCATTTCCAGTCTTTCAAGGTCCACATGAGCCCAGGTGTTGTGCAGTGTTGCTGCATCATCAGCACCTATGGATGTTAAAATACACCTAACCAACCTGCTGGATATGTGTCTTGAAGTGCCTACATTGAATGTGGCAGTGATTTCCATCTGCTGTGGCTAGTTGGTTAGAATAACAATTCTAATTAGATGCTGGTCGCCACAGTTGTGTTTGGCCGATGTGTTGTCCATACCTTCCAGAATTCCCTATGGACACCATGGATCGTGCATGCCCCATGTTTCAGGCACCCATGATCATGCCATGTTCGAACTCTGATAGTTTTTGTCGCCTTGTCATGATTACGACAGGGATACAAGCAGATAAAGCGTACATAGATGCAATGATATGTTGTTTTGAATTAATCCATGTCATAATGTGTAGTTTACAGGATTCAATTTTGCTTATTCTACCCATGACTTTTGGCTTTTGAGTGTATAGTTTGGGTGTTGCAAACTATGTAACTGCATCTGATTCATTTGCACTGCAGTAGAGTATAGAGCATAGGGAAACCAATTGCATTGGAATTATCTAATGATGAAAGGGTTAAATTATTAAGATCAACTTAAAAAATTATAATTTTTTTTTTAAATGAATAGTTGAGTGATAAATCAAAAGAGCGAAAAGTTCCTGCCTCTCGGATAAGTCGTCTTATATCCTATGGGGGTGAGTAACAAAAACACAACTTTCATTTAAAATGAAAATCAGCATATGATGTTTGTTTTTTTAATCTTATCATCCCCTATAACTTGGAGGAAACCATTATGATTTCGTTTCCCTAAAAAATTTCAGAGTTTGTTGAGAACAAGTCATTGATCAAATCACTTTTAAAGCTGTTACTAAGAATTTTATTTTACAAGATATCTTATTCTCTTTTTCATTTTTTGCCCCCTCCTTTCAGCCAGATTACATGAGATGAACAGTCGAATGGTAGTTATCTCAGGGGATAAGTCTTGAGATAAAGCTTTAATAATATAATAGTTCAAAAAGGAGAAATCATTAAAATGATGCATAGCATTTCTTCAAGTTCACAGAACTAAATTCATTGCCGGAAACGGTTCTGAAACACTGAAAACACAGCTGAGAGTCGCATTAACATTTTGCAGTGGCTGTTAAGTATTTCATTGCTGGAGAAATGTTTTCCTCCCAAGTTATACAGACGAACCTCAATATCTTGAATCTCAGTATTTCGAAAAGCTCGATATCTCGAAAAAATTTTATTTCCCTGGATTTTCACTGTTAATTCAATGTAATTTTCCCTTATTATCTCCAAACATTTTCTCAGAAAACCTCACTATGTCTGTAATTCAATTTTGAAAGAAGTAGAAGCCTTCTTGCTTACTGAAAAGGTTGGCAGATATTCATGATTACAATGTCTTCATGGTCATGCATGAGGTCCTTTTCAAAAAGTTCCAGAATTTTTCTGTCCTCTTCAATGAATACACTCATCCCAGTGGTGTTTCCACTTTTTGAACTAGCTTCTGAGAGTGCTTCTTTTGGAATCACCTTTAGCTCCCTCTGTGAATTTTTCTTGATTTCCTCATTGCTGCCGTATCTCTTCCTTTTCAGCATTACTTTCAGTTTGGAGAATGGCAAAAAAGTCTGCTGGAGCTAGGTCAGAGGAGTATCAGGGGTAAGGAAGCACAAACTGAAAACACTGAGTGAGTTAGTACATTGCCATGATGGAAAAGCCAGCCCTGTTTGTACCAAAGTTCTGGTCTATTCCTCCTCGTATTTTCTCTGAGGCATTTCAAAGCTTGGAGATAGTAACTCTGGTTCATAACTTTTTGAACAGACCTTGTATTTCTGGAAAGAAAAGGGCAGAATTGTCATGGTGCAGGATTTTAGTTCCTTTGAAATTTGTTTTATTTTAACTTATTTTATGTAGGTCTAGCAGCTGGTTTAGGAGTCGGTGCATTGGCAGAAGTGACTAGAAGGACATTAGGTCTAGCGGAACCAAGTAATTTATTAAGCATATAATACTACTGTTCAAACAGCAAGTCATGTACTCTAATATATTTCTTTCTGCTTTAATTCAAGAAAAGACCACAATTTTAGAGTCAAATCCATTCTTAACTGAAGCCAATGCAGAGAGAATTGTGGATACTTTATGCCGTGTAAGAGGTGCCGCACTCAAAATGGGGCAGATGTTAAGTATTCAAGGTAATCATTTTCCGTAATGTAAAAAAAAAAAGACAAAAACAAACTTAGGATGCTTTGTTTACCTTTTTCAATTCATTTTCCTTTAACAATTTTAAATACTATAGATAATTCCTTGATAAATCCACAATTACAACAAATTTTTGAGCGGGTTCGTCAATCTGCTGACTTCATGCCATCTTGGCAAATGGAAGTAAGAAATAATTTTTTCTTATGTTGTGAATTAATAATGTTAATGATAACTATTCTTGTTTGACAAAGTTGCAATACAGAGGTTCGTTTAAGTTTATGTGAATGAAATTAGAATGATTTATACTGCTATTGGAACTCCATATACCACCATCTGTTGTATTCTATATCTTCGCTATGGCATGACTTTGGAATTTCGATGCAACAGTGCAAGCTGAAGGGCACAGAATGGAATGGTGTCCATGTTTCATTGTAAGCTTTTCATAGAGCAACTAATGTGCAGTGTCATAGATTTCCCAAGATGCTCTTGAAGATTACCAAAAGAGCAGCATTAGGGCGTGTCCAAGAAGTCTAGCTAATTGCACCCAAGTCATTCCATAAATACCGACCGGAAATGACCAGTAAATGATCTTGATGTCCCAAATCTCTGATTCTCAACCGGGCCGCCACGGTCGGGAAAGAGCCGCCCTTACTCTTGGCTCAGTCGATGCTAGCCAAAGCTGATCAAACATGGTTGTGTGCATTTGATGCTACTAAAATCAACATACAAACTACCTTGCCCAACCATAGTATCCTTGCTTAGTATACATTTCCTTATTGAAACTCATGTGTCTTATCAGAGTTTTGGTTCTAGGATATTTGTCTGATCAGCATTAAGTTTTGCTTTTGGTGAAACTTTCCGCAGTATTAATTTTATGTTCTAGCTAAACCTGATGACAAGCATAATTTCCTCTGCATTATCCTTGCACAATGTTTCCTCTTTTGCAATAAAAAAATCACTCAAATCTTGTTGCAGTTGCTTAAATAGATCCATCCTTCAGTTACGGTTACCACATTTTCCATTTATTCCCGTGCCAGGTGTCGCTCATACAATTTCTATGTGATGGCCTTGTGCCATCATTCCATTGCAAATCTTGATTAATAATCCGACATCCAGTTGCCTGTGATACTCCAATGGCAACACTGGTAATGCTGTGTTGGGTTTGGAGATTTATGGTTTATATGCTAGTCTTGACTTTCCTTATTTCTTGGTTAGTGAATTTGCAGTAGGGAAATAGCCACGACTTATACATTATTTGATTGTCAGAGAATATGAGAATATTAGGGTGAAAAGGGCATTTATATACTCTTCCCAAAACGTGATTATTCATGGTGTATTGTTTCTCTTAAGCCTAAAACTGAAAGGAGTTTGTTCTTCTCAGGAATGGCTTCAAGCGACAAAATAACATGGACTAATGACATGTGCATTCGAATGTTGTTCACATACACATGGATCTCCATAATCTAAGACTTTGAATTGTTTTTGAATTCCAATAAGTTTCATAAACTTTAAAGCTGACATAAAACTTATGGTTAATGCTTTACCTTCGAAAGCGTGTTCTTTTAAGTGAATTGGGTCCTGAATGGAAGAATAAGCTTACATCATTTGAACCAAAACCTTTTGCTGCAGCATCGATTGGGCAAGTACACTTGGCAACACTCCTTGATGGTACTGAAGTTGCTATGAAGATACAGGTAATAAGGTTTTAAGTAAAATTTTTATACATTTGATAATGTTTGCTAATTTATGCTTATATTTGTAGTATCCAGGAGTTGCCACAAGTATTGAAAGTGATATTAAGAACTTAATGTCTCTCATGAAAATGTGGAATTTCTTACCAGAAGGTAAAAGTGTTATTTTATTGCTGACTCTTCATGTGAATCATAGAAAAAAATGTGTTAATTGTATTTTAAATTTTGAAAATTTCTTCTCCCTATTTTAAATACTGTACATTCCAGTGATGTTTGGAATGTTTAGCAATGACATTAAATATCTTCTATAAGTTAAGTTTTTTGAAAATTTAGCTAATGGTTTCTCATCAGCATGCTCTGTTGCAAGATCAGTGAACATTTAAACAATCAGTTTTGCAGACCTAGATAGCATCAAGATTAAGCTGGCTCTCCCATTTTGCTAACAAGAAAACTGATTAAAATTCAAAATTCTACTATCAGAAAGAGACTAACTTTCTGGATTATTTACACGGCGCATTCAAAAAGTTCCGATTGATGGATTATAATTTTTCATAAAACATACTTGTGGGGTATCTCTAGGAGGGAAACTATGGAACTATTTACAACTAATCATGTTGAGCGCAATTGTTTTGTACCATTTCAAGTGCTTTGAAGTTCTTATTTTTAAGTATGCTGTAAAAAATTTTATGACGAAACAAATGGCAGCATCAAGTAATGTTCGGTAAAACGGCTACAGAAATGTTCTAAATGATGCAAATCACATATGGAAATGATTGTCTGAGGTGAAGCAAGATGATTGAATGGCACTGTAGTTACATTTCAATGATGGGAATGAATCAGTAGAAAACAGTCTGAGAGATGGGTGTCCCACACAAGCATTTCCGAAGTTGAGCACTCATTGTTGGCCAGTTATTGCTGAAATGATGATGAAATTTATCATTCTGCAGTCGAAACTGGATAACTCGAAAGCCCCTTTAGCCGAACTTTTTTGTATGATCCCGACCCCTTGAAATGAAACATCATCCAAATTTAACCATTTAAATCGAACTAATTTTATTAATAAAACCCCATCAGTCGAACACTTTCATTAAAAAACAAACAAACAAAAAACCAACCCAAAAAAACTATAAATTTCTTTAAAAAAATCCAAAAATTTTATTTAACTTTTTAAATGTTTTTCTTGTATTCAAAAAATGGAATGGGCTGGAAGTGATCTTTCGCATATACAAAGCCTGCGATAATTTGCTAGACAAAACCATCATCAGCTTCACGAAAGCTGGATTTTTAGTTCAAGAGCAAAACAGTACAGAGTCAGAAGATGACGGCGAAAACGATTTTGAAGGTTTTAACCAATGGAACGTTTTCCAAAGTATGGACAGGTATCGAGAAGCAATCCAGTCTTCACTTCTGGATTACTCACCGATGACGATATTTAGCCAAGCACTTGGAAAAAAGCATCCATGGAGGGGGGAGAAAGAAGAAAACAGCATGGAAAGCAGATGGCTGCCGAAACCAACAAGATTTGGAAGACTACTTGAATTATACAATTTCCAAACCAGATGTTCCTGAAAATATTTTTGCTTCATTTTTTAATCCTGATAATGTTTTTAGTGTTACACGATTTAAAAATTTAAAGCAAGCTACTATATCAGTTTATTTCAAGGAATGATCATGAATTCTAACTCTGTATTTTTTTTTTTTTTTTAATTTCATGTAATAAAAATATTCGGTAATTTGTAAATAGTAAAGTAAATGAGCTTTTTATTCCTGATCATTTTCCGTTTCCTTTCAAATACTGTAATGATAGTTTCTTTCACTTTGTTTTCATTCTGATTGACGAACCTGATAATTCATAGAACCTAATATTTCGAAGTTTTAGTTCGGTGCCCTACGAATTCGAGTTTACCGGTTTCTACTTTACTACGAAGAATACAGTGGAAATGCATATTATCATAAACAATAAGTGTGGAAAACATTTTTTGGAAAATGCAAGTACATGTTGAAAGTGTTCACCAATTGTGTAAGTTGGGCAAGTAGCTTTTGTTGGATAACAATGTTTTAGTGCATTTTTTCAATTCTTGTCTGTCATTTTTTGATGTGAAAAAAAGTGATAAGTCATTGAACACCTTCTGTACTCACCTGACCTGGCTCCCACAGACTTCATGCTCTTGTCCAAGATTAAATCCGCATTAAAAGAAGAACGTTCTGAAGATATAAAGTCGATGGCCATTCTGAATGGGATTTCATTGATAGACTTTCAAGGGCCTTTGAGAGCCAGTATGAATCTTGTACTCATATAGTTGAGAGGGAAGGATATATGTAGAAAATTAATTCAATAAAATTCTCTTTTCTTATACAGTATTATAGTATTTATTTATCTTTCCTATTCCTCTCTTTACCAATTCTGTGTCGAGCACATTAAATGACTATTGGATTTATTTGAAATTTAACCTAGCAGGAGATCAGCCTAATGAGGCTTTGCTTAGTCTTCCAAGCTCGTTAGTAATGAGACAAACACAAACATTCATGCCCTCGGTGGAATTTGAATGCACAACTCGCTGGTCACGAGTATTTTAGTATTTTTTTTTTTTGGAGCCCCAGAACTTTTTGAATGCAGTGTATAACAACAATAAAGGTGAAATATAAAATAAAAATAAAAATGGAAATTAAAAACCAACAAAAAAAAATACTATCGACAAAATACGGTAATACTTCGATATGATGTTAAAAGTTACGAGATTAAAATTTAATCAACTTTTTTATTTATAATTTTTAAAGGTCTGTTTGTGGAAAACATGATGTCAGTAGCGCAGCGGGAATTAAAATGGGAAGTTGATTACATTCGTGAAGCAGCATGTTCTAAACGCTATAAGTAATAAGATTTTATCATCATTTACGCCTTTCTAATGAAGTCATTAAAACTGTAAGATTTTTATTTTTATTTTTTTTTATAATTTGATTTCAGAAACCTTATTCAGCAATACGATGGTTATTATGTGCCCAATGTTATAGATGAATTAAGCACAAGCCGTATTTATACAACCGAACTTATTTATGGTCTTCCTTTAGATAAATGTATGGAGTTAGATCAAGAAACTAGAAATCAGGTCAAGCTAATTAGATATCTTTTAATCAAAGAAAGAAATTGAACATGTCCAGTTAAAATTACCATCAAAATTCATTAAACATTGCTTTATTAGGAGCTTTAGCAAAAAGCTAGTTTCAGAAGTGTGGTCTTAGCTCGGCTGTATCAACTTTTCAGGCTTTTTCGTGGACCCCTTTAAGTTGAGTTCACATGCTAAAACAGGGACTGTAAAGAATACCAAGATAATGGCATGTTATAAAACAGTCGATTCTTCAAGAATGAACACACTGTTACTTTCTGTTCATCTTTGAAGCATTGTTGACATGGGCACATGCATGTGATGATCGCTTTGTTGAGGCTCAATAACTCAATCACTCAATTATTGTACTGCGTTTAGCAATAAAATAGACATAAATTTGGAAAGAATTAAATAAATTTCCGTTGTTTATTAGTAATTTTAGCTCGACTCCAAATTCTCAAATTTAATATTACTTTTACGTCACAGCTAAAGCTCCTTCTTGGAATGTTGCAAGATTTCATTTGTTATTGGAACAATAGAATATAGATATTTAACTGGACTTCCCCAATTTCTTTTGTTGGAAGGATTGTGATTACTGTATAATGCTTTGATACAAAAGAGAATTGAAAGAAGTTTTTAAGTGTTAAAAATATGTTCAATTTTTTTTTTATTTTTTATTTTTTTTAAATAGATTGCCTTAAAAATTCTAAAACTTTGTTTGTTAGAAGTATTCGAGTTTAATTTCATGCAAACTGATCCAAATTGGTCAAATTTCTTTTACAATCCTGAGGCCAAAGTAGTAAGTAATTCTTACTTATTATGTAAGTCCTGCTTTTTAAATCTCGATCGAATTAAAAGTAAAAATTTATTAGGTGTGTGACTTAATTCTGTCAGTTTTCTTTGAGTAGTCATAGTTCGTAAATCAGCTTTAACCATTTTTTACACATGGGGAGATGATCACATGATCCTTATTTGTTTATAATTTCAAAAATTCTTATTCATTACTTCACAAGTTACATTGGTCAGAAACGGAGTCTGACAAGGTGCACATTTGACATGGGATATTCCCATTGCTTTCATCAGAAGATTTCTGCAGCTGAAAATCCAGTATCCTTTGCAAAATGTCCAGAGAGGCTACTCAGGGTTGCATTTAGCAAAATAGCAGGGTAGTGAAGTGAACAATAAATAGGGCACATTTTGGTCAGAAAATAGAGTAACCCAGAGATATAAGCACACATTATAATGGTTACTTTAAATAAATCCAACGAAAAAGGAGCGGGCACGTTGATAAAGGGCAGAGTCCCGTGCCCTTCTGTTTCAACCTAGATGCAACACTGCTACTGCAACTGAATGAACATATCAATGTAGGTTCAAACAATTCAGGACTGTCAATTTCGAATTGAATAATGAGTAATACCCAGGCTGACGAAAGAAGTTTTCGGATGCAGATATTGAAGCTATCCTCTACGAAGACACATTACAGACTCAAAAGGAGCTTGCATAGAAGTTTTGAATACCTCACCAAGCCATCAGACATCGGTTGCAAACACTTGGAAAAAATCCAGAAAGAAGGAAAATGGGTGCTTCACAGTTGACTGAGGCAGCGGCATGACACCTGTATTCTGATCATCAGTTTTGACAGAAGGAAAAGCTTTTCTGTACAAGGTCAACGATGAAAAATGGGTCTGGTACCATAACCTGAAATGCGAAAAATTGTGGGTCACCCCCCACCGAACCATTTTCCTTGCAACATTTACACCCCCGGTGGCTTCAGAAGGGGATTCTGTACCTTGAGCTTCTCCCATTAGGGCAGACAGTTACGAAGGATTGTTATGCACAGGCAACATGCAATTTAGGAAAAATGGCCACTGAGCCACCACAGGGTGGTGCTGCTGCACGACAGTGCTCGTCCTCACTCAAATTGCTCAAATTTTGAAAGATATTGTTCTTACTCTTAGGATATTGTTCCTTTGGACTACCACTTGTTCCAGTCAATGCAGAATCATCTGGCCAGTATGTGTCATTGAAATGAAAAAGAAGTGTGAAATTAGATTACAGGCTTCATCGAATCAAAGAATGAATTTTTCTCCGCTGCAGAATCCAAATGTTGACTGACAATAGACAAAGGTGGTGGCAGCCTACGGAATTTATTTTGAGTAGATATGTAACAAAGTTTCTTGAGAAATCAATAAAATTAAACCCATAAAAACCTGGCAGAATTAAATAGCACACCAATTTTAAAAGATTTTTGCTTGTTTGGTTAAATACAGTTTTTTTTTTATTTTATTTTATAGATTTCTCTTTTAGATTTTGGAGCTTGTCGTGAATATCCCAAATCTTTCGTGGATAATTATTATCAAATCATAAAAGGTGCAGCGGACAGTGACCGAGATGCAGTTTTGTATTATTCTAAACAGTCAGGTTTTTTAACTGGCTATGAATCAAAGGTATTGATTCACTTCTGATTGTCTTGGTTTTTATATATGTGTTAGATTTTGGTGTTACTGACCATTAGTGCTTTGAAGCAAATGAGCATTCAAACACTTCTACATCAACAGTGATAATGTCTTCATTAATAATCATAACAGTAAAGATCACAAAGGATTCCATTTTTGCTTTGAAGACCACATGAAAACTCAAATTTTTCAAGAATTTGATGTATGAAACTGTTCAATACAGACAGAGATCAATTTTTTCTTCACCAATTTCTGTTTTATCGTTTTAATCTAACTTGGTCCTTTTCACAGTATTTCTTCTCTATTGTTCGCAATTATACAAACACCTTTCAGTTTTCAATGATGTACCAGACCTTCTTTTGAGATCTTAATTAAAATCACCTTCAAGCATTTCAAGGCACAAATGATAACCAAGGTAAGCATCAGAAGGTGCTAAATCGAGGCTTTGTAGAGGGTGGTAGAACAGGCTCTTTTGAACCAAATGCAGTAGGTTCCAAAAAAGTTAGACCACCCTCAGAAAGCTGTCACTCAACATTTTATTTTGCAACATTACAATGGAGCTTTTACAAATAGCAAAAAAATAAATACATACAACGAAAGAGCACCTGCTTCTTTAGTGTCTCACTAAAGATCAAGCATCTGTAGACAAGGAAACAGTAAATAAACAAGATTAAATACACGTCACACGTTCCATAAAACGTAGACCACCACGTCAAAGGTGACAAAATTTTTAGACCACTTACCATTAATACTTCGTAGCATCCCCTTTTGTCTTGACAACAGCTGCTAAACACTTGGGCATTGTGGAAGCAAGCTCCTGACACTCCTCAGGGGTGATGGCATTCCAGATTTCTTGTAGAGCAGCCTTTAGCCCATCAATGGTCCTAGGTCTTCTTTTGCGTAGGCATTTCTTCATTAAACCCCAGATGTTTTCAATGGGTGATAGATCAGGACTCTGAGATGACACTCCTGGAGTAACTGATCCTGTTTGTGAATACCGTTGGAGAATTTGGTGCACGGTTGTTTTGCTTACATGTAGATCCTGACTTATTTCCCTCTCTGATAACCCTGCTTGTGGTTATCAACAATGAGTTGTCGCATATCTACTTATAGTGCTTTCCCCTTAGGCATGATGACCAGCTGTTTTATCAGTGAAATTGTTGTAATGTATATTTTCCCTGCTTAAAATTCTTTATCACGCAATAGAATAATATGCAAATTACGATACCTACCACTCTGCAATCTATTTGGGTGACAAATGTAAGTGGTCTAAGAATTTTGTCACCTTTGACGTGGTGGTCTACGTTTTATGGAACGTGTGACGTGTATTTAATCTTGTTTATTTACTGTTTCCTTGTCTACAGATGCTTGATCTTTAGTGAGACACTGAAGAAGCAGGTGCTCTTTCGTTGTATGTATTTATTTTTTTGCTATTTGTAAAAACTCCATCGTAATGTTGCAAAATAAAATGCTTAGTGACAGCTTTCTGAGGGTGGTCTAACTTTTTTGGAACCTACTGTAGTGTGTCACAATATTTGCTGCATCTATATTTGAGATATAACATCCAGGTGGATAGGTAATAGTATTGGAGTGGAATGGTGTGTTATACATTGAAGATCCTTTGAAGGTGATGGCCATCATTTTGCCTGTTTACTGTAAACTCCTTTAACCACCCAAAATGTGTTAAACATTGAAGTGCATTATCCCCATACAGTTGCCATGATATTTTATTAAAAGTAAATGAAAACCGAAAGGAAAAATTCCATGAACTGAATCGAACCAGGGGCCATGATTATCTAGCTCGTCACCTCTACTAAATGGTCAAAATGGAAGCCCACTGTTAGGGCTTGCTAGTCGGGAATCTCTCTTTTCAAAACCATCAGCCTACTACCTAGGCCAGGTGCTTGCCCTGTCATTCACTTCCAGTTTGACTACTTAGCAGGTTTTAGGATACAGAATAAAGCCTTGCTATATATTCTAATATCTGTGGGGCCCATTGGTAGAGGCAATGAGCTAGATACTCCGATCCATGATTCATAAATTTTCCTTTTGATTCTGAAGCTCTCTCTCAAGGCAGAAATGGACTAATGAATTCTACTTATCAGTTGTTATCTCCAGTCGTATGAACCTTTTATACCTTCATTTCATGGTCTTACTGAGTGAAAGGATTTTTATTCCTGTTTTCTATGTCACAGTTTGAATCTTTATTGAACAGCCTCTATGCAATTAGACAACATTTAATTTAAATTACTTTATCCACAACATAGGCTTGAATTATTGAGATTCTACAATATTCAGTTTAAATTTTCCCCTTTGTTTCAGATAATGGAAACAGCACATGTAGATGCTGTCATGATTTTAGGAGAAGCTTTTGCAGAGGATAAACCTTTCAACTTTGGAACCCAGGATACTTCACGACGAGTGCAGAAAATCATTCCCATTATGTTGCAGCATAGGCTAACACCACCACCAGAAGAAAGTTATTCTTTGCATCGTAAATTAGCTGGTGCTTTTCTTTTATGTACGAAATTAAAGGCAAACATAAATTGCAAGCCAATCTTCGACGAAATTAGAAATTCGTACAAATTTTCAGAAGAGTTTTTGCAAAAGACTAGAACTATGGTCTAGAATTTAGAATTAAGATAGTCATTTAGAATTTTTTTTTTATAAATCTTGAATAAAATATTTGTAAATATATAAATAAGTAGAAATGTGTATTTTTATAAGAATTAAAGTTTGATATTTATATATGTTTCAATTTTGGAATAATTTGTAATTATGTACATTCTATATGAGTTTTAATTTTTAATATCTCAAGAATAGGGACTTATGAATTTATTTGTTATGATTTTTGTTTTTGAGATTTTCTTCTTTATTCTAATGTAATTAAACCTGAAAGACTTTTTATTTGTAATGTACTGGGCGATTCGCTCGAAGGTGTTGAGGAAATTTTCCATCAACATGTTGACATAAAATGTTGCTGGGAAATTTCGGCAATGTTGTGCCGAATTTCATCTTTGAGGTCTTCAATAGTTTGTGGTTTATTGACGTACCGGTACACTTTACCCTTAAGATAACCCCAGAGAAAGAAGTCTTAACAGTGTCAAGTCACATGATCTGGCGGCCAACTCATATCACCTTGCTGCGCGATAACACAACCATTAAATTTTTCTTGCAATAACTGCATGGTTTCATTGCGCCATCCTTTGAAACCATGTCTTCCACATCCATATCACTGATTTTAGGCCACAAAAAGATGGAAATCATATTGAAGTCCATTGATGGTAACAACAATGTCGAAGAAGTAAGGTCCAATCAACCCCCCCTGCCCAAAATCCACACCAAACTGTGACTCGTTCAGGATGCATAGGAAGTTCTTCAATCATTCTTGGATTTTCAGATCCCAAATTCGACAATTTTGTTTGACAAAGCCGGTAAGAAGAAAACGTGCTTCATCACTAAAGATGTTTTTTTTTTCCCCGAAAACTTACCATCAACTCGTTGCTTCTCCAAAACCCAATTTGCAAACACCCAACTGAACCTTGTAAGGAAACAAATGCAAATCTTTCATCAAAATTCTTTGAAGAGACTTCTGGAAAGGCCTACTTGTGACTGCGACGACCGATTGATGTGGAAGGATTTCTTCAACACTTTCACTTACATCAGCTGTTTGCATTTGACCGAGCTGTACAAGAACGGCCATTGCTTTTTTGTTTGCAACTGAACCAGTAGATCAAATTCACCATGGTGTTAAGAGAAGGTGCATTATGGTGACCAAAAAAGTGCAGCATCTGCAAACAGTTTTCGTAAAATGTTCACAATTTTTACAGTTTCTATACGTTGTTCGATGTTTAATAATGACAGCACATAAAAATCTCCGAAAAAAATGTCAGTTCATTTTGGGAGACCTTTTACCCTGATATGTGTGTATTTAATTGCATTACATATGATGAAGGAAGTGATCTCCATTTTCTGTCAGGCACGTTTCGACCAGGCACTCCCATGTTTCTGAACTTATCGGCAGGATATAGAGGGGAATAGCAGCAATTTCACATCGGATGGTTTCCTTCTATTCCTCGCAAGGTTTTCAATGTGTGTCATAAAAAAAATTGGAAAGTGTTACTTAAATCAAAAATAAATATTTTTTTTTTTAACTAGCACCCTTCTCCTCAGGGATATATTCGTGAAAATATGGTAATGTTATTGACAGCCCGCAATTATTCTGTAGATTTCGAGTAATGCACAGTTAGTAGCAATGCTATGAAGTTCTCAATTTTGTTCCTGCTGTAAAATTTTTTATAAGTAGCCATTAAGTTATTTTTAAATGTGGTAAAATGGCTATGGAAGTGATCCAAATGCGGCAAACCACATATGGAAATGATTGTCTGACTTGTAGAATGGAATGCACACTTCAAAAATGGCATGAGTCGCTGGAAGATGACCCGAGAGAGTGGCGTCCCACCCTCTGATGAAAACCATGAAATTGTGCACTTGTTGCTAGCCAATAACCACCGAAGGAGGATAAAATATTACTTTGGAGTATCACGAAGAAAACTGTGGGAGTCAGGTGAGTGGTTTCTACTGCATGACAACACACCAACCCATTCATCAATTCAATTTTGTCCACCAGTTTTTGGTGAAGGAAAAATAACAGCCATCGAACATCCTTCATACTCCCTGACCAGGCTCCTCCATACTTCATCTGTGTAAAAGAAGAGAGTTTTGAAGAAATATAGGGTGGGCCAAAAAAACTTGCCACTGAAAATTTCTAAGTCCAATGGAAACGATCCACAAAGGGGTGATCGATTCCATTGGACTTAGAAATTTTCAGTGGCGAGGTTTTTTTGGCCCACCCTGTATAACCGATCAAGAGAATTGTGACTGCTGTTCTGAATGGGATCAGCAGACTTTCAAAGGGCCTTTGAGAGCTTGTACAAATATTGTACGTGGTGCGTGGGAGAGGGAATCACGTAGAAACAAAATTCCTTTTTTTCTCGTAGTTTAGTAATTTTTTTAAAAATAGTTCTGGAACTTTAGAATGCACTTAGGCATATTTTTTGAGTTCATTGTGGGTGATATAAACTTGGAAATTTTGTTTCGTTTGCTTCATACCTTTTTAATGCACAGTTGCTAAGTATGAATTATCTTGAATTGAAATTGGGTGAATCATTTTAAATGACCCTGTATTATATCAGCCAGATCTAGTTGGCTGTCCTATTATTGCTATTATTAATGCTGATAGTGTTTTTATATTTTAATATGTCTTGGAAAAGAAAAAAAAATTAATAATGAAATATATGGAAAAATCTCGGATGTTGTGAACATTCCAACTTAAACTGATTTATTGTTACATGTAATAATAATTCCCAAAAAATGACAAACTTCAGTTGATGTTTCCATAAATTTAATGAAAAATTTCTTTATTATTGTAATTTTATATAAAAACATGATATGATAGGAGATAACAGATACCAGATGTCATTATCAAACAAAACCATTTATTGTATCTCATTACATCAATTCAATGAGGGGAATCAGCAAGTTTTGTTTAATTTTATTTATTTGTACATTTAATTGTGTCAATTATGACTGAAATTATATTCCTCAAAGGAAATGGAGGAGGCAGGAAAAAAGAAAGAAAAGTAAGATCATTTGTCAATGTATATTCTGATTTTTTCATTTTATTTTTCATTTTTATTTAATAACTATATTCTGATTTAGAATTTAAATAATTTTTCATTTCCAGAGACAATCAAAAATAAATATTTTAGGTTAGTTAAGGTCAGCTGACATTAAAATTTGATATGTGGGTTTGAGTTTGTGTAAATTTATAAGGCAGTTTTCTCAAAACAAGAATTAGATATCTTGAGATTTAATTTAAAAATTAATTTCATTATGTTCGTCACACGACATTGTCAATTTCATTTGGCTGGGAGGATATACAGCATACAGAAAGAAAGGAACTTAACCTTAAATCATTCCAATTAAACGATGCCACACGCATCTGTCTCTACACACAAAGCTTGTTTCCTCTAATGCCATTCTTTTCTCCAAGAAAATCACAAGGAAAAAAGTAATTTGAATGTCTACGAAAAAACACTTTAGATGAAAGGGAAAAAATGCTTGTCCATTATTCTGAGTATCGCACTCAAAGTAATTAGTCTCCAGAAATAAAAAAAAAAAGCAAAAAAAAACAACAAAAAAAAAACTGCTTTTAGCGTAATCCAGGAATACTGGCGTGGACGTAGTAGTTTTCTATTCCCTTTGGGGTGATTTTTTCAAGTGAGTCCCCTTGCCTCTCAACATTGGGGTGGTTTTTTTTTGTTTGTTTTTTGTGAGTCTCCTTGTCTCGCACTGAACAATCACCCAAGCATTTTATGCCGTAAATTGATGGCCTTCCAATTTTCTGAGTCTCCTTGTCAGCACAATTTTTGGCCAACCTGTGCTAAACCGGTTGTAAAATTGTTGAGAAATTTTCCAATCTCTGGTATTACTGAATTGGAAACATTGCATATCCTCTCTTTCAGCTCATCAATATCGTTGAGTTTGGTCTCGTAAGCTTGATTTCAAATATCCCCACAAAAGAAGGCAAGAGGGTCAAGTCAGGTGACCTTGCTGGCCATTCTATCGCACCTCTTCGACCAATCCATCTTTGCGGGAAAGTGTTGTCCAGCAAATTGCATGCAATTAAAGGGTAGTGCACTTGAGCACTTTTTTCCGTCGAATATGACTACAATAAAAAAAAATAGGGGTTCCATTTAAAATTTCAAACTTGCTCCCAGCTATCCTCTGAAAGGGTGGGAAGGGCTCATTTTAGCACTATTAAATACAGTAGCTTTCAAAAAACATTGGATGCTTTTTTGTTTCATCATCTTTTTCCAGCTTTGTCAAGGTGATGGAATGACTACACTCTGTTTATCGCCAACCTACCCCACAGTTTACCTGAGGCAATAACCTACTTTCTTTGTAAAGGCTGACTCTATCATTCTTTCACTCTTGTCTGTGAGCCTTAACAAAAGAAAGTAGGCTATTGCCTCAGGTAAACTGTGGGGTCGACTGGCAATAAACAGAGTTTAACTGCAAAATATATTTGAAATTGAATAAAAAGATGGCAAAACCGGTTGTTGGGTTTTTTCATCAATAAAATGTAAAATATATTGCAAAGCCAGTATATGTTACCGGGTGTCCCAAAAATGAGCTACGATTGGAAAAATCAATTAATGTAAAAAGGAAGGTGATAGAAATGTACAGTTTGCTGCATTCTGTTTAGGAAACCAGGGAATTTATTCGTAGTAAGTTTCAAAATTAGTTACAAAATTCGTGGTGCAACCTCAGGAGAAAATTCACAGATGCCTGTGCAAACATTTCAGTTGGAATGCTGAGCGAGATATAGAATGCCGATCTGACAAGAGGGAATGTGTAGAGAATAGCAGCTCCATCTATATGTGTTGACGAACTTTGTTACTAATTTTGAAACTGTGCGAATAAATTCCCTGTTTTCTTAAGCAGAACGCAGCAAACCGTACATTTCTATCGCCTTCCGTTTTTCGTTAATTGATTTTTCAAATCGTCGCTAATTTTGAGACACCCGATATATACAGGGTGACCCATTTTAAAGTTTCCCCTGGAATATCTCGAAAACAACACATGGGATAGAAAAAAGTTTCGAATGATTTATGTCTTGGAGGGGGCAATCGAATGGTACTAAAATAGACCCCCCCCCCCTATTTTTAACATACTATCCGAATATGCAATAAAACATGGGGATTCCTATTTAAAATTTCAAAGTTGTTTCCTGTGCCACCCCAGGGGATGGGGTAAGGGGTCTTTGTGTCTCATGTAAATATCACAAAGGAAAAATAAAGGATTTTGTCCAGCATTTTGACTGATTGTGTGCAGCGAAAGAAGCATGACCCCTTAGAGGGTCTGTAAATAACATTCAAAAAAATCGTTGACAAGTATTTTTTCTTTTTTCGACTAGACGTGCATTTTTCGAGATATTAGACCGTTCTGCAACTTTTTATTCACCCAGTATAGTGATTTGGGAATTCTAGCAAATATGAAGTGTGGCTAAAAAAAAAAAAAAAGACCGATCGATCTACAGACAAAGAGTGCACTTGTCTATTTCAAACGCAACATGGCCGAGTCATGTGACATTCCTGCCGCCGAATCAAGTGTAGCTGTTAGTTGGGCCGTGACCTTCGTTCGTATCGGACTTTGCAGCCCATCGGAAAAATGTTAAGTGTTTTAAAACAGCAACGCATTAATGTGAAATTCCTTGTGAAACTTGGAAAATCCGCCACAGAAACTCATTCTTTGTTAAAAGAAGTATACGGTGATGAATGTTTATCATGCACTCAGGTGTTTAAGCGGTTTAAATGGTTCAAAGAGGGATGAGAAGTGATTGAAGATAACCCACTTCCAGGACGACCTAGCACGTCAACGATGGGATGATGTTTTTTCGACATCCACGGGGTTGTGTCAACACCACCTACAGATAAGGCCTGGGCGTTGAAACGTCATTACATTGTTACATTACCTCAGTAGGGAAAATTCAGGGCTTATTATTGGTGGAAATACGATTAACAATTCCCTACTGAGAGGTGATGTAACAATGTAAAGACATTTCAGTGCCCAGGCCTTATCTTTACATGGTGTTGGTTGTATACATAAAGTGGGTACCAGAAGGTCAATCCTAACGACCTCAAAAATTAGAAGAAAGCGGCCTGATTTCTGGAAAAACAAGTCATGGATTCTTCATCAGGACAACGCCCCAGCCCATACTTTATTGTCCGTCAAGACGTTTGTGGCCAAGCATGGGATCCCTGTGTTGGAACATACACCCTATTCACCCGACCTTGCCACGTGTGACTTTTTTCTATTCCCCAAGGCGAAATCAGTACTGAAAGGAACGAGATTTGAGACAGTTGAAGCTGTGAAAGAGAAAGCGAAAAAGATCATGAATATGCTTTCTGAAAAAGGTTGACCAATGGAAAATTCGCATGGAGTGATGTAGGGATAGTGGAGGGGTGTATATTGAAGGGGATAATGTTAAAATTGTGAAGGATAAAAAATAAATTAATCCGTTTTTTTTTTGTTTTTTTTTTTAGCCATACCTTTTATATAGAATTTTATCAAGAATGGATCAAAACCCCCCTTCATCTATTTTTGATTTTATGCTATTCATTTTATATTATTGACAAATAAATTATCATAAAAGTAAGCTATGACATAAGCTGTTGATAAGGCTTTAATTATGTTTGCATTACTGATTATGAATCACTTCAAAACAAATTCCGAAGTTAGTTTCATTGTTTATAAACAATTAGTCAGAAAATGAATATGAAGAAAAAGTCAAAAGTTTCCTTAACCTTAAAGGTACCCAGGAACAAGGTAAAGTTTGTTTATCTCAATTGTATGCTAATGAGGTCAGACAATGTCACTGGGGATGCTGAGAGATTATAAATCGCTCGTTTTAGCAAGTCACACTTGAACAAATAAAAGCTATGCAATTTATTCAAAAGTGCAACTTTAATAGGTGCACTATTTGATGATTATGACGATGACGTTTTATTATGACATCTTGGTAGGAGGTCCCTCCCAAATGCGATTTAAACTTTCACTTAAGATGAACGCGACTAGAGTAAGTTGATGATAAACATCTGGATACAAATCCCCGGTGGTGCTATTTGTATATCGAATAAAATAAGACAAAAGATCGGATGTCATTAGGGAAATATAATAAATCGGCTTTACAATAGAATGAACAACAGCGAAGGAGCGATGCGAAAGGATTGAGCGAAAAAAGATGTGATCATGACGTCATGCTCAACATAATAGGATCCGATGGGATTTTTTACCGTCGGATTTTTGCAATTAAATGTCGGGTGTGCGTAGTGGAAAGTCGGATGTATGGCCTTTGTAATAACAAGCTTACATTCTTTTATTCTGCTTGGTAGCTGGTGTTAAACCGTTATCCGTCGCTTCAAAATTGCCCATCCACCAATATGGCAACGGTGAAAGTAGCGGTTCGAGTCCGTCCATTTAATCAGCGGTAAGGCTTCTTTTTTGTTTGTTTATTTATTTATTATATTACATTTTTCCCTCTCCAATCTTTCTTCGTTTATCTATATCAGATAGATGTCTCGATAATTTTCAGAGTTACGGTAAAAAAATTGCTAACTTGTTATCATAACAACCCCCTTTCACTGATTTCGGAGTATTGGGTATCTGGAGATTATCATTGATAAAGTAATGACAGGGGGGAGAGGTCTAGTAATCTGTCACTTCTGGCTTCTAACCGATTTTTTTTTTAATTCTTATTTTACCCTTTAGTTAAAAAAAATAAAATAAAAAATAAATACAAACTACGTCATGGACGCTTAACTTGTCACCATCATTATGTTACCATGTTTTTATTACCAAAACCATGAATGAATGATTTTACCAGCAGAGAATAATTGTGTTATTCTTAAATGAATCTTGGATATGCAACCTGAAATGAAGCAAGATTTGACATATTGATTTCCCTTAAAAATTTTTCCTCTTCTCAAAACTGAAATGACATACTGGTTAACTATTCAATTTCAGTAACCGTTATAAATGGTTTCTTATTGTTTCAGAAATAAGCAAATAAACAATAACAAATGCCAAGTATAAAGCAGCAGTAGTACCTTGATTAATCAAAACCGTACTTATCCAAGCGCAATTTCTCGTAAAATATTCAGTATTTACGGTAGAGTCTGCTTATATAAGAGTCACCTCAGGAACAGAGGAAATTGCCCTTATATCCGGACTGTTCTTGCAACTGGACCACACATAAACAATAAAATAGACAAAGAGTAATAGAGATGATGTTTAAGCAATACGACTGGTTTATTGTAATACAGTCGTCCCTCCCCAAGTTGGCAACCTCAGCTCCAGGGCCTTGCTGTCTTGTGGATTTTCCCGATTTGTGGAATTCCAAGATTGCAGACAATACAAAAAAAAATCATTTAAAACTGCTATTTCCAATAATAAAACATTTGGAACACACTTCAATTGAAGATTGCAAAAATAAATAAAAGTGTCTTTAAGTAGCAAAATTGTAGAAGTTTTAATAACCTATGCGTTTCGAATTGCATTTCATCTTCAGGGTAGAGAGCGACTACAACCAAGTCAGTCCCCCACTACCGAATATATAGTATTTCTCCACCAATTAGAAGACAGTACTTCTAATTGGTGGGTTAACAGAGAATATGCCTGCTGATTTGTCAAGGTATTTAATGACCATTTACAATATTTCACAAAACGATACACAACGTTACAATTATTTGGAATTGCTCTTACAACCGAATTGTTCTTAAAAGCGGACTGCTCTTGCTCTTGTAAGCGGACCTTATTAGTGGTCTCCATTAGTATTTCTTTTGTTGATGATCCTGTTTACTGTGTCCAGAATAGGATTTCTTTCAAAGTTGGTTTGGTTATTGAAAGATTGCGTTCGTAACATGTATTCTTCATTAAAAAATATTAAATATAGTAATGTTTTTTTTTTAAATTAAGACAACCTTAATCATAAGTCACGTTTTAATTTTTTAAAGGAAATTGTAGCCACTTATGCAGGGAGGCGTGCCTCTATAATTGGCTGTCATTTTGAGATTCGTGGAAAATAACCTGTTCGAAGAAAGTCAGCTCATCTTAATTCTCATATTAATTTCCATAATAACTTTCATTGCCCCCCCCCCCAAAAAAAAAACCCAAACTGTATGCATTAGGGGAACTATAAAATTGGTTAATTTTGAATATTTTAATCATCACCGAATTAGTTTTGTTGGCAGAAATCCCCGACCGGAAGACATTGTCCGCCATTTTGGGTTTCAGGAAAAAATTGCTGACTAGTGGAATCCTGACTTGTGGAGGGACGACTGTACTCTGTTTCTACGAACTGACAATTCTCGATTCTGGAAACTCGATTTGACAAACCAGATTTGTGGATCTAGTTTTAGGATTCCAATCGAGTTCCACGAATCGAGTTTCTGTCTCGTTTGTCCAATTGCATTGTGGCATTGTTTGAAAGTGCAGTATGCCGTGCATTATGGCATTGTCAAGAATATGGATACCTAACAAAGGCATAGAATTTTGTATATTTTTCTATTTATGCGTTTAAAATATCTGCTGTTTACTAATCCATTAGCTTTATTAGTCCATTAGCTTTATTATCAGCATCATAATTTATATATTTTATGTAGAATTGCCAAGCCAATCACAGCTCAGATGTTTTGTAAAATGCGAGTGCGAGCCTGCGATGTGAAACTAGCTTCGTCAATGAAACGATTTCTCAGAACTAGTTTGAACGAAATGAGTTTCAAACGCAGTTGGTGAAAAGAGTTTTGGTTCCACGACTTTTCGGATCTAGTTTTGCAAACTGAACCAAGAAAAACTTGGTTCGTGGAAATTGGGCTTTACAGCTTATGTGTTTCGAAGCAATAGAGAACCAGTGAATAACAGATGAGAATAAGCACTATTTAAATACAGTGTTAGGATTAAGGAGCCAGTCATGATTGACAAATGTGACACTATTATAAGATTAGAGGTATGCGTCAGCCAATCAGGGAGTTTCTTGAGGTTAAGTGAAGAATTCCCTGACTGGCTGACTTACAGTTGCATTTTTTCCTACAGTTATTTTTTAATTACATCAAGAACAAGGTCGAAATAGAAACGGATTTGATTATTTAATAATTGACTCTTCAATCCTAACACGTACATAAATAGTGCCTATTCTCATCTGTTATTCACTGGTTCACCAGCTCTGTAGATGAAGCTATTGCTTCGAAACACGTAAGCTGTAACAATAAACCAGTTGTATTGCTTTAACATGTCTATTACTCTTACTTTAGCTAGCAATACAAGATCCTGATACTATGTTTATATTCAATGATATAGAATAGACACTTGAGTTTTTGACAGAGCATCCAACACGTCGAAAAGGCGACATCCTGATGATGGCGATCAAAACGAGCCTTACTTTCTTGATGCACTTGTTCTAACTGAACACTATTTGTGCCCCTAGCTTCAGCCAGTAATGTGGGTTGGTCTAGGCACATAACATCATCAATGTATGTACCAATAAGTAATTGTTTTGGAAGCTGTGGCGAGTATCCATGTGATAAGTAAAATGGGTAAATGTGTCGAGCTTTGTCATGCTGTATTGAGTGCAAACGAAATATTGGGCAAATGAATGTCCCAAGTTGTTGGATGTGTCAGAACAACTTTTTTAAATAAGCGATGAGTGTGCGGGGAATAAAGATAAAGCGACGAAACTCGAAGGGCAGCTTCTCGGGGATATTTAAAAAGAAAAACCATTTCTGTTTTTTTCGATTTTCGCTTTCGATTTTTTGAAAAATTTGGTAAGCTCTACCAAGCTGTTTAGAGTGGCCCCTAATTTTTGACTCATTACAGATTTACTACAAATAAAACGTGCATGAATATATAGAAATCTTCTTTATTTGAAAATCAAAACCTCCAAAATAAGATTCATCATCATATGAAGCTTCAAAAAGTTCTTTCCACTCCTCTTCTGTAAGATTTTATCAGTATCCCTTTCTGTGATAAACTGATAGAATCTTCGCCATCCCACAAAAGAACAACCTTCGCTCCATCCATGCTATTACTCATGTATTACCAGTTTTTAAGAAGTTCCTTGCTCTCATCATATCTGGTAGGGAACCTATTTCGGTTTGGAATTGTTGGTGCCATTTTGCTTTAGAAGTTTGATGTTCGTCAGATGGAAGTTTGAAAAACTTTACTGATGTTTGAAATTTTATTTCAGTTTTCAGCTTTAATGTTACAAATTTACTTATCATGGCAGCATGGTAGGAAACTTTGTACAGAAACATGATCGTAATGACCTATCTATCGGCTTAATGATTGTCGTCATTTTGTAGTAATGAAATGTGTAGTGTATAGATGATGTAATATAATGTATAATATGCTATTAAGTATGTTCAATATAATGTATGTTAGTTTTGCTTGAATTTGGTTTGAAGCCCCCCCTCTCCCCCAACATCATGCTTTCAGTCTGAAATTATAAAAAATAAATACTTAAATATTCGTTTTCATCATAAACCACATTTATAACCACATAAAATAAAGTACATTACACTGCAGGGAAAGATACAATCATGTAAAGATACAATCAAGGAAAGATACAGTAAATCCAAACAGCTGGTTCTGATAAGTCATACATATCTGAGCTTCACCGTTATGCCATTTGGCTGTTCTCTATTCAACAATGCCCTCCCATGCATGACTAAAATCGGATATGGCACTAAGAGTAGAGGTTTATTGTCATGCAGTAAATAAAAATATTTCGTGTCAACTGATGAACGGAAACACATTAACCAAATTAAACACGATCAATCATCAGTATCCAATATATTTTTTTTCTCAACAGCCGCACGTCGTTATCTAAGGCCATTATTAACCAAGGTACCACTGTATTTTTTAATAAATAGCTGCACGTTTCGAAGATAAATTCATCAGGAGAGCAAATGCACAAAATAAAGAAATCTTGCATTGTATATACAGATTCGAGTAGATGAACTAACCAGTCAGGAGTTTATCGGGGAAAATAAGCATTGTGGTTGCTCCTGATTGGATAATAATAACAGGTTGGAAATAATTTTCAAAATCATATCGATTAAGAATCTGTGAAATTAGTGATTAAGAATCTTGCTGTTCTTCGAAGATTTCGATATCCTCTAATAGTTGAATCTTCTTAACAGTTTCTGGAAAGCTTCAATACATTCATGACCTCATCAATACTACCAAAATCGTGTTTATGGTAAATTGTGTATTCAGCAAAGACAGATTTGCCTTCACCATAAGTAAGAGAGACCCTATGACCATAAAAATTGCATCAAAAACCCCACCCTTCTTGAATATGATCTTGGTACTGTTGTTGGATTGCTTCAGCAATCGTCTGCAGTTTTTGTTTGTGTGATAAGATTGCTGTATTTTCAACTCCCAATGAAATCAAATTATGACTGATCTGTCAGAACTTGCCTTCATCATGAGCCTAACCCTAAAAGGCTAATCATATTTGACGAGCACAAAAGCTAATGTGCCTTCTAAACAAAAAAACGGAGGAATTTACCTGAATACCGCATCGTCCTTTGCAAGAGCTAAGTATCAAGTGAGTTGACACATGTAACCAAAGCAATTGGTACGACTTCTACAAAGAGAAAGCCAAAAAAGCCAACTCGTGTTAGTGATTCAAGGCAGAAATCCTGAATCCAAGGCACAAATCCTGAATCACAGGATAATGGGTATAACAAACAACTTCTAGCCATCCTCTTAACACTATCTTGCTGGCAAAGCTGCACTCTCCTACAATGCTGTAGCATGCATTGATGTCAATATTTCTCTTTTTGCCTCACACTCTTCTCATGATGCTTCACAATTAAAAATGTAATTTTTTGAAGAGCCTAAATCTATTCCTAAATATTGACTCTGTCATATTCAGCTGTGGGCCGTGTATATAATCTTAACAATGGAACTGTAACCATTTGATTTCACTTGATCAATAGTGAAAAGCCATATGCAATTCATGTGAGATGAAAAGTACTGAGACACGACAGCCTATCAGCAGAGCTACGAAATGATCCAAAGGGTGGGTGTCACGGTTTTTTTCTGTTGATGGGATGCACTCTTATCTTTAATAAACTGTAAGTTTCCTGGATGTTGTGCTTCTTTCTTTCTGCCATCTTCCTTTATAGAGTTGGCAATCCATATCCTGGAAACTTGTGATCTTTACTATTTAAGTTATCAATAAATTCATTTATTTTTCCTCAGAAATGTTTTTTCCTAACCATTTTGATGTTGACTTTACCGTTTTGTTTAAATTTTACTGTTTCATCTAAATAGGGAACTGGATCAAAATTGCCAAAGAATCATTGAAATGGAAGATAAGAAAACTAGAATAATCAATACCAAGGTAGTATTTTTATGCAGAATTCAGAGAAGGTCTTCATTTTTTTTTTTTTTTTTAATTTATGTGAAATGTGAGATTTGAGTTAATTATAAAATAAACCACTTTATGTTTGTGTAGATTCCAGTCTCATTTCAAGATGGAGACCTTGGCCGTGAACGTATTAAAGAATTTTCTTATGATTACTCGTATTGGTCATTTGATTCAAGAGATGAGAATTATGTTCCTCAAGAACAAGTACTGAATAAAATAATTACATGTTGATTTAAAAATTATACAGTTATCACAATGTTATTAATACATTAGGCTTTCAACATTTATTTTCAATGCAAATAAAGTTTTAGAGTTATCCTTAACAAAAAGAAAGAATGCTCATACAAGGCTTGACAATTAATAAATGAGACTGGTGCTACTTTGAGCATGTTCAAGCATGTGCGACCACAACGATGCGTGTTTTCGATCTATAAACTATTCTTGTTGCCATGCGTACAAGTTACAACAATAAAGTTGAACACACCTATATATTTCTCGTGCTTCAACTGCAAGCAGTCATTAGTTGATGTTCCGATATCAAACATGTAACAAAGGGCAAACATTAAGTTCTGTTTTAAACTTGGAAAAACCACCACAGAAACTTACAAGTTGATAAAGCAGGGTTTATGGGGTGCACCACACAGTTTGCCCTTTTGATGAAAAATTTCCGCCCTGAAAATGCACCTGCAAAGGAAAATCTAAAAATCTCGTAAAGGATTAAGGAATTTCAAAAAGAACTGAGTATTTTTTATAGAAAAAAATCTTTTTTGAAAACATAATGCCCTTTTTTTTTTTTTTTTTAAATTAAGTGCCTTTGTTTGATAACGTCATGCCCTTTTTAGCCCTTAGCACTCTGCCCTTTTTAAAGTCTAGAATGAATCTTGATAAAGCAAGTGTATGGTGATGATGCACTATCTTGTGGACATGTTTTTGAACGGCTTGCTAGCTTTCGTGATGGCCGGGAAGAGCTGAAAGACTACAAACACATGGGATATCCGAAAACTTTTCGAACATGGGAAATGATCGAGAAGGTGAGAGAACTTTTTTTAAGTGATCGGCAAATGAACGTGAAAATGATGGAAGAAGTCTTAAACATTAACTGAGAAACAATTCACCAAATATTGACACAAGATTTGGACAAAAGAGACTTGTGCTTGATTTGTGCCACATTTCTTAACAGATGAGCAAAAAGGAAACCGAGTGGACGCTTGCACGGAATTCATTGCGGCCGAAGATACCAACCTGAACTTTCTGGATTCAGTTGTGACGGAACAAAAACAGGTGCTATCAATATGACCTCGAAACAAAACGACAGATCATGGAATGGCGGTTCCCATCATCCCCACGAAAACGGGAATTCCGGTATGAAAAGCCAAGAACAAAAGTAATGTCATCACTTTCTTTGACAAAAGTAGCATTATCCATAAGGAGTTTGTTCTGCCTGGACAAACAGTCAACAAGGAGTACTACAGGGAGATTTTGCAGCGTCTGATTAAGAGAATCTATCGAGTACAGCCGCAGTTTCATGCAAAAGAAGTTGGTTTTTACTGCAAGATAATGCCAGACCGCATACAGCATTGCTTGTCAAAAGTTCTTAGCCAATAACGGAATTGCGGAGATCTATCACCCTCCCTATTACCCAGATTTGTCTCCACCAGACTTTTTCCTCTTCCAAGGGTGAAAACAAGTCTGAAAGGACTTTTGAGAATATAGAGGATATCAAAAAGAATGTTACAGCCAAACTTGGAAGGGTTAAGTCAAGGCACTTTAAAGCAGTTTCCAAAACTTGTTTGACCGCTCCATTAAGTGTGTAGCCTCAGAAGGTAACTACTTTGAAAAATATTAAACAGTTTTGCCAGAAATATGTCTTGTATTTGTTGAATCCATCCAGTCTCGTTTATTAATTGTCTCACCTTGTTTCAATATCAGCAATATGAAGCATACAAGTGCATTTACATTTTGTTCAAATTTTTGACAGGTCTTTGAAGATTTGGGAACTGACGTAGTAGATAGTGCATTTGAAGGTTATAATGCATGTGTTTTTGCATATGGGCAAACTGGCTCTGGGAAAACGCATACAATGATGGGGACACCTGTAAGTATAACATCAATAACACGAATTTCAAAGTTAGAATGTATTTTGTTGGTACTTAATGCTTTAAATTTGAATTTCTTTTTAGGATGCCATTGGTCTTATTCCTCGAATATGCCAGGTAGGTTCTTACAAATAAATCTCTTTAAGATCCACAATATAACTGGCACTTTGAATGAAAATGCTGTTGAATGTCTCAAGTGAAGGTGCACTGACTAGATGATAACTGGAAAGGAAACCTCTTGCCCACAAAGAAAATTTATTCAGCGAATACGTATTTCGAACTCCTTGAGTTCATTATTCGATGCTAGATTTGGAGGTGAATTGCCAAAAGCCATTGTTTATAGATGAAGGAGGTAGTACTTGTGGCAAGAGGTTTCCTTTCCGGTTATTATGGCGTTATCCACAGTTATCTCCAAGTACTCACTGACTAGATTGATCTACCCCTTACTCGTGTATTCAACAACCCTTTTGGGCTTTAAATCTTATTTATATTTATTTAATGATGGTTGTATCTTGTTTTCAATTTTTTTTTAAACTTTAATTCTAGAAAATGTTTGAGAAGATGAAAAAACATAAAAATCCCGGGATTAATTGTCGGACTGAAATAAGGTATTTTTTTAAATTGAGAAATTACATTTGGTTGTTTTGATTGAAAATAAGTCAATAATCTTGTGCATGCTTGTGAATAATGATTAAATGATTTTTCTGAGCTATGGTTGTTGATTGGAGAAGCATCAATAGGTGTCTAGTGTTATAATAAATTATCTGAAGTATAGAGTGGATCAAGGGAATTTTAAAAAGGGAATTTAATGGATTTGTTCTTGCTTCTTTAAACGATGCAATAAGTATCAAACTATTTTCTTGTGTTGTTTATTCAACTAAAAACTGATCTGTAGGCATATGTCAGAATATCAGAAATCTGAAAAATTATATATACATGCTGCCACTCTATTTTGCGGAACATGGGAGACAAGATTTCACCACCCGCAATATAGCAAGTTGCGATATCAAGAGTTTGCTGTTCCACAAGAGATGGCACCACCTTAAATAGCACTATGTTTAAATAACAATAACACGATCATTTCATCTTTAATAGATTAATAATATCATTTCATTACATAATGGAATATGTATTAATTTAAGCCATAAAATTTTCTCGTTAATACATGTATTTTTGTACTATTTATCATACAGTACTTGTTTCTTTTTAAATAGAAAATTAGAAAAAGAAAATAACACATGAATCGTAATTTATGATAAATTTTGAACAAAAGAATCCATTGTTAATTGCTTTGTTGATTCCCTCTTTTTCTTTTGGGCAATTTCTATAATTGCTATTAAACGCAGAAGGGAACTGAAAGATAGTCTTAAATTGATTGCCTCAAAAGGTACTGTTCAAAGAGCCAATGATTAAAGTTGTCGGATGAACTTGCCTTCCTCATGTACATAAAGTAAAGTCCACTTATAAGAGTTGTGGATATAAGTACAGTCCAGATTTAAGAGGAGTTTTCTTCCTATCACTGACCAAAATTTAGCAAAATGATTGAAGAAACATTACCATTAACACTGATGTACACTTAACGACCAATTTATTAGAGACACCCCGCTAATAGCGTGTTGCGCCTCTTTTAGCGGTGGCAACTGCCTGAATACATGCTGGGATGGATTCAACAAGGTGTTGAAACTGCTGCGGAGGAATAGCAGCCCAGGCTGACATCACAGCGTCCCGTAAATGGTGCAGGTTGGATGGTTGTGTGGGAAGGTGTCAGATGGTTCTCTCCACTTCATCTCATAAATGCTCGATCGGGTTGAGATCGGGCGACCGAGCTGGCCACTGATGAAACTGTCCGTCATCACCAGGGAACGCAGTCATCATGAACGGGTGTACCTGATCAGCAACAATGTTCAGATAGTGTGTCGCATTCAGGGATGTGTCTACGGATATCAGAGGATCCAGTGTTTCCCAAGAGAAGACGCCCCAGATCAGCACTCCTCCTCCACCCGCCCGTACAACCGCCTGTCTGTTGACAGGATGGGTCCATGGCCTCATGCTGTCTGCGCCAGATGCACAGTCTTCCGTCCGCATGATGAAGTAGGAATCGCGATTTGTTGGACCAGGCGACCTTCTTCCACTCATTCAGTGTCTGGTGGCGATGCCTGTGTGCCCTTAGCAGGCGTGCTTTCCTATTTTGCAGTGACAGTACCTGTACTGGCTGCCTGTTGTTAAACCCAGCTCGGTACAAGGTGCGCCGCACCATGTGCTCCGAAATGGGTTGGGATGCTCCCTCATTGAACTGCCCTGCAATTTGTTGGGCTATTCCCGTCCTGTTGCTGTGAATGATTCGTGCCAGTTGCCGTTGGCCTCGTGCATCCATGGTCCTGTTTCGTCTCGAGTTGCGTTTGTTGGAGGTTGGTTTTTGGCATGGCTGCCATTTACAGAATACCCTTGACACTGTTGCATGGGAAAACCCGAGGAGGTTTGTGGATTGCGAAATGCTCAGCTGTGCCTGTCAAGCTCCAACAATCATGCCTCGTTCAAAGTCAGTCAAATCCTTGGATTTACCCATATTCAGTCCACTTCTGCTACTGACTGCAACTTGTGATCCAATGCATTTCTTTTATACACCACTTTGTCCTGTTCCATTGTTTGGGTGTCACTGGGAGGCCAATTCATTTTCTGTATAAGGTGTCTCTAATAAATTGGTCGTTCAGTGTATAATTTTAGAGCCATATACACCATCCTACAATAATAATAATTATTAAAGCATTTCTTGGGAATAAGTATGGAAGTTAACTAAAGGACAGCGGATAGGATTACAAAATTGAAATAAAAACTGTTAAAGGCAAGTCCAAACAGTCAAATCAAAGTTAAGCAGCTGTTATTGTCTACTTGAGTTTTTATTAATGTATCTTTTACTCAGTTGTTGAAATGAAGTGATGAATATAAAGGATGAACAATTAATGGACAGGCTTGTAATGTGAAATGAAGTCTGTTGTTTGACAGAACCTTGTAGAAATTATCCCTAGAAGGATGGTTGACGTTATTTCAGCCACTGAGGTCCAAGAGAATATAAAATAAAATAAATATTATGTTACCTGTACCTGCGTACTGTCCTTTCCGTTATTGTGAAGTTGTGTATGGAGGTTTCTGTTATGTGTAAAAAATATTTCCTACTCTAATATGGATTAATTAGAATTTTGTTTTCACTTTTAGTTATTTGGAAATATATAATGAAAAAGTAAAAGATTTGTTAAAAAACCGAGATAATCAACACCCATTACGAGTTCGAGAACATCCAAGACAAGGACCTTATGTAGAAGGTAAATAGCTGATAATCTATGATAATCTTTTTATTTGATACTGAAATGCAGATTCATTTAAATATATGGCTTTTTATACATGAATTGAAATGAAAACTTAAAATCATGTTAATAAGACAAATAATTAGTCTTATGAGGTTGATTGAATGAAACCCATTTATGGAGTATGATAGCTTTATAACTTGCATGGTAAGAACATGCAAGTGAGTGAGCGTTCATTCTCCTCTCGTGTATGCTGTGCACTCAGATTGTTGACATCATCGCTGGTATGATTCTAAATCTGTTTAGCGTGGATCAACGAGTGGTAATTCGGTTCCTACCAGCAGAAAGATGTTGACCAGTTGACATTATATTGCAGAATAGTGGCAAATGTGTGGTACTGTTGCACAACAATATACTTGTTTGCATATTGTGAAATTATTTCAGCGTTTCATATGAAACGGGTGAAAGATTCTGTACCATCCACCTTACAGCCTCAATTTGTTCAGACCATGAATAAAAGTTTCTAAAGAAAGGGCCACAGAAATAGGAGTGCCGAAGGGGTGGCATATTTGGGCAGCACTTTATAAGGGTGGCATATTTGGCCTACTCAATTGAAAAAAAAAGAGAAAAATAAGGGCAAACCACCTCAGGCAGCCTGACTTCTAGCTACGCCAATGAGGACAAGGATTTCACTCTAACACAGACGTCATTGCCGTGGGAATGAAATACCGGTAATAGTTCAAGGACCAAATTGTTTATTGTGCAACTGATGTTCTTTGCGAACAGTATCTGCTGTCTCCACAAAAGCAGGACATGTCTCAGTTCCTGTGGCAACTTCTTCTAATGAACCCTATTGCATTTGTGCTTCTTTATTAAATTTACCACATCTACTAACGTAATTTCTTTTGTTCGTCTTAATAAAGCCATTCAAATGTGCTTCATTTGGTCATGCCTCGTGCATTTTAATATTATTACAGTGGAACTCTGATTTTGTTTTTCATAAGCCTAACAGCAAAAAACAATCACTACAGGAAAATGTAAAATGAGATCGATGACCATGGAAGCCTGCCGCAGGGTGAAAAAAAATCGCTCTCATTACTTTTGGGACATAGAAGTGTGATGTGGGATGACTTGTATTTGTACGTATAATGTATCTTGCAAAAATTTAAGCTTAATGACTTAGGGTATTTTTGGGGACTGAAGAAAAGTTCTGTATGGAGCTCCTAAAACTTAAAATCGAAGTTCCACTGAAGTTTCTTTATTTGTTCTTGATAAAATTTGTTTGTACTTATTAAAATAGCAAACTGAAAAGAAAATTAAAAATAAGTGTACTGTGAATTTCAGAATTGTCCAAACATTTTGTCATGGATTATTCAGACATTCATGATCTAATGATGAAAGGAAATGCATTACGATCTACTGCTTCTACAAATATGAACGACGTCAGCAGTCGATCTCATGCTATTTTTACGATTACGTTTGTACAGGTAATCTAAATTTTATTTTTTAAAATCTTAATAAATTTCAGACATTAACGTAAAATAAAAAAATGGAAATTGAACCTGGGAATTGGCGTGACCCTGAAAAACCCAACTTTTCAGAGAGGGGCTATCCTTTATCAAAACAAAGAATGAAAGTACTAATAGACACATTAGAAGACGTCTTACATAAAAATAAAATAGGAATAAAAAGAAAGCATTGGCTAGGAGAACAGAAGGGAACCAGTGGGAAGCCTCATGCTGGGATAGGACAAGAACAAGGAGAATGGAAGATGATGAAAGGGTTGTGAACAAAGCATAATAGGTTAACACATAAGAATAAAAGTGACAAGAAAATAAGAATCATAATTAAAAAAGACAGCCGAACCCACTTATAATATCAGTGTCGGGAACTGAAAATTTGCTATTATAAGCGGAGTCTTCTTTTATCCGTAGTTCTTATATGTGGGTTCGACTGTATTAGGACTGAGCAACAAAAATATTGAAATAATATATAAAAAAAATATGGAAATAATATTGAAAAAAAAAAAAAAAAATGAAGCTGATTACAGTCGAACCTCGATATTTCGAATTTCACAAGAACAGAAAAAAATTCAAAATAAAGAGTTTTTGAGATATGTAGGGTTACTTTTAAATCAAGATTCTTTACGTTAATAAAGGTACTGTGAGAGTACAGAGAACAATACGAGATACAATGGTACGCAAACTGCACATGCTCAAACATCTTGTACGCATTAGAGACTTACTAAGGAGATTGAATTTTTTCATGAATTTATTTCATAACACAAGAATCGTCTAACTAACCAAAGTGATGTGAAATTTTTTTTGCTTAGGTACAAAAAATTTCTCAATGAAAAAATCTTAACTCTTTAATGTATTTAAATACTTTGCATTTTGCTGGTACATGAAGTCAAAATTCGACATCGCGAGGTTTTCTGAGAAAATGTTTTGAGATAACGAGGGAAAATTACATTGAATTAAAAGTGAAAATCCAGGGAAATAAAATTTTTTCGAGCTAACGAGGTTTGACCGTATTAAGGAAGAAGACGAAATAGAAAATTTGATAAAAGAGATGGGGGGGGGAGGGTTGTGGAAAGGGAAAGAACAAAGGCACAGAAAGAAACTGTAGAAAGGCTTGTGTCAAATTAGGGACTAAGTGGAGTGTGAGAGGGGAATGGGGAAAGAGTTGATATTATGAAAGTAATTTTGTATAGAAGTGGATTTTGGTTATGTATTAGTCTTTTGCTTAGTCAATAAAAATTTATTTTTTTTTAATACAGTTAAAATATATCCATAGTTTAAAGTTATTCTAAATTTTATAATCCAATGCCATTTTTAACTATGGTTCTTTTGTAGAGGGAACAAATAACCGATTAGTAAATTTTTATCTTTCATGATTATGATTGAATACGTCAAATTAGGATGTGTCTAAGAAGTCCGACCAATGGCGACCAATCGAAAATGAATCACGTGATCACACATCAATTTTTTGTGCCTGGTCTATTTAATATTCAGCTTTTTATAAACATTGTCTATGTCTAAAAATTCCTACTGGTTATGATAAATCACATGATCTAATATCAATTTATCTGTGCCTGATTTATTTGAATTTCAAATTTTTATTAAAAATAAAGACTTCTTCATAATAGAATAAAAAATAAACGCCAGACACGATTAGTCATGAAGATATCACATGATTCGTCTTTGACTGGCCGCCATCAGTCGGACTTCTTAGACACACACTTAGTGTTATTAAAACATTACACTAACTACAGTGCCTGGCACGAAAGAAAAAGGAAACTGGCGCTTGCGTAAATGAAAAAAACTCGTACAACCACTCAAAAACGGAAAGGGAACGGAGCATTACTTATTACTGATGCCAGGAATAAGTAATACCCCGTTTCTTTTTCATTCCTGATTGGTTGAACGAGGTTTTTTTCATTTACGCATGTTTTGGTCCAGAAACATTCAACTTGTCACCTCTACCATCTGGGACACTGTGGACATGATACAGTAAAGCTGTCTCCAAGTGTCCAAAAGAATACAAAGTCATCCATGTAGTAAGCACCTGGCTCGCAGGTGAATTCCTCTTTGAAGTTTTCACATCTTCCTTGCCGTAGGGTGTGGCGTGAGGATCATTGTCACTCCAAACATGGCTATTGCGGCTGTTGAAAACACCATCACTGTAAATACGGCCTCATCCGTATGAAATTTGGTAATGTAGACAGCGCTGAATAAACCAATGACAGAACTGAACTCTGGGTTAGTTCCTTTGTTTCTCAAAATCTTGAACTATGCGTTGCCGACCATTGGTTCCCTTTCTCAAAATACTCAGTTTACAATCCTCTGCGATCTGTAGAAGGTTGACCCTAAAGTATAGAGAGACCCGTATAAATAGAGTGGGATTTACAAAGTGTGAAAACTTGTCATCGCAAATAACAAAATGTTTACAATTCATGTTAAAAAACATGTTTATCTAAATTGTGTGAATTTTGTTATTTCCAACATTTATTCCTTTGTTATTTTATTAAGTTTTATAGATTTATTCCTCTGACTTTTTAAAGCACCATCTAATTATAGAGTGGTTTAATTAAGTTGTTATAAGCCTTACATTGTTTTCTTTTGTCACTTTTTATTTTAGGCCAAATTTGATGAGAATACTCCAAGTGAAACTGTTAGCAAAGTCAATTTGGTAGATCTTGCAGGAAGGTAATGAATTGTGTATTAGCTTTTGACTTTCGGTTAAGAAAAAAAAAGAAATAATGTGGCTTTTTTTATTTATTCGTTTCAACAATTTCAGAAATGTATTTCATTCTAAATAATTACAGTGAACGAGCTGATATAACTGGAGCCACTGGTCAAAGGTTGAAAGAAGGTGGTCACATAAACAAATCTCTTGTTACTCTGGGATCAGTTATTTCAGCATTAGGTAGAATATGAAATAATTGAAATTAAGATTAACAGTATTTGATATTTCACTTAATAAAAACATTAATTCGCTTGTTTTTTTTGCAGCTGATTTATCTAGTTCTTCTACTAAAGGAAAACCAGTGTTCATTCCATATCGTGATTCTGTTTTAACATGGCTACTGAAAGATAGTCTTGGTGGGAACTCCAAAACCATCATGATTGCCAGTACGTGACAATGTTTTACTTAATCTTTAGTCTTTACATAGACCCTGTATATGTATTGAGATTTATGAGGGTAACAATGGGGTTTGATGACACTACTGACAACTGTTGGAAACTTGGGAAAGTACATTGAAAATTTGTACTTGTGCAATAGTCAGTTGTTTATTGTGCTGGAAGTAATGTTAGTGATATCAGAAATGGAGCCTATTGATGAAGAACTATCTGTGATGTTTTTTATTTTTTATTTTTATTTTTTTATTCATTGTTGCATGTCAGCTGTATAATGAACACGGCTTACGTTCACTTCTGCAGGAGTGGCATCAGATTTCGAGAGGGGCAAGATAATGCTCACCCAGAATAGGCCCATCGTGTCATTACTCCTGGGGTTACTGCTCAGGTGGATGGTTTTATCCAGAAAACTCGACTGATCACTATGTAAGTTATTCGTCTTTTGGCGGGAATAAGTACACCATTCTCATAAAACATCTGCAGTACCGAAAGTTCAAACAGTTGGTTAGGTTAGATTAGGAACATCAACTGATGGATCGTCTCCCCCTGCTGCAGGAAGCTGTAATGCACTACACCACGGAAGTTCCACCAAACTGTAACCACGAGCTTCCTGTTGTAAAACGGGCGTTTAGGGAACTGTCGCGGGGGTTCATCAGCATCCAGCCACTGTGCTGCCGTTTCCTATTGTTGTATAAGAGCCGCTTCTCGTCGCAGGTGACAATGCTATCAAGAATCCCTGCTTCTTCATGGCGCAAAAGCAATTCCGTACACACATCCAACCGACGCTCCTTTTGGTTTTCCGTAAGTTCACGTGGGAGCCATTTGTCCTGCTTTTTCACCTTGTCGGTGATCCTGAGGTGTCTACCAACAGTCGACGCTGATACAGCATGATCCCCTGAAAGGTCCCGAACAGTTTTTGATGGGTCCTCTACCACTGATCGCTTCAGATCAGCGTCATTCAACATGCTGGGGCGGTCTGCCAGGCGGAAACTGTGCTGAAGCGCGGAAACCACCTCAAAATCAGACATTTGACATGCAACGACCTGATACTACTGCATATGCAATTTTCTTGGTCTTAATTACTTAATTTCTTTATTACTGTGAAAATCTATCTCATATCATGTAAAATATTTTAATTTTTTTTTTTTTTTTTTTTTTTTTAATTAGCTGTGTCCCCTGCAGATTGTAATTATGGAGAAACTTTGAGCACATTACGTTATGCCAATAGGGCTAAAAATATTATCAATAAGCCCACAATAAATGAGGTAATGATTATTTTTTTTGCATAGAAATTTTAAAATTTGATTTAAGCAGATATGCTGCAATATTTAATTGTTTTATAATAGATGGAAACAGAAAGGAAAAAAAATCTGACCTGGATCCAAACCAGGAGCTATAAGCATTCGACTAAGCCTTTTCTACTGTCATATATTGTTTTTTAATTATAGTGCTTCCTTCCCAAGTTTGTCTCTGGATATTTCCTGGCTATGGAAATCCAAATTTTCCCAAAAGGAGAGGGCCTAATTTAAAATGAAAATTTGGAAATTCTAAATTAAACTAATTTAATTGATCTTTGCTGCATTGCCCATATACTTCTAAGGGAAAATATCCAGAACGAGAAGAGAACAAAAAACTGTGGATATTATTATAGTGAGGAGAGAGAAAGAGAGGGAGGAGGAATAAATTCCAGAGCACTATGCACATTTTTCACATTTTTCATGAGGTGTGATCAGTAGTCTTTATCAGATGTATTAACTGATGAAAACTGCAGTCAATATATACATAATAAATTCATTGTGGGATGTTGATTTTATCTTCCTGTCTTCACTTTAATCGAAAATATTATTAGGACTAACAGACAAGATCATCTTGTGTAATACCTCGGAGAAACTGTTGGATTTCCAGGTAACGTTGAAAAACATAAGAGCTGTCAATAACGTGGTAGCAGATGCTCTCTCTCAATTGATGAAGAAAATTGGCATATACAGGCTGTATCTAATCGGCCTCCGGTGGCTCAGTGGTTGCGTGATCGCCTCTGATGCCCGAGGACGCGGGTTCGACCCCGGCCGAGGACGACGAGAATTTTTTCAGGGGAAAAATCCTGAGATCACGCACTTCCTTCGGAAGGGAAGTAAAGCCGTTAGTCCCGTGTAGTCGTTTGCCGGCTGCACATTAAAGAACCCTTGATAGGCAAAATTTGCGGCCCCTATAAAGCCGTCCTGAAATGACCATGGCAGTTGAAAAGGACGTTAATACCAAATAAACCAACCAACCAACAAGCTGTATCTAAAACCCTGTCGCAAACTGCTGGTGGTTATTCCCCAGAGTGAGATGAAAACGTACGTTATGCCATCACAGACACTTGTACAGCCAATCTTAAAGATGGAAAGCCCAATGGGAGGTGGGGACCTGGTTTGCAGATTGAGAATTTCTCCTGTCCAACCATTAGAAAGTTTTGATACCCCATGCCTGTTCAAAAAGTTCCGGAATATTTTGAATAGCATGCCTACGTTTAGTTATGGAGACATCTAGCGTGTGCGTTGTCCCCCGTGAATCTGACGAATAACCTTTTGTTGTTGGGTTGCAATATGTTGTTTAGTTTATTCTTAATTATGTCTGTGCTACTTAGGGGCCATCCATAAATTATGTCACATGAATTTCATGATTTTAGGAGCTCCCATCCCCCCGTCCTTGTCACAGGTGGGCACATATGTGACACCCCCTCCTCTGGTGCGACATCACTTATTTTGCAATTTTAAAAATTTTGAAATTATTCAATTAAAACAGCACTTCTAAAATTAATTATATATTTCTATTTAAAATCTTTTTTCAAAAAATCAACAATAGATCAAACATTTTAGAAAACTTACAAAACATAAATCAAATGAACGATCAAAATCTAATCATCTTGTGTCCATGGACTTTGAACCATTCCTTTATATTATTTATGACTGGCATAGCAGTCACTTTGTTCTCGATTCGGATAATGTTAGAACTTTCAATGTGTCAACATCTCCCTCATCCAACCATATAGCATCGTCATCGTTTATCAAAGAAATTCCCTGCATGTGCCAAAGGCGGCCAATGCTCTGACCTAAAGCTACAGCGAGCGTGAACTCGCGTGTCCGCCACTGTGCTAAAAAGTGATACAAACAAATTTAAACCTTATTATTATATTGATAGAGTTGGAAATATTTTAAAGTTTTTCGTTAGAGTTGAAGTTTAGAGTTTTAAACTTTAGATTTATATATGTGACGCCACGAAGCTTATGACTCCCCCCCCCCCTTGTCACACGATGTCACACTTTGTTGACCCCCTTAACGTGTGACATAATTTATGGATGGCCCCTTATGGGTTTTTCATGTCCGTCTATTGGGTCAGTGATTTGATAGAGCCAAAAAGGTTTCAGTCATTGTCTGTCATTTTGGTTTTCAGAGAAAATAGTCAGCCTGGGGAAATTCTGTTTTGGAGAATCTCAAATTGGAGAGGGAGCACTATACTTGATATTCATTAAGTTTTATTTTTTGAAGAGGTTGTGTAAATAATATTCAGGTTCAATTTAAGTTTTTTAAATAAATCTTTTAATAGAAAACTAGCGTTTATTTATAAAGGTGAAAAATAATTAAAAGAATAAAAAAAGTGGAAAACTTTTAAATGTAGAGCAAGGTTTTTTTTTTGTTTTTTTTTTCCCTTCTTGATAGGATCCAAACGTTAAGCTCATCAGAGAACTCAGATCAGAAATAGCAAGACTACACTTAATGATTGCTGGCAATCAAGTAAAAATATTTATATTGTTTGACAGGATTTTTCTATTTAAATTTTTTTGTTTAAAGACGTTGCTTTAATTTTTGAAATGTTACCTTGATTATTTCAGAATAGCAATTTTCCTTTGGTGAAACAATTGCATGCAAACGAAGAAAAGGTAATAGTAATTTATTAGTTTCATGGAATTACAACTTAAGCACGGTTCATGAAATTCATGGCTCTTGGCAACTGCATTTGACCAGGGCTACATTGTATCTGAAAAAAAAAAAAAATTATTTTGAATGATTTTAATTAGGTTAAAGTTTTAACTGAAGCTTGGACAGAAAGATGGAAGGAAACCCAAAAGGTCTTGGAGGAGCAACAGAATCTTGCTTTGAGGAAATCTGGAGTTGGTGTTATTCTTGATTCCGACATGCCTCATCTAGTAGGAATAGATGACAATGTGCTGAGTACAGGAATCACATTTTACCCATTGAAGGTAAAATTTAGAGGCAGGCAGAATTCAAAATTTATAATTACTCTGTTGGTACTTGCTAATTTTAAATCTTTTTAGGGTAAAATGAATTTTTGAGTGACTATTTTTTTTACAGGAAGGTATCACTTCAATTGGTGGGGAGACAGCATCTCAAAAACAAGATATTGGTATGCATACTTTGGACTTAGCATAGTTCAAGCTGCATTGCATCTAATAATTCTTTTTTTTAATTGAGTGCTGTTTGATTACAGTTCTAGCTGGTTTGGAACCAGAACATTGCCGTATAGAATTAGTAGATGGGCAAGCCTTTCTCATTCCTCTTAAACAAAGCCCTTGCCACATTGATGGTACTCCCATAGACATAGCAACAAGACTAACGCATGGTATTGTTTACACTATTCACAGAGTGGCCACTTTATTAGGTACACAAGTTGTCGGTTGAGCAAGTCAGGCAAAACCATGGTGAATAACTTCAAATGGTGCAAGAAGAACTGGATCTAGCATTTCTATAATCTGAGCCTTTTTCGTACAACTGTTTCTCATGTATATGAAGAGTGATGCAATATCCAAAATGTGAGAGCAAAAAACAACGCTATGGTCAACAGTGCTTGGAGGATTATATGTGATAACCAGTAGGCAACAATTTGTGAAATAACCTACAAGTACAATGGTGGACTAAAGAGAACAATTTTGGAAGGAACTGTGCACTAAGAGAGGTCCCCTATCTGCTACAGGGTGGCCTAAAAGATTATATACCAAGATTAAATGTCAATTTCTCAGCTCTTACTAAGTGCAGTTTGAAAATTGCATGATATGTCTGTGGCATCAAGGCATTTTGTTTAGCATGGTTTTTGTATCATTTTGCAGGATTGAAAAAAATGGCCGCCTGTACCACCAAGCAGCGGGTTTTCATAAACGGGCAGCCAAAATAGAAAGTTTGGAGTCAACTATTGTTTTTTCCCATTAAATCTCGTGGTGGATGGTAAATTTTATTTATTGTTCCAAAATGTTATTTTTTATTGATAATTTGTATTTAGTTTTAAGTAATTCATTGTTGTCGCAAATATTTTTTTTTTCGAACTCGCGTGATGCGAGCTCTTGTCCCGTGTGGCGATTTTCTCTCGCAACTAATTAATTCGGTCGCGAGATGTTATACTGTCTAATTGCTGATAAAATTTTTGCATAATTAGTGTTCTATTTGTTCTAGAATATTCTTTCTCCATCTTCTCCTTGCTTCTACCACTTCACTTCTCCTGTGCAGCCATGGTGGCCACTCACTTTACCAGTATTTCTTTCTCCTTGCTCCAGCCTTAAGATTGTACTTCCACAATTGCAATTACGAGTTTGCCAACGTGGTCCCCACGTTTCATGAGTGTCAATGTTTATTCCGACCCGTCGCTCGTTTTTTTGCAGTCTCACCATGTTTTGGCCTGGCCACGAAGCCTATTCGTTCGAAAGGTACAATCTCTGCTATCTTTCTCCATGCCCGAATATTTTATCTGCAGAACCATACATTTAGGCTGTTGAGTGAACTGTGCATCGCGGCATGCCACGGCTGTACTACCGCTCCACTGAGTAATTTATTCATTTTTTTTTGTACTAATACTTGTGCGAGACACTGTGAGTACTTGAATTCATAATTTTTTGTTAGTGTATAATTTTTTAACTTCTACCTTTGTTAACCATGGGACTCGTTTTGTGTTCTAGTTTTTTTTTACTGTCTAAAAATCTTTTATTGTTTACTATGCAAGGTGTTTGTTGACTCATTATTAGCCATAAATCCACTTTATCAAACCCGCCTCATCAATTGGTAATCGAACGCAGCAGTGTGTAACGCCTTCTGAAGGCAGATCTTCATTTGTATTCCTACAACATCCAGACCTTGAATTTGTTTACTAGAGTAATTATGTGATTGTCTGAGCCAACTTCATTTGGAATTTGTGTTTCATGTATCCTAGAGGTTTGGTTGGCCGAATGTATTCTTCAATGATGAAAACTCGCAGTCATTTTTTCAGTCATATAAAATGAAACAAAAAACACATTAAACAAAATGCTTGGAGGCCATGTCAATGTCACACAATTTTCAAACAATTACGTTTAATCTTGGCAGGTAGGTTTCAGGCCACCTTGTATATCAGCTGAATAAGAAGATGTACCTAATAAAGTGGTCATTGTGTAATTATTGTGTATTTCGATGATTACCCTTATTTAGTGTTTGTATTTATTGTGTGAATTTCTATATCTTTCTCATAGGATGTGTGTTAATGTTGGGAAAAATGCCATGTATAATGTTTCGTTATAATAATCCTGCAGAAGCTGCAAGATTAAGGAAAGAGCAAAAGAATGGGGTCAGTTTAAAATTCTCATAAAGCACAATTTCTTTGTTAGCAATAATGGAAAAAAAAATACCTTTCTGATTATTGTATTTTTCTCTTTAGTCTAACTTAAATTTATCAAGGTTTTCTTTTTTGAGTTTCTCGTCACCTGATCTGTTGCGATCGACAGAGAATTTATCGTTTAGGTAGGATCAAATTTTTGTTGGAAGTAAACTTTGCTATTTGTACTTTCAACAAATTTACGAAAGGTTATTCTTATTTTAAGATCTGAAACTGATGAAAATGGAAATGGAGATTTCCTTAAGGTACCGCACTCCTCTCCACCTGACCTCAGGGACAAATTTTTAGAGAAAATCCATGAAGAGAACAAGGATCCTCTCTCTTCAGCAACTGAAGTGAGTAAGATTTCATTTTGCACTTGTTGGACAAGCGTATTTCTTTTAATTAATAATTTTGAATAGTTCAAGATTATACCTATCGAAGTGGAAATTGAATCTGATGTCGTTGATTCCAATGAAGAGATTAATGAAAACGTTATTATAGAAGAAGTATCCATTGCAGAGAAGGTAGACTGTTAATTTTTTTAAGTTCATCATTTCTACCTTTTAAACGTAATACATGTAATAATAAAAATAAACTACAGTTGCCCTGTTATCCAAAACTAATTCATTCGGATACCGAAGTACCGTTTCCCATAGGTTTCTGTGGGGAAAATTTTAATTTGTTTTTGGGGCCCAAAAAAGTGTATGTATGGGGAGGGGGGGGGGGGGAGTAACAAAAAAATAAAGGAGAAAACACTCACCAATGAAGAAGTCCTTTGGAGGGTCTCAGAGGCTGTGGAGGAATAGGAGTAGCCTATTCCTGGTAATGAGCATCATAGTGATGGTTTTGGAAAATGATACTCATTAACAATACCTGAATATAAACAATACCAAGATAATGGCATGTCGTACAACAATTGATTCATCCAGAATGAATACGTAGTTACTTTAGGTGCATTTGTTTATTTGTTCAATGTGATTTTTTTTTGCACTGAGTGTGCGCACCAGCATTCGAAATAGCTGTCATGCAGGCCGTGAGAGGTGTTCGGAGATTTCCGTGCCCTTCATGCAGTCCATGCACACACTAAGCACATGAAGGTCCAAACAGGGTCGTTTAGTGCATTTTTCAATTGCGTATGGCGGCCTCTAATTTGGCAAAGTTCCAGCTTTAGATCACTGTTGATGATGGTTGAAACTTTGGTTTTCTAGTGGATGAGGAGAGTTCATGCGCACTCAATAAAGAAATTCGAAAATGGAAAAGACCTTAAAAATTTGAAATTTAGACTTTTGGGGTGGTTAAAAAGGAGCCGTCGAGACGTTGCCATGTTGTTGGTTTGGTTCGAAACTCACGGACCGTTCAGTGAAAGATCGTGCACAGATACTGAATGTACTAAACGGTAACTGCACTGGGTGCACTACCAATGGCATCATCGTGCATGTCGTACTAATAAACTAATGTGCTTTTTCTGTTTATCTTTAAGCATAATTGACATGTAACAATTGCTTTGTTGCAGCTAAAGCTCTTCCTTAAATTTTATTTATCACTTATCTGTTTAAATAAACGGAAAAATATTTTATTGGGGTTCGGATAACGGGACACAGGGGCATTCGAAATGTTGTTCAGACACCGATTTGTTTGTATATTAATCCATTTGGATACTGGGTAACACAATAGTAATAATAATATCAATAGATGGATCTGTATAAATAACAAATACTTTCCGACATGTGGCTGAAACGTGTCAATCCTATGTCTTAAAAATGTTTTTTGTTTATAAAAATCCATCTAGATGCTTTTATACTTACAAACACTTAAGACTTCTAATGATAATGATGACAACAATAATATTTACAGTTAAAAATTAAAAACGAACTAGAAAAGGAAATAGAAGATCTGAAATTAAAAAAGCAAATGGAAATGAATAATTTTGAAGAATTAAAGCGAAAGTTTGACATTGAAGTTGAAAACACAAGGATTAAACTGGATGAGGTGACTAATCTCAGTTGAATTTAAATTTAAGCTACAATTGTTGAATCCTATTACAACGTATTTAAGAAACATAAGCATAAGCAACTGCAAGGAGTCTTACCCTTAAGGGTCACAATTCTCCAGATAGTACTATGTAACCATAAAAGTTCTTGCAGTTTTTATGTCGCCATAAACGGAAGTGATAGAAGATGTGCAAATGAGTGTACAGTGTGCTCCAAAATCTGTCAGGGGGAGCCGGAAGTTTAGCCTGTATAAATACAGGGCTGTTGAGCATTCACATCAATCACATCTCGAGTAGAAGTGAAGACAAATGGAGGTATCGAAGGAGATGGTTAGGTGTTGTTTGCTTTATGACTTCAAAGTGGGCTTGTCAGCAGCAGCATCAAGTCGCTGATTGTGTCTTGCATTTGAATGAATGCACCGCAAGGCATTGGTTCCAGAAATTCAGGTCGGGAGAATTTGCCATTTCTGATGAATCCTGTAGTCTAGTGTGTCTGGTGAACTAGACGCCAAATTTCATATGAGCTGCTATCAACTGGCCAAACCATCACTGGGGGAGGGGGGACCTGTACTCCCAGCAGTTGGAATGTGTGCAACAGGCATTGCAGCAGAAGGAGCCAGCATTGGTGAATCGCAAAGGGGTACTCTTCCTTCATGACAATGCCTGGCCACATGTGGCATAGGTGGCCAAGGAAACCATAGAGTGGCTTGGCTGGGAAACTTTGTGTCATCCACCTTACTAACCAGATCTTGCTCCAACAGATTATCACCTTTTCCATTCTCTGAACAACCATCTTCGTGGAAAATCCTACACCAGTGATATAGACCTGCAAAAGGCACTCACGGAGTTCTTTGAGTCCAAGATCGGCAAGTTTTACAGCCAGGGGATTGATCAACTGGAGACACGTTGGCGTTGGCAGAAGGTGCTAGATGCCAATGGGGATTACTTTGGGGACTAGCGATATGCTATTTTTTGTGTACATCATTTTGTTTTCCGGAATTTAAAGAACTTTAGTGGTTACCTAGTAGATGACCGTTAACTGAATATAGTGTTTTAAGATAAGGAATCAATGCATATTCCAAACATCACGAGATCTCGAATGAGTAATAAGTTTGAGGAACGATTTTTGTAAGCTGCTTTTGTTTTCAGAGCCAACATTATTTTTTTTTATTCATAAACAACTTAATCTCAGAAGTCTTAGAAGTGATGACCAGCAGTCTCAATATGAACATGCTTTAAACAGCGCATGAAACTTTGCTGCACTCTTTCAAATATCCCTCGTTTCTGCTGTACAAGAAGATATCAGAAAGTAAAGCCATTTTTTTCAAAGAAAATTACAAAACATACAGGTAAACAATAAGTGAGCTGAAACTAAACTTTTCCACATAGGCTGCTTGATGATTTATGCATTTATCCCAATTCTGCACCAGTTTCAGAATACCTGCTCATAGAACTTCGTCAGCTGTGAATATAGCCAATGGCGCACAGTAGATTTGAGTTCCTCGTCAGTCTCAAACCTTCTGATCACTCAGAAATCTCTTCATGCGACCAAAGAGGTGGTAATCCAAGGGAGCTAAGTCCAGACGGTAAGCTGGGTGGTCTAGAACCTCCCAACCAAAACGAACCAGTTTTGCTTTGACAACGTTGGCCATATTCGGACGTGCATTGTCATGAAGAAGTCAAACATCGTTTCCTCTTTCTGGTCACTTATCAGAATACCGCAGTTTAGTCAACGTTTCACAATAGGTAGCAGTGTTGACGGTTAACCCACGAGGCAAGAACTCTGCGAGTAGGATGCGTTGCATATTCCAAAAAATTGTAAGCATAATCTTTCGAATTGAAGGAGAAACTTTGAATTTTTTGCGAAACGGAGAATGTGGATGTTTCCGTTTTAGGTTCAGGTGTGAAGTCAAGACTCATCTCCTGTGGCAAGCCATTCAGAAACTCATTTTCCTCCTGATTTTACCACTGCAGATGTTGCAGACTGCACGCCATTTTATTGCCAGTCTGTTCTTGTGTCAGGCTTTTTGGAATGTAACGCGATAGACTTTGCGGTATCCAAGCTTTTCATATGCAGATCCATAGGTTATGTGAAATATTTCACTCACTTCTTTCAGGGAAATGCAACTCTTTTCTCTGATTGTGCTGTTAATGTCTTCGATAATGGCTGGTGTTGGCGCTGGCGCATGCTGTCCAGAACGCTGTTTATCGGCAAGGTTAACTTTTCCTTCCCAAATATTTTACACACATTGGAATAGTCCAGACAGTTGACACAGTAAACTTCTACCATTTCCCCATGGATTTCACGGGTTTCTTACCTTTTGCGAAAAGAAACCTCATATCAGCTTTTACAGATAAACGATGTGACAGCGGTGCCCATTTGTAAAACAACGGGTAACACATAGTGGGCATGCACAGGAACGATTTTTGTTAACAGTCTCTGTATATGTAACTCGGCCTTCTTTTTGGCTGTTAATTTTTACACAGTGACTATATTTGCTCCATTACAAAATAAATGGCATTACTTTCTGATATCCCCTTGTAAAAGGAGACAGAGGAGTGAGATCCGGTGATTGTACTGGCCATAGACAGGACCTCCCTCTCCAATTCAAGGACTAGGGAATCTGTTGTTAGGTGCCGGACATCACCATTGAAGTGAGAATCCACACAATTATGTTGCAACCACATCCTCTCAAGATCTTGTGGTACCTGAAATAAGCATTTCTGACTATTAGTCCCCTATTTCAAAATGCCCAGTAGACGACTCTAAATTTTTAGATAAAACCAACTGACCCATCTATAAAGCATATTCAATGTGCAATAAGATGTCACAAACAAGTTATTAGTGCCCCTCATCCTTTTAATAAATGATTCTGTTGTTAAATGGTTTTGCTATCTCTCTATATAAAGACTGTGAAATAATTTCTTTCACTTTTCAATTGCATGCTATATCATTGGAGTAAAAAAGGTAATTTGATGGTTCCTTCACTTTTAGAGAAAGAAAATGTCCACTGAATAAGTAACTGAACAAAAAATGTTAAAGTTGGAGATATTTACACAATGAATCTTGCGTTGACCTTTTAGAATTTTGTATGATCTTAAACGAGTCATTATGGTTCAGTTGTTATTACTATACATTTCTTGTTTATGCTTATTCTGTAGGCTTAGGTTATCCTGTCCTCGTTCGTGAATATACATTGTTAGTTAACGTTTTCGTATCATTAGCTTTAAGATAATTTTTTTTTTTAATCTTAAGGAAAGGCTGAAATATTGTAATGAAAAACAGATACAAGAGGAAGTACAGTGGCAGCTTTTGAAAGAATGTGAAAGAGATTCGAAACCTGTGGCTGATGTGAAATCGCAGAAAGTTCCTAAAAATGATGAATACGAGAAAGAGATTAACCAGGTGCTTTCTCTTTTATAAAAATCCCTTGGACTGGTATTCAACTTAGATTTATGCTAGATTCAAATATCTTTCAGATAAGAGACGACTTGCAAGAAATTGGCCTGCTTTTGGGTGAATTGTATAATGTACTGCAACAAATAACTATAGAGAACTGCAGCGACAAAGTTCAACAAGAACTTAGACAGCGAGCGCAGGTAAAGAAATTAAAGGGAAAAAAATTCACGTTTTACAAATTTTATTTATACAGGATGATCCAAAAGTCTAGCATTTTTTTAAAAGGTAACATTTTGCGGAGTTTTGAGAGTAGCACAACACAGCGTAGAAACGATCAGAATGACGTTGGATTTGTTATGAAATCAAAAAATTTATTCCCCTCTTACTTGCACATTTCATCACTAGATGGTGCAGCAACCAAATATGTCGAACCTCAATATTTCAAATTTCACGGGAACAGATAAACATTCGAGATAAAAAGTGTGCACGTTCAATCATCTCGTACACAACCTAGACTTGCTAAGGAAATCAAAAAAAATTTTCTTGAATTATTTTCGTAACGCACGAGATTTGTCTAACTTTAACAAAGGTGACGTCAATTTTTATTAGTTTTCATACGGAAAAAACTTAACACTAATGTTTTAAAATGCTTTGCATTTTGCTGGCACACGAAGTCAAAATTCGACATAACAAGGTTTTCCGAGAAAATTTCATTTAATTATTAGTGAAAATGTAGAGAAATAAAGAATTATCGAGGTTCGAGATAGCAAGATTCAATGTGACTTCACCCATGAGAAGACACAATGGACTGCATTAAAGAGTATATCTGGTGGTATGGCTGAAACATGGTGTCAAATGGCATCTCGCATCATAGCCAATGAAGTGGCGATTTCTGTACACTTATGATTTCGGGTAAATTGCAAGATGTTAGGTTTGGTGAACTAGGAGGCCATGCTTGCAGAAAGTGTCTGCTTAAGATGTGACACATAAGTAATGACAGCATACTGACACATAATACTTTCAATTCCAGTTGCATACAAAATTTGAAACTTCATACCCTCTCTCCACCTAGATAAAGAAGCCTGTGCACTGAAATGTCATGCGTTGTTATACCGTCATTAGAAGGACAAATTTGGGGCTTATTATTGGTAAAAATATGATTAACGATGGCCTTTTTAGTGCGATGTAAAAATGACATTTCAGTGCGCAGGCCTTCTTTATCTAGGTAGTTGCCCATAGTGGATTGGATAGGATGCCATCTGGCAAAGAAATAAGTAACTGAAGTAAGCAGTTTTTTTTTGATTTTACAACAAACCCGGTATCATTCTGATCGTTTTTACGCAAGCCCCTTTATTTTGAGTTTTCAAAACTGAATGACTCAAGATCGTTTTTAAAATGTTCTAGACTTTTGGATCCCCTGTACTTTTAAATAAAATGTTTAACTATTATCATATTTTTTTTATTTTTTATTTTTTTATAGACGTTAAAAGAGCAAATAAATTTCAAAAATGAAATGATACTTCAGCTACAAGAAAAAATCAGTGGAAGTGATAATGTAGCAGTTGTTGATAGTATGCAGTTAGAAAAAGCCAGTTTTGAATTGACTGATAAACTGGTTGAGCTGAATGAAGAAAGGTAATCATACACAGAATTTCAGCTTGCAAACAATTGATCACAACTGGAAAATGAAAATCTTTTTTCTGTTTATGATTAGTGAACGTATCAATCAGCAACAGAACTTTATGAACGTTGGAAGTGATGGAAGTGAACAAGAAACATTTGCAGATGAAATTCCATTGCTGCAAGTTGAATTGCATAAAACAGGCCAAAAAAATGCTTGGTAAGAATGAAACCTTTTCCTTCCATAATGTTTGTGTACGGATTGCCCCAAAATACGCTCAACAAAATGCCTTGATGCCACGAATGTATCACATTATAATTTTAACAATGGATTGTTCAAAAAGCCATTGCATTTTTCCTATAGATGGTTGAAGTTGTTGTAAATTTAATGTACTGAATGCAGCTATATATTCATGCACCCATGTGCAGTTGATAGCTGACAATTTTGGCTTCCGTCAGGGAAAAAGGTATGCGGATTGTTCAACAATTATTTTTCCTATGACATTGTGGAAATGAAGAAACAGCACGAGCATTTTTGCCACTTTTTACTTATAAATAACAGATCTTGGAATAGCAAAATGGTAACGTTGCTTTAATGGACCCTACGCATTTCAAAATACACTTCTTCATCAGGGTGACGCAGGAACGACTACAATCAAGTCAGCCTTCATCCCCGAATATATGGTGATTGCCCACCAATCAGGGGGAATGAACTCCATCCTGATTGGTGGGCTACATAATAGAGATGACAAATGGTAGAAATTTACAATCAATCAATAAGTAAGCAATGCATAGTCTATGTAAAAATAAAATAAAAGAAAAATACAGGGTAACAATAAATTATGGTAACAGAAATGGATGCGTCCAGGTGCGAATATATTAAAGCGCTACCAAATAATTTTTAATTTATTGCAATCACTGCATATTCTTAGTCATCCGTGTTTCAACTTATTATGAGTTAATTGATGTGTGTTTTGAAATGTCCAGCAAACACAGTGCAATTTTGGAGCTGTTTTGTCAAGGAAAGCATCAATGTGAAATTGTTTGTTTGCTCAATGTTGGCAGAGACGTCGTCTCCAAAGTGGTCAAACGGTTCAAAGAGCTTGGCCATGAAGGCGACCGTCCAGAAAGAGGAAGAAAGCGTACCACCAACACGTCCAGGAACCGCAAAATCATCAAAAAGCGAGTCCAGCGAAATCCGAGGATCTCAATGAGACAAATCACTCGTGAAACCGTGAATCGGTGCGGAAAATGGCAACAGAGGAACTCAAACTCAAGCCATACAAGCTCCAAAAAAGTCCAGCTCCTCACAGACGAAAAACAAGCGCATACGGCTTCACGGATGCCGCCAACTCAAGTGTCGGGCTGCCGGTGAGAAATGGAAGCGCATCCTCTTCACTGACGAGAAGCGCTTCATTATGGAGCAGGCACACAATCACCAAAACGACAGAGTGTGGTCAGCAGAGGCACCCGGCACCTCTGCAGCCATCGAACGTCGCCAAAATCCGCTGCTTGGTCTGGGGCGGAATTTTCGCCAGTGGCAAGATACCCCTTGTTTTTGTGGACCAAGGAGTCAAACTCAACCAACAAGTTTACCGTCGTGACATTCTCAATGGTACTTCCTTGGGCTCGGAAGCATTTCGGCAATGCAGATTGGACCTTTCAACACGACTCTGCACCAGCTCACAGAGCAAAAATGATGCAGGAGTGGTGCGAGAGCCATTTTCTGGATTTCATCACGTCTCAGCAGTGGCCGCCCTACTCGCCGGATCTCAATCCGTGGATTACCGCATAAGGTCAGTCTTGGAAGCCAGGGCCTGTGCTAAACGCCACAACAGTTTGGAGTCGCTGAAGAAGTCCCTGCACCAATGAATGGGACCGATTTGCGCCCGACGACATGCACCCCATTGCTGAAAATTTCAAGACTCGTTTGGGGCTTTGTATCGCTGCCAAAGGAGCCCACTTCGAAACCGAATGAACATGTTATTACCAAGGGACCATGTCCTATTTATTAGTTGTCAGTTGCTTTACTTTTCGTTTTTTGGATTAAAAAAATGTGTACATAATGAGTTGCCATCATTTATTGTCACCCTGTAATAATAATTCAAGATATTGTAAAGATAATTTTTCCAGGCTTAGTTTGTTGGGGTTTTATTTTTTTTAATAAAAATAAAAACCTGCCTCAAGAAATTTTGTGATTCTGATTATAATCAGATTATACAAAATAAATTTCATTTTAAAAAATAAATAAGGAAAAAAAAGAAATGTATGAAAAAGTTCTGAAATTATAATGTTAAGTTTATAATACATTCAGATAAAGAAATTATAGACCTGATGTGATGTCAGAAATTCAGGAGGAGCATGTGTTAAAATTTCATTGTGGTTTTGGAGGCTGATTTTCACTAAAACCATAAAACTTTGATCTGATTTTGAAATTCAGTACACCCTAAAGTTACATTTGAGAACAATAGATGTTGATGTTCATAAAAAATCAGGAAGAATGAAATGTCAGGTCACATCAATTTTTAACTTTTATCTGATTGTCATGAATTTAACATCATAATTTTAGAGCATGTTCATATGTTTTTCTTCTGTTTCCTTGTTTATTTTAAAATGGAATTTATTTAATTAATAGAATTTACTCTATATTTCCATTAAGATTATCATTTTAATTTTTTTTTTTTTTTTTAGGTAAGTCCAGTCAGTAAGTTTATATTTTTTAGGGAAAACTCATGAAATATTTCTAGATATTGAGAAATATGTTTAGTCTCTTGTAATTAAAAATATTTGAAAAGGTCAATTGTTTAAAATAGATGTCACTTGATTTCTTTTAATTTTATTAATTGTGACATTCATTTATTTTTACTTCTCATGCTTGATCAACCATCCATTGGCATGATCTTATGAAATGTATAAATAATATTTCCTAAATGTTGAAATAAGTTGATTCACAAACTCTATAAAAGCCATTGTAAGAAAAAAAATATTTTCACTAAAAGCAAATGTAATTATTTGTTCTACTATGAAACACGGTAGATTGCATTAAGCTTAACATTTGTCATTTGCAGTGTTTATGATTTAAAAGAATTTTTCTCTCTTTTTAGTTGTAATGATTTTGAATTATATTTTTTTTTAAGTGACAAAGAAAACTTGACATTAGATCTCATGCAAAAGGAACATCTGTCAAATAACGAATATCTATTACATTTGGCAAAAGAATTAGAAAGACAGGTGGATAATCCAGAAATAAAGGAGTTATCGCAATATTTAAAAATGAGTTTTGTTGAACCAATTGAAGGATCATCATCATCAACAACTTTGAAGATAATTGTAAGTAGAATATTATAGTTTAAAAGTTTCATTTGGAATAATTTCAAATACATTTAAGGATTTTTGTGGGGTGGTGTTTTTTTTTCTTTCTAATCAACCGAGAACATTTTTATGATATTTTTAAAACATAATGCAGCAATTACTTTGTAAGATCCATGGATAATGGATATTAAAAAATAGAATAAAATAAAATAAATCAAAAATAAAAAGCTGATGTTTCGGATAGAGTCTATCCTTTGTCAAAGCAGGGAGGATAAGTCTCTAAAATGATCTGGATAATTCTCTGATAATTCTCCTTTCTTTAGAGAATTATCCTCCCTGCTTTCACAAAGGATAGACTCTATCCGAAACGTCAGCTTTTTTTTTTTTTTTGATTTATTTTATTCTATTTCTTAATATCCATTATTTATTGCATTTCACAGTTCTTGCATCTCGTCTGTCTCTCCTACACATGTCATAAGATCCATGGATCTGAATTCAAAATTTTAAAATTAGCATGTTGCAATGTATTAAAATATTTGCTCAGAAATTGTAAAAATGAAATTCTTTTATTCTCTTTTTCCTTCTTTTTTTTTCTTTTTCTTTTTTTTTTTTGCCAATGTTTGGCCTATGTTTTTATCCACCCAACTCAAAATTTTTTTCCCACTAAAATCAACGATAAAAATCTAAGGATTTGAGAAGATACGTTGAAATTTTGCAAAAAAAAAAATTTCCCTCTGTACGTATGTACGTTATCGCCAATTTTGTGCAGCTAACTCCTTCAAAACAACAAGCAGGAGAACTCACGAAATGAATACTCGTTTAGATGGTCCTTAAACTGTGCCTTGATGTATTTTTTATGGCAATTGATTAAGCCATATAAATATAAAAGATAATTCTCCTTAATAATTTAAGAGATATAAATGCTTTTCTCCTTAATTCCAAAATTTATTTAAAATTTTGAAACTCAAGAAAATACCCAACACACAAATTGTACATAAACAAGAAATAAATATTATATACCCCCCCCCCCCAAAAAAAAATAAATAAATAAAAGGATGATCATGTGATTTGTCATGGACCTTTTCTGTTTTTGTTTTGTTTCATTTCATTCATATAACTCTCTTGGGTCTAATGATAAGTACAGGTCGCTCGAAAATGTTAGACATGAGATTATTTTTGAGTTGATATTTTTGGATGATTATTTCTAAATTAATCATCAATGGAGCAGCTGGGTTTTCAACGAGTTCCGACCATTTTCATCTTTGTTGTCGTGAATCCATGGTGTTTTGTGTGGTTCAAGATTCCTCTGTGCAGTGGTGTTGTGAGTTATCATGAAGTTTAGCTCCAATATTTCTTCTGTAGAGCAGTATTTGTCATCCTAACTTCTTGTGTGACAACAACTTTACTGAGGGATGGACCAGCCCAGATGTGAAATTGTTACATCTGATTATGTTGTAAACTCTGTTAAGTCCTTATACAAGGGAAGGTGTTTTTTTTAATACAGTCGTCCCTCCACAAGTCGGCAACCTTGGTCCCAGGGCCTTGCTGTCTCGTGGATTTTCCCAACTTGTGGAATTCCAAGATTGCAGATAATACAAAAAAAAAAAAAAAATCATTTAAAACTGCTATTTCCAATAATAAAGCACTTGGAACACACTTCAATTAAAGATTGCGTTCATAATATGTATTCTTCATTAAAAAATATTAAATATAGTAATTTAATAGTAAATTAATTGTTTAATATAGTAAATTAAGATGATCTTAATCATAGCCACTTATGCAGGGAGGCATGCCTCTATAATTGGCTGTCATTTTGAGATTCGTGGAAAAAAAACAGTTCGAAGAAAGTCAGCTCATCTTAATTCTCATATTAATTTCCATAACAACTTTCATTGCCCCCCCCCCCCAAAAAAAAAAAACTGTATGCATTAGGGGAACTATAAAATTAGTTAATTTTGAATATTTTAATTATCACCGATTTAGTCTTGTTGTCAGAAATCCCCAACCGGAAGACATTGTCCACCATTTTGGGTTTCAGGAAAAAATTGCTGACTTGTGGAATTTGCTGACTAGTGGAATTTTTAATTATATAGGGTGTTTTTGAATTGAGTACAGATTTTTTGGGACATGATAGAAGAGGTCGTTAGAAGTATTTTTTGTTATATGAACATGGGGTCCCCGCAGCTCCGTTTACTTACAATACTGCATTGAACAATCAAATGACACCGGGACGCAGTGTGCATTGGTAGGCCTAGATTATTTTATTTTTAACAATTAACACAAGCAATCTACTGTAATAACTTTTAAAGTAATTGTTTGCAAAGAAATTTCAAGGTGCACGTGCTTGTTTGTTGAAAAGTCTTAGGACAAACTTCGTCAAGGAGATTCCATGGTATCCAACCCCTTTATAAAATACGATTATTGTGCGAATTGTGCTATGAAGTAAATGGCGGTCATTTCGAACAGTTACTGTAAAAGTCATACAGTAGATTGCTTGTGTTAATTATTGTTAAAAATAAAATAATCTAGGCCTATCAACGCACACTGCGTTCCGGTGTCATTTGATTGTTCAATGCAGTATTGTAAGTAAACGAAGCTGCGGGGACTCCATGTTCATATGACAAAAAATACTTCTAAGGACCTCTTCTATCATCTCCCAAAAAATCTGTACTCAATTCAAAAACACCCTGTATATGTTAAAATCATTTAATTTTTATGTACTTGTACAGTTTGTGAGTTGGGAATTTTCTTGAGTTTCAAAATTTTAAGTAAATTTTGGAATTAAGAAATTATTAAGGAGAAAAGCATTTATATAAATATTATATATCCCAACGTTTAAATTATTCCTTTTAAGAGATGTTAATATTTTTCTAAGAAAAAAGAAATGGCTATGGCATTCATATCAGTGAGCAAAAGTCATTGAATTTGACATGTACGGGCTCCTCTCATTGAGGCGAATAATTTTTGTAAAAGAATTGTTTGGCCTCTGAGCCATTTTGGAGTTACATGTATTATAGGTTTTATTGCACTCCTCCCCTCCAACTAATTTTTTTTTTCATGATTCATTAAGATATGTTGAAATTCTGCAAAAATTTTTTCGTTATTACTCAAGTTCGTATGTGACCAAATTTTGTGCAGCTAACTACTCTGAGACAGACTCGGATAGAGTTGAAGAATTTTTGGTAAATTGAAGGGAGATATTGAAGTAATTATTTTAAAAAAAAATTGACACTGCAAAATTGGGCCAAGGTCATAGTGGAACCATTCCATCATTTCTGTTTATTTTAAACTTTAGGAAATAATAATGTAATGATGCTGTCGTTTTCTCTTTTCCGCATACCATTTAGTATCTTCAAGCTCTAACTGAGAAATATAAACAAATGGAAAGAGAACTAGATCTGAAATTTCAACAACTCAGTGAAACAAATCTCTCAGCAGTACCAGCAGAAGATTTTGCACAGTTAATCAATATTATGAATTCATTATATCCCAATAAACATATTAAAAACTTACTTAACTAATCTCTTGGCGTCATGTATATTTTTATTTGTTGTAATTTTAATCTAGATTAGAAGAAAGCTTAATGGTGATTTCAAAGTCTACTGAAAAATTGTCATTGAAAGCAGATTCAACCGAAAACATTTTAAGTGGGTATGCATACATTTTTTCAAATGAAGTAAAATTTATTTTTTTTGCTATTGCCTGCTCCGTTTTTTCCTCCCTCTCTCTTTTTAAATTTATTTTTATTTTCAATATAAGCATCTTTTGCTAATGCTTTTCTAGATATACTTCTCCATCTCGATCAAGCGATTCTAGTCAACTCTCACCTACGGTAAGGAGATTATAAGAATTTAGATGTTGTTCTCAAAGTTAATTACACTTATTTTTATGGAATGAAGACTTCTCTGTACTGCCCTTCTTGATGAAGGCCTTGCAAAATATAGCAGAAAAGAAAACACATAGAATTCCGGCAAGTTTTGCCTTTTATTAGTGACCACTTACTAAGAGTGGGGCCTGTGTTTTCATTTCCCCAATTCAAAAATTTTTTTCTCTGAAATCTACTTAAAAACCAATGATCCAAAAATATACACTGAACGATCAATTTATTAGAGACAACTCTTATGGAAAATGGATCAGCCTCCCAGTGACACCCAAACAATGGATCACAAGTTGCAGTCAGCAGCAGAAGCGGGCTGAATATGGGTAAATCCAAGAATTTGACCGACTTTGAACGAGGCGTGATTTGTTTCAAGCCACGAATCTCCTCGGGTTTTCCCGTGCAACAGTGTCAAGGGTATTCCGTGAATGGCAGTTATGCTAAAAAACAACCTCCAACAAACACAACTCCGGACGAAACAGGGCCGTGGAAGAACGAGGCCAATGGCGACTGGCACGAATCATCCACAGCAACGGGACGGGAACAGCCCAACAAATTTCAGCACAGTTCAATGAGGGATCATCCCAACCAATTTTGGAGCACGCGGTGCAGCACACTTTGCACCGAGCTGGGTTTAACAACAGGTGGCCAGTACGGGTACCGTCGCTGTCACCACAAAATAGAAAAGCGTGCCTACTACCGACACACAGATAGCGCCACTGGACACTTTTTTGAGTGGTAAAAGGTCGCCTGGTCCAATGAATCGCGTTTCCTACTTCATCATGCGAACGGCAGACTGTACATCTGGCGCAGACAGCACGAGGCCATGGACCCATCCTGTTAGCAGCTAACCGTACAGGTGGGTGGAGTAGAGGTGCTGGTCTGGGGTGTCTTCTCTTGGGGCACACTGGGTCCTCTGATATCTGTAGACACATCCCTGAATGCGACAATCTACATGGACATTGTTGCCGATCAGGTGCACTCGTTCATGATGACTGTGTTCCCTGGTGGTGACGGACAGTTTCAGCAGGACAATGCTCCCTGTCAAAGTGCTCGAATGGTCTTGGACTGGTTCAAGGAACATGATGCGAACTTTCACCTGCTTCAGTGGCCAGCTCGGTCACCCGATCTCAACCTGATTGAGCATTTATGGGATGAAGTGGAGAGAACCATCCGACGCCTTCCCACACTACCATCCAACCTGCACCAACTATGTGTCAGCATGGGCTGCTATTCTTCCGCAACAGTTTCAACACCTTGTTGGCAGTTCTCGCCGCTAAAGGAGGCGAACACGCTATTAACTGGGTGTCTCTAATAAATTGGTCGTTACGTGTATGTCGAAATTTTGAAAAGAGAAAATTTCCTTCTGTATATGTGACCAATTTTGTGCATCTGACTCTTTAGAAGCGGTAAATAGCAGAAGGAGCTATTAATAAATACTTAGATAGTATCAAGAGTACCTTAAATTGTTCTTCGACATATTTTTTATTCCAGTTGGTTAAGCCTTTTTAGAGATTTTTTTTCGTACTTAATTATTTTTCAAACCTGCTTATCCATTATGGTTGTGGGGGTAGCAGCTCTATGGAGGTTCTCCAGCACTCACGATCTTTTGCCATCAGGCGAACGTCCTCAATGGTAATACCCAAGTGACTCGAACCCAGATTCTCCATGTAGTCTAGACTAGGCCGATTCCTTGGTCTCTACCCATCGGCTTGGAAAATAGCAACTGCTTAGGAAGACCAGTTTGTGTCATTGTTATCACGTGGCCATACCAACACAACTAAGACCTCTCAATGCGGAATAAAATTTGAAATTCTGTGTTTTCTTTCCTGTTACGTACTGCAAGGCCTCCATCAACTTAATAAACTTTGTTTAATTCTTAACAATTAGAGCCCATTTACTTTTACATTTTCAGTCCTATCGCACTCCATCTCATCATACGTTGATGGATGTTGCTCGAGTTCCTTTAGATGAAGTTTGCAAGGATGTATATTTTGCAATACCATGTTTTATAATGTTAGGATCTGGCAAAACAAAACATCATGAGTACGAGATTAAGGTAAACGTACAAAAGGGTTGTCGAGTTCTACGACTCCATTTTCTTAAAAGAAGTATTAATAAGCTTAACATCTTCTCTTCTATAGTTAATGATTAAACACGAGGCTTGGACTCTGTTTAGACGTTATAAGCGATTCAGGGAGCTCCACAAAATGATGGCAGACAAGTTTCAGATGGTTTGTATCAAACTTTGCATGTTTTTTATCATAACCATTATACTGTACAGGGATTGGACAAATAAATATGAAACAATATTCAGGAAAGAAACAAATTTATTTCTGCGTCCTTGCTTTTTTATTACCTTAAATCAAAATAAGACTGCCAAAAGTTTGGACCAACATCACAAACATGCAAATAATTTGCATATTACAAGTCATCGTGTTGCGTGGTGAGCACTAAAACCGTATTATGTATTATATAATGTTAACTGAAGGCCAACGAGAGTGAATTAGAAATTTTAACAAGCAATTTACAAACTTCAAAAAAGTTGCTGAAATCTCCCATGTGAGCTACAAATCTTTATCAGGAATTGTTAAAAATGTTAATTGGAAATAGGACGGAAATAGGACGACCTTGTGCACTGACGCGAAGAGACAAATCAAGAATTAAGAGACCTGTTAGACATGATATTACATCTGGGCATGTAGTCAACACCACACAAGTCAAACTTAATCTGCAACTTGCTGCCTTAAGAAGAACATTTCGCAGCGAGAAAACTTTGCCTATGAAATTATACCCAAAAAAGTTGCCACTAACACAGAAACAAACGCAGGATAGACTGGAGTTTGCTAAGACACATCTACGTGAAAACACAGACTTCCAATTGGTTGTTTTTTCTGATGAAAAACAAATCAGTTTGGATGGTCCTGATAATATAGCTTCTTATGAAGAGCATCGTGATAAAGAAACACTTGTTTCATTGCGAATTAAGCGCCAAATGGGTGGTAGTGGAGTGATGATTCTGGGTGCCATTGGAAGCAACGGAAAATTGAAGATTCACATTATAGATGGACATTGCACAACAGCTCGATATAAACATGATCTTCACAATGTGTTCATCCCTTTGTGCAAAGTCTAGTTTAAGCAAAAACCATGGATTTAGCAGCAGGACAGTCCTGCAATCTTTACTGCATGAGTTGTGAAAGCCTATTTTGAGAGCAACAACATTTCCACTTTTGCTTGGACTGCTCGAAATCGAGATCTCAATATTTTTGATAATGTGTGGCATCTCACGGAACAAAAAATTTACCAAAATACAGTACAAATCTCGAGAACAACTAATAGCAGCTATTCAGAAAGCTGTTAAGCCAAATGTTATTAAAAGCTTATTTAATTATATTTCAAGTCGTTTGTCAAATATTGTAGAGTCAATATGATCTCAAATATCAAAATAATTCATTAGTTAATGATATAATACTTTTTCCCTTTATGTTATACAAATGTAGTCCAAACTTTTGGTCAGTCTTATTTTTATTTTAGGTAATAAGAAACCAACAACGCAGAAATAAATTTGTTTCTTCCCTGAATATTGTTTCATATTTACGTACCTGAAACATACGAGGTGTAAAACAGTTTTCATATAAATTCAGTTTTTCTTGACATTGCTGGTTGGTCCAAACTTTTGGCCATCAGTGTATGAACACCTTTGATTTTAGATGTTTTGTCGAATATGTAGATAAATACTTAACGAATTATACTGAAACGTCAGGGGTGTAAAGAGCATGTTACACCTCGTATGTTTCAGCGAAGATTTTGTCCTGAAGGCAAATAGGCAACCAGAAACAAATTGAACAAGAAACACAATGTTTGGGATCACCCTGTAAAAAATAATGCTTGAAATGTGTTGTAGCCAAGGTATCCTGAAATTGGGTAAAATGCAATGCCAAAATTTCAGGATAATTCGTCAAGTATTTTTCTAGATATTCGACAAAAGCTCTAATATCGAAAGTGTTGGTTTGGTTCGTTTGGTATTAAAGTCCTTTTCAACTGTCATGGTCATTTCAGGACGGCGTTATAGGGGCCGCAAATTTTGCCTCGCAAGGGTTCTTTAATGTGCAGCCGGGAAACGACTACACGGGACCAACGGCTTTACTTCCCTTTCGAAGGAAATGCATGATTTAAGGATTTTCCCCCTGAAAAAATCCTCGTCGTCCTCAGCCAGAGTCGAACCCGCGTCCTTGGGCATAAATCGAAAGTGTCCGATTACTTTTGGGTAGATAGTGTATTTGTAAAGGCACTCTTTATTTGCTATTATCAAGGTTGTTGCAGTGAATTTAAATGTATAAATTTAGAAATTACACTGAAGGATCATTTGAAAGTGGACACCTCCGAGAGCGAGCTCTTCCAATGACAATGATCATGTTTGAGCATTAATAAAAACATCCATCATATATCGGAAAGGGAAATTCAAACTAAAGGTATCAGATGATGCCTTTCAATTAAGTGATTCTTGGTGAAAATTTATATATCTGGGAAGTTTAGTGGAGTCCCCCCCTCTCCATGTTCTTTTAACTTATACAGCAGAGAAGTGCATTTTCTGTATGTTTAGTAAATTGATTTTTTTTATATTTGCAGGAAGCTGAAACAAAAATACCACCAAAATGCATTTTTGGAAACAAGTCTGATGCATTTGCCGAAGAACGTCGTAAAGGGTTGGAAGTGAGCATTTTTTTTTTCTTTCCTGGAGAACTTTTTTTTGGCCAATCACTCACTAAGAGTGGTGGCCTATGTACGTATTTGCTTCAACTCCAAAAAATTGTTTTCACTGAAATGGACTTAAAAACTCATAATTCGAGAAGATACGTTATAGTTCTGAAAAAAACTTCTATATGTACTTGCTTCATCAATTTTGTGCAGCCTAATCAATAAATTCGACATTTACGGACTCTCACATTAAGACAAATAATTTTTGTAAATACGAGGGTAGCCCAGAAAGTAATGCAGCACAATTTTTTTCTTCAACAATTATTTATTGAACACAATGAAACTTACACACACGAAAGAAAGATGTTTCTTCCACACTCCCTATTTTTCCACATAATCTCTGTCCCATTCTATGGCCTATCGGTACCAGCTCTTGTTCTGTTCACGCAGCCATGACTTCACTGTGCGAATCACCTCGTCGTCATCCTCAAAATATCTTCCACAAATGGCATTCTTCAATGGCCCAAACAAGTGAGAGTCTGAGGGCACTAGGTCAGGGCTGTAGGGTGAATGGGGTAACACTGTCCAACCCTGTTTCATCATGTGTTCCGATGTCCTCAAACTTGTGTGAGGATGAGCGTTATTGTGTTGAAGCAAACAATCAGCTGGGTTGTCATGGCGCCCAAGTCGTTGGAAGCGCTTCTTGAGTTTGGTTAATGTATTCAGATATGCCTCAAAATTAATGGTTCTGCCTTTCGGCATCACATCAATGAGTATGACACCATCACAGTCCCAAAACACAGTGATCATGACCTTACCAGCAGAAGCAGTTGCTTTGAATTTTTTCTTCTGTGGAGAATGCGGTTGACGCCATTCCATCGATTGTCGTTTTGTTTCAGGCTCAAAATGGTGCACAAGGTTTCATTAGCTGTCACAATTTGAGACAAGAAGGCTTCAGCTTCAAAACGTTGCATCAACTCAGAAGAATTGTTTTTTCTTAGAGCTTTGTGTTCCTCCGTAAGACAGCGCGGAACCCATCGTGAACACGTTTTTGTGCAATCAAGAGCACGGATGATTTCATCCACATTTTCGTTGCTGATTGACAGGCTCAGTGCCAACTGCCGAGTGTTCTGCGTCGGTTCTGACAAATGAGCGCATTAGCACGCTGCATCTTGTCAGGTGTGACAGCCGAGGATGGCCGCTCCGCCGAACCGCTTTCTGATGGCCTCACCCTCTGTGCCCAGTGGCTAACCGTACTTCTGTCAACTGCTGATGCTCCATAAACTGCACGTGAACGTTTGTGAATGTTTCCAACCGTTTTTTGTTCCGCAGTGAGAAATTCAATGACGACACGCTGCTTGTAATGTACATCACTTACAGAACCCATGTTGTTCCATTGCTGCACGTATGCTATCTGTCGGAAGAAACGGAAACTTTGCACACGCACTCTGAAAACTTCTTGGGGACTGAGAAAAAAATTGTGGTGCATTAGTTTCTGGGTTACTCTCGTAAATGTTTGGCTCTGATGAGCCATTTTGGAGTTATTAATGCATTTGGCTGTGTGGTTTCAATAGGATGGCACCACAGCACACACAACTAGATATCAACAACCTTGCTATGGGAAATGTTTCTTGGGTGTATGATCTCAGGAGCTGGTGACAAGCCATGACCAGTTCGTTGCCCTGACCTTATGATATATTTCTCTGTGGATAACTGATGACACAAATCTGCAAAGATTTGGAAGAAGAAGAGAAGAAAGCAACATTTGTATCAATTTAATGCATTAAATTTCTGATGCCAGATGCCATCTGGCTGCTGGCCTCAGAAGCCATTGGCTGCTTACCGTTGGGAATCAAGTGGTGAAGGAGGATATGTTATTCGAATTTGTGGAATGCAACATCTTGAAGACAGCATTCTGAGGTTGGATATGCTTTTCTCATTTTAAGTTCTTGACGTTTTTAAATGTCAAGATTAGAAAATGCCGTAATGGACTAGGAAAAACAAATGTAAGTTATTTGCATGAAATATCCTTGAGCCAGTCAGTTGGAGAGGTGTGGTTGACTAGTCGCTATAAAAAATGATGAATTATTTGCATTTATTAATTGACGTCACTAAGATTAGTTTCAAAGCCATCATCTAGATGGCAGCACTCGTGAGTTTCACTTCCTTCTCTTCTTCTTCCATGGGTAAGATGAGAACAACCGAGGAATGAAAGCTGCTATCTGCCAAAAAAATCAGGGATATACTGGTAGGAAGGTGATGCAAAACTTCAGATATGCATAGGAAATGAGGGTCTGAATTTGAACGATGATATTTTTTGAACTAAGTGAAATGTAACTGGAAAACAAAATGGTAAGCATGGTTCATTCAGAGTATGCAATGAAATATTCACCAATATCATTGCTCTGAAGTTATTTCCACTGCGCCAAGTATTATATACAAGGGAGGATTGAAAAGTAATGCACAACAATTTTTTGTGGCAACATCTTTAATAATAAGCAACAACAGACTACACCTCGCTGTTCTTCACAAGTTGGCGATGCTAGCAAACGTGCCATCTTTACTTAGTAGTTATCGGCCCTTCTGCGAGGGCGGCACCTGATCAAGCCATTACTGTCTATAGATTCAAACTATCAATTTGCTAATTTGAACGTCGGACCAAAATTGTATTCCATAAAAAAATCGTACGTTACTTTTTTCCTATTTCATCTTTGAGTTTTTTTAATGTCATGCTTTTTCCTCTTTTAGAAATACCTCCATTGCGTTTTAAGATGGTGTTTCACAGCTAAAGAAAGTCCTCTTTACGAACAAGTTTCCAGAGAAGCACTTTGCAATCTTATTCCTTTTTTCAGAAAAGGTATATACGATTCAAATAAGCTGCAGACAGGATAGCATCCAACTTGTAATTTTAAAAAGTATTTTTATTATGTTTTACCTTGTAAAAATTGTAATTATGATGCCTGCCTAACATTTGTTATTGTATATTGGTCTTTTTTTATATTTAAAATAAATTTATTTTTTTAATATTTGGAACACCTTGAATAACTTTTAAATGAGCATAAAAACATTTATATAAATTTTAATCGGAAGTGAATATTGTAATAGTCCGTACTACAGTATTCACCTATGTACTTATTTTTCAAACCTGCTTATCAGTTACGGTTGTGGGGGCAGTAGCCTTATGAAGGATCTTCAGTGTTCGCAATCTTTCACCATCAGGTGCACAGTCTCGATGGTAATACCCAAGCGATTTAAAGCCGGATTCTCTATGTAGTTTAGCCACTTTGGTCTAGTGTTCTCTTCCCACCGGTTTGGAAAATAACAGCTGCTTAGGAAGACCGGTTTACAACATCTGTTTCGTGTAGCCCTACCAATGCAACTGAAACCACTCAGTGCGGATAAGTAGTAACCAAATACCTAATAAGATTCCTGCAGGTTCCAAGTTTTTTGAACCCATGTCAGGCTGACCCGGACAATTTTTTTGAGCAGCTTTCCACTATGGACAAATTTGTTCATCTTCAAATGCAGGAATCTTATCACTGCTCGCACCTCCGATTTTCTGATTGTCTGCGGTGTTTAGTGGTGCTGCACCAGACGCCATTTTGTATCTTCTAGCACTTGAGGGATGTCTCTTCCCAGTGGCACCACATTTTCAAAAGCGATCGTTCTTTCATGTTGATTGTAATGACTTTATGACCACCCCTCATATGAATTGAAGTTCGATATTGAACCTAACCTACCTAGGACCTTTTATTTATATATTACAGTGCCAGATACATTTTTTGGGATGTAAGGTTTTAGTTAAAGTAAACAACAAAAAAATAAACATTTGAATTCTAATTAGGCTAAAGCTGTCAAAATTTACTTTTAAACGTTACGACAAAGGCAGGTCTTTCCGCACAATAAAACAGTGAGTGAAGAAATGTCTTAAAGACTGCATTTCCATGGATTGTTTTAATGTGATAATGTTTTGAAGCTGGACATCATTCTACATAAAGCATGATGCAAAAGCAGATGCCAAAAAGCGGTACGGGAACAGTTCTTCCTTGTTGGTGCCAGCTTGAAGCACACTTCAGCACTGAAAAGCCCCCTGACCATTGTTGTCTGAGCAACAATTTTTATTTAAATCTTTACTAGAGAGATTCTAAAAAATATATTTGTGTGGTAACAGATAGTGTCGCATCTGGGGTCACCTAACCTAACAGATAGTGTCCCAATAATAGGGTGTCTAGTAAAACGATTTCGTAAAATTTCCCGACTTTTCCCGGTCGATCACGTAATTTTCCCTGAACACCAGCACCAAACAAACTATTTTGATAGAATATTTTTCAAATTTTTCGTTCCAATTTCACATTTTTTTGCTGATTTTGTAAATTCCCGGTGCTATAAAAGTTTTGAATTGCAAGTAACTGTACTTAAAGTAAATAAATGACGTAACAAAAAAAATAACCTGAATGGTGAATAACCACCTTGATAACGATGAGCTTAGAGTCCAAATGACTACCCTACCTATGAGAAGGTTTGTAATGATACCCTATGAACGAGAACTTCTTGGTCGAAATTAGAATGGGTTAAATGAAGCGGCCAATGAGAAGGCATACACACGAAAAGACGTTTAATAATCTTTCGGATTGGTTTAATATTGGGAAACAAAAAACCGCTGGAATTTATATCGACAACTTGAAAAAGACCTGGAGTTTAATCCATTTTTAAAACGCCACCCAGCCTTTAATCGAGACCGGCGTGTATTTGAATACCCGGCCTTTATTCAAGGTTTTACGGTAATACATTACCTTTAAATAATGAGTTGTAAATGTGCACCCTAACAACGAAAGAGAGAACAAAAATACACAAAAATATCTAATAAAAACAGTTATATGGGCATACCAATGGTGAATACAGTAAAACTGATTGAAGATAATGATGATTATGAATTAGTTTTAAAGCACAGTGAAACTATGAAAATGACTGCACAGCATACATGAGGAGTTCCTCAGAGTCCCCCACTTCAGGTAGAGGACTCTTCTGACTGGGTTCTGAAAATGGGGGTTCGTGGGAGCTTTAGGGTTTCAGCTCAAAGAACCAAGTTATTTTGCTCTGACAGCATGGCTGGAGGCGTCGAGCCTATGACACTTGAAGTTCCTGATTTGAATCCCGGTCACAGAATTTTTCCTTCCATTTTTCAAATAAGATCGTTATTTTGCTCTGCTGATGCTGTTTTTCATAGTGGATTTCACAGATGTGCAAAAAGTTCAGTTCCAATGAAATTTTTGTGGATCTGTGAAATCGTAAATATCCAAGGTCTTATTGTATTTGTTTGTTGCATCTAAAAACATTATCATGATTCAATGCTTAGGGCTGCAGATTCGAAACCAATTTAACCCCCCCCCCTTCCTTCTTTTTCCTTCTGTCCTTTTACAGTTTTCGGTTGCCATCACAACTCAAAAACTGAAGTGCACACGTTATCTCGCTCTTCACATCACAATAATGGATCGCCTTTCCTAATATAATAAATGTTCATCAGAGAAAAATAACCTACCGTATTGTTAATTCCATATCCAGTTTCTTCATTTTATTGATTTCTTCAACAATACCAATCACCATGCAATTATTACAAACCTTCTGTTCACACTACTTCTGCAAGCTATATTAATAAGTTCTGCTGCAAAATTCCAATTCCGTAGATGGAATAAGCACTTAAGGAATTTGTGAAACTTTTACTAATGATGACCCCGACCTATGCTAATGCACAAAATAAAGAACAATAAATCTTTAAAAAAATGATCTTTATTAATACAAAAAAAATCACTGAGGTGGTCAGTATCGTTCATTTTTTTTTAAATTCATTATAGCAGATTGTCAGGGTAAAAAGTCATTTGAAAAATTAATTATTAAATTTAAAATTTAAATCTTCGTGATATGTCTTTATAATAAACTTAAAAAAACTGGATTTTGTAAATTATATCAAATTCATCTACATAGTCCTATACTTTAAAGCACAAGTTACGTACAATGAGTCAATGGACTGAATGCTGCCGCTGCTTAACACAATCGTGAGAGGTAAATTGTCTTTTTGGATGAATAAGAAAATAAAACGCCAATTCACGTGCAGTGACCATTCCAGTACCGAAAAGCGCAATAAATCCGTACTCTTCATTTCCATTAGAGTTCCGATTCCACGACAGTCCTAGCAGCATCGGCGTAGAAGAAAATGATGAAATGCACAGCCATTAAAAAAACTAACACTAGCGTTATGTCATGTGAGCTCTGTTCCGTCAATGGATTCACTACAGTCCATCTTTTCAACAGGAATCTGTTGGGAATTTACATCGTCGTCCACTTCTTCGATTCGGCGTTTAAGCTTCCCTAGAAAAAATAAAGTATGGTGAAACCAATAAATAAGTAAAAAATGATGGAGAGTCCAAACAAATGCTGGGCTTTTAAAGATCTTTTGCAGATAAAATACTTATGATAAAGGACTGTGCTAGGCACCAATAGAAAGAAAAACTAACAATTTTACAAGGCATCTTGTTTTCTCTGGTAGTCAAATGGGTCAAGGGCTGGGTTAAAAAGTTGCAGATATACTCAAACTCTTTAAATAAGTACACGCGTTTGCCCTCTGTGGGTACGAGTCCCAATGCTCTGTGCTTTTGGTGTGAGATTGAGTCTAAGAGTTCCCCCTTCTCTCTAGACAGACACTCTACCCATCACAGAGTGAGCATGTCTTTAACAGCCTCTCTAACAGCAACATAGCAAAAAAAGTTGCAGCTAAACAGGCATGCAACATCCTGCAATCTGTAAATGCGAATGTTGTGATACTGTCAGGTCTTTGCTACAAACGATTAAATCTCAAAAGTAGTCATTATAATAGTTCAAAGAGTCTTCAAAGACTCTTTCTCAAAGATCTTGACCTGGGCACAATTCAAGAAGAGAAATGTGATGAGTGGCACGGTTTGCCATAGAATTTTCTGAGGTTAATAGATTGGTTTCTCGGCCCAAGGGAACTAGGGCGGAATTCTGCAACAGCTGCAGGTCTACCTGCCAAAAGTAGCCAAGAAAAACAGTTGTGTCCAATAGAATTTGGTTTCATTATTTTTGAATTTTTTTTAATAAAGTTGCTTTGGTTATCTGTTGTGACATTGTTGGTGACAAAGTGCAATAAACAGTTTTTGATAAATAATTAGTCGAACCATGATTCATTGTTTTGTTTTTGGGGACAAATGGAAAAAAATTACAAATTTCCTTATACTTTTTCAAATTTCTTTTTCTACTTCCTGTATTCTGAAGCCCAATCGCGAATGCATCCTATGATTGTTTTTCATTTTCCTCCATTTTTACGTACCAGACTTTCAAACACCAAACATTTTTTTTTACACGCTCACTTATAAAGATCTGGTCAAGTAAATATGTTTTGCAATCATATGCAACTGTTTCATGGATTTCAAACTTGCTAAAAAATGTCCCTTGGGACCAAAAATTTTTAATGATCGATACGGGAAAACAATATATCGAGGAACGACAGATGCAGGTTTTATAGGATCATTTCAATAGCAGTTAAGCAGGGACCCTATTAGAAAACCTGGGATGGTTTCGAGAAAACGATATACAGTCGTCCCTCTGCAAGTCAGGATTCCACAAATCGGCAATTTTTTCCTGAAAGTCAAGATGGCAGACAATGATAATAAAAACTAAATCACTGATGATTATTACGATTAAAACACACGTATTCAAAATTAACGAATTTTATTGTTCCTCTGATACACATATTGCGTCTTTTTTTTTGGGGGGGGGGGCTATGAAAGCTAATTATGGAACTTAATATGAAAATTAACATAAGCCAGCTTTCTTTCAGCTGGTTATTTTCCATGAAATTCGAAATGGCAACCATTTATGGAGGAATCTCGTTCCCTCTCCATGCATAAGCAGCTACAATTAAAATGCCGATTTGTGATTAAGGTTGCCTTAATTACTATATTTAATCTCGTTTAATTTTTCCTTGCAATTTTCTTCTTCGAAAGCTGGTAATTTACTGAAGAACATGCATTACAAATGGAACTCTGCAATGAAGATGGTCCACCATCTTGGAATTCTGCAAGTCGGGAAAATCCACAAGACGGCAAAGCCCTGAAACCTAGGTTGCCGACTTGTGGAGGGACGACTGTATCTGGGAACAACAGACTGTACAATAAGAGATGCTGTGAAATGTGACAAATGTCCAGATGATAATCCAATTGTTGCAATAAACAACAGCAAATCTGTCGGCAAGGGTGAAACATACTGCACCTTTCCCATAATCTGAAGGAAAAAAAAAAAATCACAAAGATTAAGTGACCATGAAGGTAACTTGTAAAGTGCCAGATCATTTTGTGCCAGAAAAGCCTTCAATCAATGATTTAGACGCATTCGGACATGTTTGTGATAATGAGGTATGGCCAAGTTCAAATGAAACTTCAGGTTTTTTTCCTTTCTATTGTTCTTTGCACAGTCCTCTATCATATAAGTATTCCATCCACAACTGAAATTTAAATGGGTAACTATTTGTTTGACTCAGCCTATAATCAATGAGCTTACCTGTTTGTTGTGAGGTTTGACCATTTTGTAAAGTGCGTTTTGCTCGATATATAGGTTCATATTCCTAGATTACAAAAAAAAAAAAAAAAACAACAAAAAAACTAAGTAATAACAGATACTGAAAGATATTGAAAAAGAAACTTTATTGAATGTTTGAAGTAACCTTTAACTGTTGGGCAAATCCTTCGTTAGGATTAATGCAGAATCTCTTCTGCTGGACAATGGAAAACGCTTCTCTGAACAAAAGAAAATTTTATCGTTTTAAAAAACTATGGATACTGAAGATATAAAACTTTATAAGCGGCTTAACTCACTTGTAGGGTAAACCATATTTCTCCATAATATAGGCAATAACTAATGCTGCACTATAGGAAGAGGAGAAAAAATATTTATCAGTATTTTTAAAAATATATAACAATCAGGACTGGCATAGAAATTGCTTCGGCTTTTTTCAGGGAGCACAGGACCTCATCAAGCATGGGACTGTGTGCAACGGCTTTGTTCACGTTTCTCAGGCCAGTCCTGATTACAAAATTTGAATTAAAAGACGCAATTATGTTTTGTTTTTTTTTGTCATTTATAAACTTTATCAGTTGCATTAAAAAAAAAGAAACCTTACCTTCTAGAGATCCCCGCATTTCCATGAATTAATGCTTTACCTGGTGCAGAAAGAAAACCAAAACATCTTTTAAATTACTTTCCTAGACAAAAATACTTTAAGAACTACCTCAAAAACTACAATTAATGGTAAAATCTATCAGTTCCTAAATTGCTTATAGCAATAACTGTAGAACCTTGATAAATCGAATTGAAAGTCTGCAATAAAACGACTATGTACAGTAATCAATATAGAGTGTGTCCCATTTAACCCAACAAATCAGAATAACTTGAAAAATACACTTCATACAAAAAAAATAAAAAAATAAGTGTTTAATATTTTTAAAAAAGCTATTCAATCATTCCAAACTTGACCCCCCCCCCATCTCCACCCACAGGAGGTAACTTTAAAATTTCAAATGGGAATCCCCATTGCAGATTTGGATTCTACGCTAAAAAATATGCAAGTTTCGCCTGAAACATTTTTTTGATTCGTGATAGATGGCGCTGTAATCACACAAAATGAATTTTTTTGCAATACAAAAAAATACCTGTTCAATATTTTTACGAGAGTCCCATCACCTCTCACCATTCAATTAAATTAAATGCTGAAAATGACGACCACTGAAATGCACTTCTTGATTTGTGTTTCAAATGCCTGTACACATCTCAAAAGCATGTTTGGTGTAATGGGGATCATGAATGAAAATTTTAAATTATTGATTTCTATAGTATTTGTTATCAATATCAAGGAATAGTTATTAGTTTTTTCGAAAAACAGCTATTAAAAAATATATATATATTAAATTTGACAATGGTATTTCTTAGATCTGAGTGCTATATCACTATTGCCAACAATGCTTATTCATCAGCTCATTGAGTTTGCTGGAAAGTGATGTCAGATATCCCTTTTGTTGAAAGGCATGGCTTCACGTTTCTAGCACTGATTTTAAGAATTTTTTTAAATATTTCCAATATAATTAACGATTTTGTATTCAACGTAACACAATCTATAGACGGGGTGCGTGTTTACAAACATTAGCCTACTTCGTGCCTAGATGCATTTCCGGTTTCGAAATAATTGCACTTTCGTTGTTGGCTGTGACTAAAAGTCGCAATAATTCAGATTGACTGCAGAGTGCCGCGATTTATCATTAATTTTTTATCGAGTCGGAGATCATAAAATGGTACACGGAAATCGATGAAACTTTACTTTACTCAATAAATTTGCATTTTACGAATTGATTGAACAAGGAACAACACAATACAGCATTTTTATTGGTTAATTCGTTTGTTGTTTACCCTTTTCTGCCTCAGACAATTCTATGGTCGGAAGTAAAGGAAGGCACAGAAAGTGGTGCATGTGTGTTCCTACTTCCTGCGCACCCCGTCTATATGAAACAGTGCTTTAATTTGTAAAGAAAATTTCATGCAACATACCTACTGTGGCACAAGCATCACTTATTTGCTGCATCATGTTTTCACAAGTTGGTGTTTCTTTATAAACTGCATTTTTTAGGTAACTCCACAAGAAAAAAAATCTGGGGAGGAAAAGTCTGGCAATCTGGCTGAGCAGTGCCCCCACTGGTTATCGTAATCCCAATCTAATACCTCGCATGCTATTAACGAAGGAGGTGCTGGACAATCATGTTGAAACCACATGTTCTTCCAAGCTAAGGTCTTCAAGCAATTGTGGTAGTTCGTCTTCAAAAACGTTTCACTATTTGTTACCATTCAAATTACTATCAATCGCCATATGGTCCGATAAATTTATCGCTAATTATTCCACAACAAACATTAACCGACCAAGGGTGCTGATGGCTTACCCCACAAATCCAGTATGGGTTTTCTACACTCCGATAATGCATGCTGTGGCGGTTACCTCACAGTGGTTCGTAAATGTTGATTTATCAGAAAATAATTCACGAGCAATGACAAAACGCTAGTCTGTTTTGAAAATCATTTAAATTTTTTTTTTGCACAGTTACATAATCCATGATGCAACGTAAGAATGAGGTGGCATGGAACACTTTTCAAAAATTGATTAAACACCGCTCCTAATTAGAGATAAGTGTCTAATAATTATCGGATAGTCTCTGAAGTACTATGGGCACGGATCATTGAGAGAAGCCACCAACAAATTTATTATAAAAAATCTTACTTTGTGCAATTACAGTGCCATCTATCATGAATCAAAAAAAAAAATATTCCAGACAAAACTTATGTATTTTTTAGCATAGAATCCAAATTTGCAATAAAAAATAGGGGTCCCCATTTGAATTTCAAAGTAGCCCCTGTCCCACCAACAAGGGGTAGGGTATTATTGGATAGCCATGTTTAAAAATAATACATATATAAAATCAGCGATGGTGGAAGTTGTCACAACAAAGAAAAAATCTGACAATGGGTTATTTCCCGATTATACAAATGGGTGGGTTCGCTTCTAGAAATTCATATTTTTGTATAATGTGTATTTTTCGAGCTATTTTGATTTGTCAGGTTATATGGGACACCCTGTACATAATATGTGCAAGGTACGTTCGAAAAATTTGGTACATGGTCCCATAGTTGAACAATCATGCTGGTTAGGATATTGCATTCATGCAGACACAATGAGAGCATGGCAATTACTATCCCCTAGTCTCCAAATCACAACAGTCAAGCGGAAGTGCAGAAGGTGTGTCATTGTGAAATGGAGAAACTCATCAACATCCAAGTTTTGCTTCAAATTAGGCAAAACTGCATCCAGCGGTTCGACCACAGTTGTACCAGAGTGGACAGTGGAATCTGCTTCGTGACAATGCCCGTCTGCACACTGCGATTCGCGTGAGGCACTTCCTTGCTACACACCAGGTGACAGTTCTTGAACATCCTCCACATTCTCCAGATTGGGCATCTGCAGACTTCTTGTTTCCCTGCCTCAAAGGAGTCCTGAAAGGTCTACACTTTGCCAACATTGCAATGCATTGCGGAGAACCAACAACGTGTGACAACAGTGCTTCGAGCAATACCGAAAGAAGCGTTTGCTGATAGTTTCCAGCACCTGTACAACGGATGTCAAAACTGTGTTGTAGCTAATGGCGATTACTTTGAATGCCAGTAAAGATATTGTTTCCTTTATTTTAGGAGACCATTCACTGAACTTTTCGAATGCACCTTGTACTTTACTACCCTTGATTTATTACCCTTAGATTGCAAAAAATAATAAATAAATAAATAAATAAATAAATAAATAAATAAATAAAGTGATAATTCTTCCATAGAATTTACCTTTAAATTTCAAATGGTTTCAATTTAAAAAAAAATAAATAAAAATAAAAAATAAAAAAAAAGGATTTTCATTTAAGTTGTCATCTAATATTTATTATTAATATTAGAGAACAGGTACAACACAAAATTAATGAAACTAAAATAGATTTGTTCTTTAGCCCACCTCCTGAGTCCCAGCATTCATCAAGAAATTTTTTCACCTACAGAAGAAAACAAATCTTATTAATCTTCTTAAATAGAATTAAAATATTACATGCAAACATACACTTATGTAACTGTTATGATACCATGGAAGAATAATAAGGGAAGCGCCTCTTGCAAGAAATCAAGTCCAACGATATAGGATGAAATATCATGTTGGCCACCAGAGTGCCACAAAACCCGAATGTTTGTTTTCATTGAGCGAGAATCTTTTTTGTATGATAATGATGTAATAAAATATAATAAATATTTAATTTTGTGCGTTAAATAACTGAAACAATGCTATTTTAAAGAATTTTTGTTCATTATTGCTCTTTCCCTCAGTCAACATGTCTAGAACTTAACTGCTAACTTCACGGAAACGCCTGCACTATTTAAATCAATTAAAAAAAAAAAAATCCAAAACACTTTTTTTACCATTTTAAAAAAAAGTGCTCCAAAACTGGGTCCATATTAAATTTGAAATGAGTCATTAAAATGAAAAGAGAAAATAAATATTGAACGAAAGAAAAGCATTTATTTCCTATAAAAACAGTTATAAAATGCAAATTCAAAACTTTTTAATGAAATTTCAAGTGTTCAAGTACTTCAAAGGCATCTGTAATTCTATAATCATATAAAAGATCATAGAAGTTGTAAGCACAATCATGTTGGCCACCAGGTGCGCTGCGATAGCAGCGAGCGACTCATTTTAGCATTGGAAGTACTGCAAGAGGCACTTCCCTTATTATTCTTCCATGATGATACCACAAACAGAAAAAATATATATTTAAAGGCCAAAAGTTATGGGATAGCTGCTCAGTTATGTGTCGTGTCTCCTCTGGCCTAACAAAAAGCAAAAATTTGACTTGGATCGACTCCACAAGAAGCTAGAAGACCTCTGAGCCACGCCATCTGGATATTAGGTGAAGGATCTTGGGTGCACATGGACTCTCCAACACATCCCATAAATGTTCAATGGGGATTCATGTCTGTGATTTGGGCACACCACGAACTCTCCTGAATGCTCCTCAACCTCTGCACAACTTGGGCTCGATGGAATGGAGCATCCTGCAGGAAAACCCATCACTGTGGGTTTGTAAATGGTCATCGAGCAGCTCAACATAGCAGGAAGCATTCAGTGATGTGTCTAGGAGGACCAACAGACCCAAACCATAGCACGGAAATATACCCCATACAAGTAACCACCATAAGCGTGCATTTTGCCTTGTTCACAACTCGTGTTTGGTGTTGTTGTGTTAGCAGTGGTACTCTGGTGGGTCTTCTGCTACCATAATCCATAGATTATAAAGCATACCACACAAATCTGGCATAACCTTTACCAATTTTTAACAATTTTAGGCTTGTTTTTAAGCTTAAATTTTATAATTGTCTCGATAAGAATTGCCAGTTATTAATAGTTTTTATTTCTTAAATCTTTAGTTGTACTCATTATTATTTTTGTTGAAGTTATGGAATCAAAAGTATTTATCAATTAATACTGAAGTTGGTAATAAATTAGAACAGATCCATTTGTGTGAAATCGGGACATAATAGCATCCCGAAAACTTTTTACGGGACACCGAGTCAATTTCTCAAAAACCGGGACGCCTAGTCACGCAGGTATATCCATAATAATTACAAATGTCCATGCCCAGAACCACAGTAACAAAAAAAAATAGCATAACTGAAGATGTAAGGGCATTAGCACATGCAAATATCATTTAGGTGTTAATATATCTCTCCATGCAGCCACCAATGCCAGTGAAAACAATGGGTCCTGTAAAAGAACTGACAATGGAGATAAAACAGTTGATCATTGAACTTCACAGGGAAGGGAAAACACAAACAGAAATTGCTGGAATTGTGAAATGTCACAAAGGAACAATTTACAAAATAATTAAGAAGCAAAAGACAATTTGGCCATGTTAGAAATGGAAGAACAAGATGCACCCAAAGAGACAGGATCGGACAATGATAAAAATTTGTGAAGAAATGAGATTTGCACCATCAAAGGACATGAATGCTACGGCAAAGCAACGGAATACAATAGTATCTGACCACACATTCCGCCATAGATTGCATGAGAGTAATTTTGGAAACTATAAAGCAAAGGTTAAACCAATAAATTGTTCCAACAGAAACTTGTAAGTGCTTATTTGTTTAAATAATTTATTTTTTCCTGCTGTAAAGATTAAACCAACTTTGACTGCGGCACAGAAGAAGGCCAGGCTGCAATGGGCTAAACAGTTTGTGTCGTAAATGAAGACTGGAAGCGTGTTATTTTCAGCGATGAAAGCCGTATCTGTATTGAAGGAGGTGATGGCCATGGTTTGGAGATGGAAGGGAGAGGAATTCAATGCAGATTGTTTATGTACAAAAGTAAAATTCCCAAAGGGATGGTGACATTAGCGTTCTTACATCAACAATTAATGCTTCTGTGTATATTGAAATTTTAGACACATTTTTGATTTCCTCTATTGAGACCCGTTTCCAAGATGATTATAGTGTTTTTCAAGATGACAATGTGTCATGTCATGGTGCACAATCTGTTAAATGCTTTTTAGCTGAAAGAGAAATTGATACCATTCCATGGCCAGCTAACAGCCCCGATTTCATTATTAGAGAATTTGTGGCATGAATTGAAAAAGAAAGTTTGGATTAAAGCACCGCAGGATTTGGCAGGATTGAAGCAAGCGATACTTACATCATGGAGAGAGATTCCGTTGATTATTGTGCCAAATTATGAGATTTTACAACAACGTCTACATAATGTTATTAAGGCCAAAGGTGGCCACACAAAATGGTGAATGCAGCAGATCTACTATTGCCAACAGTTGTAGTAAGTGAAGGTATGTATCTTGGACAATGTCATTATTGAAGAAATAATCACAAAAATCTTTATCTTCCAGTTTTAAAATGGGCATTAACCTTCATATTAAAATAAAAACCAATAAAATAATATTAAACTTGTATATAAACAACGTCTTCTGTTACCTTAGGAAAATACTGGATAATATTCTCAGTCACTGAATCTGCAATGTCAAGAACTAAATATCTGGAAATAAATTATTATTTAATCAGTTATTTTGAAAACAAAATTTAAATTAAAGGAATTTGTTAGTTCTAATCACATACTTACTTAAAGGATTCAGGAAAATTGGGCCTGATAAAATGAGCTTCAACTGACTGCCGAATACAAACTATATGTGTGACCTTGCTTTCTAATAGGGATTCACACTAAAAATAAATAAAATCCACATTAAAACCAATAGGACATCAATAAGTTTCTTTAATTACCAAAGGTATATTGGGAACCAATGTGTTTCAGTTATTAAATTCTTATCAAGTTTCTTATGATCAATTTGAAAAGATGGTGACAACTATTTCATGACCTTATGGTCAAACTTCTACAGATTGTAGAGGGCAATGAGTGTACAGTGTGGTCCAAAATCTATCGGGAGGGAGCTGGAAGGTTAGCCTGTATAAATACAGGGCTGTTGGGCATTCACATCAATCACATCTTGTGCAGAAGTGAAGACAAAAGGAGGTATCGAAGGAAATGGTTAGGTGTTGTTTGCTTTATGACTTCAAGGTGGGCTTGTCAGCAGAAGCATCAAGTCGCCGAATGTGTCTTGCGTTTGGGGATGATGCTGTGAATGAACGCACCGCAAGGCATTGGTTCCAGTAATCAGGTCGGGAGAATTTGCCATTTCAGATGAATCCTGTAGTATAGTGTATATGGTAGACTACACGCCAAATGGTTCACTACGAGCTGTTATCAAATGGCCAAACCATCACTGGGGACCTGTACTCCCAGCAGTTGCAACATGTGCAACAGGCATTGTAGCAGAAGGAGCCAGGATTGGTGAATCGCAAAGGGGTACTCTTCCTTTATGACAATGCATGTCCACATGTGGCGTGGGTGGCCAGGGAAACCATACAGCGACTTGGCTGGGAAACTTGGTCATCCACCTTACTCACCAGATCTTGCTTCAACAGATTATTACCTTTTCCATACTCTGGACAACCATCTTCGTAGAAAATCCCATATCAATGATACAGAGCTGCGAAAGGCACTCACGGACTTCATTGAGTCCAAGACCAGCAAGTTTTACAGCCAGGGGGATTGATCAACTGGAGATACTTTGGCAGAAGGTGCTAGATGCCAAGGGGGATTACTTTGGGGACTAGCGATACGCTGCTTTTTGTGTACATCATTTTGTTTTCTGGAATTAAAAACGCAAGAACTTTTATGGTTACCTAGTATAACATCTAGGATGATGAAATTTGGTGGAATAATAGGGTACATAAAACTGTGTATACCATTAAAATCTGTGATCGAATTCCAACGAGTAGTTTCCAAGTTAAGCACTGAGCATCGTAACACGTGCTGGTTAGTACTCGAATGTGAGCACTGTTAAGATTTTGAATGAGTAACTCGGAAACTACTTGTTGGAATACAATCAAATTTTAACAGTGTACACAGTTTTATTTGCCCTATTATTCCTCCAAAATTCATTATCCTAGGCATTACAAAACCTGAGTTATTAACTTGTTGATCTTGGTGGCGGCATTTTTTATTTCTGTTCACATCCCAGTTAGCATTCAAATTCGGACCCAGTTTCATGTGAATTTGTTTGCTTAGAATAACCCATACTACCTCCACTAAATGTTTGCAAAAGTATTTTTGAAACACCCTGTATATAGTGGTATTATTAGCTGTTATTTTTACTTGTTTCACACTGAAGGAGGAGACAGTAACTCCGAAATATACATACGAGTTTTTATTTTATAAAATTCATTTATGTGGAATAGTGGTTTCATTCTTTCCTTTCTTGTTAACCTAGTGCATGCCTGCCAAACTATGGAGAATGAAATTTGTACATTTACTCAAAAATATACCAGGAACAATTTATGTTATGTTCAAGCGGAAAGCTGGTCGTGTGACCAGTCGATCTGGGGTGCAATTTCCTCACTAATGGAATAATCAAATCAGTTTTCCTATATCTCTATCAATTTTCGAATTATCGCTTGTTGTATGCTATTTATCATAAAAAGGTCCTGTAAATATTTAAGTTACACTATTCAGACCCCTCCAGAGCCCGTTCTGATTGAATTTTGATGAAACTTGGAATACTTATTATATACCATGGGGAAGAGATTTTTTCCAATAAAAAATAGTTTAAATTTTGAACACTAGGGATAAAGTGGCACATAAAGAACATCATCAAACAAACAAATTCGAATGGAAATCACGTTTTCAGTCAAAAACGTGAAGTTTCACCAAACGAATCGGTATACTCTATAATCCAATTACTGACTAGAATACTAAAGTGCATGACAATATACCGACGCAAAATATTATCACGTTTGTTACAACACACAATTGAAATGCGAATTCGCAATAAACTCTCTTTATGATGTACAGAAACCTTGTACAGTAGCCACTGGATAAACTGCAACATCATGAAAGAAAGTTATAGTTATGCCTCTGCTACTACGTAATGCAGTTACTCTCAACAGCAACCGCCACATCAGGAAAGCTGTAGTCACACCATTCCAGCAGGACAATGTCTACCAGCAGCATGGATACGATGGCAGATAACTTTTCTTCTTTGGGCTACACGTTGTCCCCTATTGAACATGTATCCCAAAGTGGGCTAGCGTCAAAGCTCCTCAAAATCCAATGAACAGTGGACTAGCATCAAAGCTCGTCAAAATCCAATGAACAGTGGACTAGCGTAGAAGCAACTGCACAGGAAAACATCCAAAACCACTTTGATTCCCATGCTCATGGGAACTTCACAAGATACTCACTTTTAAATGCCATAGTGTTGTACTAGTCTGAAACTATAATCACTTAGGTAATTGTGCAAAACTTAAAACTAAAGAAAGAGTCTTTGAAGTATAAGTTGAAACACTACAACCTGATAATACTGGAAGCGCTTTTTGAATGCTTTGCATTCATCATTCAGCAAACCAAGTCAGAACCTCGAGAAGACTTTGAGAGAACTGACTTGGGACAGAATGAGCAGAGTATTTATAACTGATGAAAACCAATCAAAAAAATTTTTCAACTACAAATTAAAGACTGGGTATTCTAGATGCCCCATTGGATCAGGGGAGATTCACCAATAGGACCCAAGTCCGAGTTTAGTAACAGCTTTTTGTCAGTTCTATGAATTGCTAAACTTTTGAAGGCATCCAACAGGTATTTTTCATTTATCAATTTGATCAATTTAACACTTTTTTAAGAAAAGTCGTGGCCGGTTTCCAAACAATGTTTTGTTATTGCTGATTGACTACTCCGGCTGAATCTCCTGTGTGCCAAATGCTCCTTGAATCTAATTTCGATGTTACGAAAAGTTAGACCTTTATACACCTTGGGGCACTGGGAACAAGTGGCTTCATAAATCCTGCATGGTGGAATCTTGTCTTTGGGGTTAGGTAATAGGTGTCTTACTTGGTTTGGATTACTGTAAGAGAGGGAAATGTAATACTGAATTTAGACCTCTAATTAAAAACTTATTATATGGCAGAGAAATAGTTTTTCCTTTGAGTTTGATCCTGTTGAAAGTGGTGATGTCCTCGATGAACTTTTTGAATTTCCTCTTCTTGAGCAGATCTGTTATAGTACGAGTGTCATAACCATTTTTTATTGCGATATTATGTATTAAAGAGACTTCTTTTTTGAAAAGCGAATGGCTAAGGGGGAGATTGACTGCTCTGTCGATCATGGAAATGAATGTTGATACCTTCTGGTTCCATGATGGCTGGAATCACTCTATATTTAATTTAATTTATTGGTTGGTTTTCGATACACATCAAATGATATTTTTTTGATTGGTTTTAGTCAGTTCTGTCCCAAGTCAGTTCTCTCAAGGTCTACTGAATGATGAACGCAAAGCATTCGAAAAGCGCTTCCAGTATTATCAGGTTGCATTTTTTCAACTTATACTTTGTTGTGGTCAAAGAGTCTTTCTTTAGTTTTAAGTTTTACATAGTCACTATCCGCATAATTTTCAACAATTTTTTTTTTTTTTTTTTTTTTTTTTTTTACTTAGGTAATTATTCAGTGGCAAGTTTCAAAAATCACTAGTGCACTTTGTTTTATTTCGTGCCATTTTTCTAAGTGTCTTAGCCATTTTCAAAATTCGTACTTTTATACAATCATTCAAGTTGGCAGGTACAGTTTTGGCTGTTTTCATATTTTATTACTAATTAAATATTTTAATATCATAAAATGTAATGATTTCTTTACTTTTAAACTTCCTTTTCAATAATATTTCAACTTAAATCAAATTTTTAAATCTCTTAACAAAACCTTCCTCACCTTAGATTTCATTGCTGCAGAATAAGGTCCTAAGTATAAACCTGGAATGATTTCCTGAAAGATAAACAATATTTTGTGTCATCAAATAGCATGAGGGAACTTAGATATTACTACTCACAAAAAAAATATCATCAATCTAACCTGCATATCTCTTCTCATGGCGTAACTCCAGTCCTGAAAGAAATTAGAGGGAAAATTTATTTAAACATTTTTTCTAAGTGTAAAATGCTTATCAAAATCAAAACTACAAATACTAAAAGTAAAAGCGCCGCTTCTATACATGCACGACTCCTATTTATAACTCGCAGGATAACGACGGAGCGATCAACACGTACAAACTTAATTCACAATATCCTTTATAAATAAGCTTATCATTATTATTTCTTTGCAGTGTGCATTTTATTAAAAAATTCTCACACTAACCAACCTAGGCCGCGACCTTGCATTGAAAAGCGGCACTTACTCAATTATCTCCCTCTCTCTCCTTTTTTTTAATGTTATTTTTTTATTAACTTAAATATATTATTACCAATCCTTCTTCAACGCGAGGAACAGGAGGAAATTCTGGCGGATCCATATTATAAATTCATTGCTAGTTTAAATGAAGCGCCCGATAATTCTTATACATTTCTTGAAGATGTTTTCATTCATAGGATACAATGAGTCCAACTAACAAAATGTATCGTTTCCATCTGTCAGTGCCTGTCAACCACCATGTTTGAACTCAATCTCGTTCCAGTCATTTTTAACTGACCAGCAATATATATGGAGCAAGTTTTTAATATTTTTTCTTACAAAAAATAGATCATAATATAATTAAATTTAAAAATTATGGGTTTGTTTTATTGTTTGAATAAGAGATACCAACAAAAAAAAAAAAAAATAATTAAATTAAGCGGGATATTTTGAGATTTGAGTTCGAGAGTATAAGGTTATTATTTCCAAGATGAGAAACTTTACTGTTACGTTTATTCCATTTAGAAATCAGTACATATTTATTTTTTATTATTGTTATTAAAAATCGAAACTATTAAATCTCTCGCTTTCCAGTGCTTGTAACTCTGATTCAGATGAAGTGCCAAAAACAAAATCCGAGAGTGAAAATGTAAAGAATTGTGATTGCGTTTCTCGACATATATCCGGTTAGGGTTGGTAGAGATATTTTTATTATGCTTCTGTATTACTCCTATATGTTGAGTTAGCGTGTATATAAATATATTTAAAGTTAATAATAATAATAAGAAGAATACATTTTATTATTATAAACATATGCATGTTTAATAAACGTTATTGCAGTATTATAGCTAAACAAATATTGAATAGTATTCGTGATATAAGTTATTAATATTCTTATCTTGTTCCATTAGCATTGGGTTATGGTATTTTACAGGTAAATACAGACTGGATTTCTAAAATCCGGCATGTATGCTAATCCGGCCCGAATTTATAGTCTCCGTGTCAAGCCGTTTAAAGTTCCTCTTATGGAAGTCGAGCTATTTGTATCGCGAACATGATAGTTGTTGTACTCATATATTTGCATCCATGATTAAAACTATCCCAATCACGTAGCTACTTAACCTGGCATTTAAGAGTCAACACTTTAATGTCCTTGCTCAGTTCCTTGTTATTAATTTATATGTAATGAATTCTATTTAGCCATCATTTTTAAACTTCAATATTCATCATTAAAAAAGAACACAAAAGCACAAGTGTTATACCGAGTGCTGCATTGAAAAAAAAAAAAAAAAGATTTTAATTAACTGCTTATAACATCTGTGCATTTCCACATTGATAAACAATCTCAGATATGCTTCCCTATAAACTGTCATGTGCCCAAGATACCTGATGTTATAAAAGGTACAATATTATTTATATAAAAAGATGAAAATCCTCATCTGAAAAAAAATGAGTTAAAGTAACTTGACAACATTGTTTTGAACATGTATACACTATAACATATTTAAGTATTTTAATATTTATATAAAAATTATTTGTATTAGCATTACAGTGACAGTTTTGTTTTCCATTTTGTGTTACGTGTTGAGAACTTCTAAATCACAATGAAAAACAAATAAAATACTGGATACATATTTCAAATGCCTGCCTTTATTCTCAAGATTGAGAATTAGGAAACCTTTAGAATAAAGAATATATAGTCTAAAAGGGCAGAGAACAACATGGTTAGAACTAAATAAGAATCCAAATGGGATACTGGGTGGAGGGGGGTTAATTTTTACGTACATGTAATTATAATAAATATACTAATTAATATACTGGATGAATAAAAACTCCTGGAATGGTCTAATATCTCAAAAAATACACGTCTTGTTAAATAAAAAAAAAAAAGGTGTCGAAATATTTTTTTGAATGCTATTTAATAGTGCCAAAATTAGCCCTCTTCACTCCTAGGGGCAACTTTGAAATTTCAAATTGGAGCCCCCAATTTTTGTTTGCAAATTCGGATTCTGTGGAAAAAACTACATGAATTTTCCCCCAAAATTTTTTAAAATCTTTTGTAGATGGTGCTGTAAGTGCAAGAAAGTCAAAATATATCACATCTCAAGTTTAGTTGAGTGACATCACGAGTGAAGCGTTGTAGTTCGTCTGCATGAAGCAGGGCCGTACCCAGAAATTTTTTTCGGGGGGGGGGGAGAGGGGGTTCCCCATGTGACAGATTTCTTTATAAAATCCTCCCTGGTACGGCTCTGTGATGAAGAAATAATTTGAATAACATTTCTTTATAAAAAGTTCAAAATTTCTGTCTGCAATCATATTTCATGTTTTTCTTCTCAGTATAATAAAAAAAATCAGCGGATGGAAAAGTCATTTGACGAAATTAAAAAAAACAAAAAACTAACGGTGGAAGGATATGATGTTGTGTACTAAGTCTGATAAGCGATGTTTTTTGTTGACGTCGCTCTTAACTGAAGCTGAGACAGGATATAATATGAATTTCTCAAGAAGACTCTTCAAATCAAAAAATTATCCAGTATATTTTGGAAGCTACTGTATGTAATACTGCTAAAATGTACCCTTCCCACTAACAGTTTCCAAATCCAATTACAGTAGTACCCGCTTAATATGATTCTGAAGAGACCGTACGAAAATAACATTAAGCATTTATCCCATTCTGACACTAGTTGCAGAATGGCATGCTGGTAGAAATCCTTTGGCTGCTGTTTGAGACAGTTGTGCATGCACTCCTTGACTTCATCGTCCATTTGAAACTATTGTCCCCGCAGTGCTTTTTTGAGCTCACTGAATCCTGGGACGTCCCGGGGGGCCCCCCGCCGCTACTATAGACCAATTCCTCCCCATGTGACTTCCACCTCTTTAGTGAGCTCAAAAATGCCTTAGTGCGCAATTGGTTCAAACACCAGCCAAAGGATTTTTACGAGCATGGCATTCTTGGACAAGTGTCACAATGGGATAAATGCCTAAACAATTGCAAACAATACTTTTAAGTTTCGTTAAATAATTTGTGTGACATTTCCTTTGCCTCAGTTTTATTTATTGACTGTATCTAATACACCATAATCCATTTATAACGAACTCGCTTGCAGCGAAATTTCACTTATATTGAAAATTTTCTCTGGCCCGATCCCGCCAATGTAATCAAGTTATGGTGTATAGCGAATTCGGGATAAAACGAAATGTTTTTATGTCCCCGTGAATTTCGTTATAAAAGGGTTATGGTGTATTATCAGGGTTCATTTTAGGCGGGGTTTACAGGTCACACCACCCCGTTTGCCCTTTTGATGAAAAATTTCTGCCCCGCTGCCCTTTAATCCTGATCGCGTGCCCCGATACCCGAAAATGCACCTGCATGTTTGCATATGTTAGCTGAGATACAGAAGAATGCCTTGCACATGCAAGTCAGACATATCACATAAAGGGGGGATTCGCCAAACTTTCTGGTCTCGCCTTGTAATAAAAATTACATGGGTGGCCTAAAATCTACCTACCAAGATGAAACGTCAGTTTCTCATCTAAGTATCAAGTGTAATTGTGTGAAATGTTCCTGGCCTCGTGGCATATTTAACGGTTGGGATTTGCGGACCAGTGTTTTTGGAGGGAAATGTGTCATCTCCATATCTGTCAGTTCTGTTGGTTCATAATCGACTTCTACCATCCAACCAGAAATGTGGCTGCCTGAATGTATTTTTCGATAATGAAAGCCTGCTTCTCTGTGTTATAGGTGGCCATTTTTTTTTCAATCCTGGAAAATGATACAAAAAACACGTTTAATGAAATATCTTGGTGCTACAAATATGTCACGCAATTTTCAAATAATTACACTTACAAGGGAATCCCTCGAACTTGTATGTCACAGATTTCCACCAAATTGAAATATGTTACTCAATTGAAGCTACAATAGATGTTTGCAAAATAAGAGAGTGCGGATTTTTGTTTTTTTCAAAATAAACCACAAAAACGAAAAAATTTGAGCACACATATTCATACAAGGACTCCATTGTTAAAGCGGTGTATTAATGTGCTTAACGGAACTTCTTTCTTCCACTACTTATAGCAATAAGCACGAATCCAATTAAGATGAAATAGACAGCAGCAGATGGCAATTGAATGGCTGCTCAAATTTCTAAACAAACTTAGTTTTTAAAATAGATTATTACAATTAGCTAATTGCCTTCCAGTAAAAAATGTCTAGAGTAATTAATAACCATTTCCTTAATTTATTATTTCATTTTATTAAATAATTCGGTAATCAAACACGGTGCTGGCTTCATGTGCAACGTCGAGTAATATATTACTTTGGTGAGAGGGGGTATGTATCGCGGTGCTTTATAATTTTAAATAAAAATAGTATTCATGGGTGCGTACCTCATCTTATAAATTATTTCGAGACGAATAATTGTACAGCAAAATTAAAGTTTTATGCTTAATAACAGTGTTCTAACTGCAATTCTTTGGCGATCGCTGCTAACAGGTTTGCTTTCCGCCATGTTTTTTGAACTCTGCGCACTTCTGGGGCGCTTCACTGCCGCACAACGCTATCGCTTCCATGGTGTGCTTGCGCGCAAAAAAAAAAAGGCTATCTGGGGTTCCCTTGTTAGTTAGCCCCCATTTCAGTATCTTTCTGGGCGAGACATCCCCGACGTATCATCGATTATGTCTTTCAGATATGGTTGTTATAGCAACCTTGCTTTTTCCCCACACTTCTACTAGTGCTTGGCATCCGTCCATGACTGTCTAAGCGATCACTTATTTTAGTTTTCTGAAGTAAAATAGGTCAGGGCTCGGATCCGATCTGCAGACTATTGTACTAGCTGAGAAATTGACGTATAATCTTGCTAAGTAGATTTCAGGCCACCCTGCTTTTCTGTTGTCGTTATATTGGATAATATAGTCAAGCAAGTTGTTGTTTTTTTTTATTATAGAGTACGTCTGGTCTACACTGAAAAATAATCGGGATTTGATGAGTACTAACTTCCAAATCTGTCTTCTGAAACCGATGCATTCATGCTAATTCGTTGAAAAATAAGTATATATAATTTATCAATGAACAAGTTAACTAAGAGACATTTTATATAAATCGGGACAAATTAGGAGAAAAAAACTAAAACAGGGACAAATAACTGGGATAAAAATATTCAGGATAGAGGATGATATCGCGAATGTCTCAGCCAAATAGGGATATTTAGTCACTTATTGGTACCATTCCTAGTGAATTTTCCTCTGCCCTATTGAGTTTTTGTCTTATGGTTCTCTGAATTAGGTGGATAGGAGTTCAGTGCCCAAAGCAATCGTGCCCTATTGGCAGAATTTTCTGTGCCTTTCCTTATTGCTTCTTTTGCCTTCTTTTTCAGACTTAGTTTTTTCTCAGGCTTATTCAGTGGATAAAGAAGACAGATCTTTCAATATGAGTATCCAGTATTAAATTTCTTGATTCATATTGTGGTTTAGAGGTTTTCCTTTCTATACAGGTTTTTCAATTTCACAGTCCCTTTTCGTTTTATTGTTTATTATCAGCAATTTTGTATTGGCAATAAATGTAAAATAATAAATCTATTTATCTTGTTCGCCCATCAGAAAATTTTAACATGTGCATGGAAGGAAGAAACAGCTCGATGGAGAAAATTGAAAACAAAAATTGTGACATTATAAAACGTTTCGTTTGCTAACTCACTTGGCATTAAGTAATAAATTTAAAAAGGGTTGGGGAGAATAGTGTAAAATACCCATGTACTAATGATAATGTCAAATTGGTACTATTATTGGTAGGTTTTAGCAATTCAAAAAAACTTTGGTATTCATTTATACTCTGTCAGGGTGCCATTCCTGCCTTTTGTTGTAATTTGTATTACAAAATTTTCCATTGGCCAGTTAATTTTGTCAATTTTGTGTTTTAATAATGTTATGTTTTCTCTGTGCTTCCTCTAACCCTTTGCATTTAAAGAGTTGTGCATTGTCCTGTTGATAGATTCCATCTTCAGAGAGGCAAAGTATAGTCATGAATGGGCAGACCTGGTATGCTGTGCTGTTGAGGGACCGTTTTACAGGTATAAGGGGACCTAACTTTGCCCGTTTTCCATTCATTTCTTGTCCTTGTCCAAGTCGCCCTATCCTTGTTGGTCATTTTTATAATCGTATATATTTAGTTATCCAATAACATCCACTTCACAATACAAAGATTTTCATTCAGATAAACTAAAAGTCAACTTTTGTCCTTTCGGACTTCGTCAGTATTCATTTACAACTGAAATTTTTTAGACAATAGAGTAGACTTTATGGAAAACTAAATATATACAGTGGAACATAATGTGGATAAAATAATGAATTTTATAGTTGTCTGTTTCTCTCTCTGTAGGTTTTCCATAATCTAATGATGATGATAATAATAATAATAATAGGGCAACTCCATTTCTTAGTTATTACTTTCTTATGAGTTTCATCAGCTTTTTGATGGTTTGGAAAGGAGGAATTCCTGATCTGCAAGCCAGTTGCCTGCCCATCATCAGGCGTCCATGTTGACTACTTTGTAGTCTTTAGGACACTTAGAGACATTCTTGCTGTATTGTGTCTATGGTAGCTTAGCTGATAGAGGCGATGAGCTAGATACTTGGTTTGAATCCAGATCGTGGAATTTTTCCTTCCACATCTTAACAGTAGTAATAATAATGATAATGATAATCTACTAAAAAAATTTGTAGTACTGTCCGCGCGCCACGAGAAGGCCGCTGAGTTGCTTAATGTGTTCGTACGGTGTTGCTGCAGTTGCAGATGAATCTATTCAGTGTTGGGGGACAAACAGCCAAATTTGAGTCGATCCACGTTTCATCGATGTAAACAATGGGACGATTTTCTTCTTATTTTTTCATGTTTCTCAGGTATCTATCTCTCCATGCAAACATTTTCATTCGTTTGGAAACACTGCCAGAACTCATTTTTGCGCTATTTGTTTTAGCGCTTTTCCTCCCTTCATAACTATTCGCATGCGCAGCCGCCTATAGATGGCGTTACCATCTGTTGGTAATGGCGGAGATAACTGGTATTTTACAGCTTGCTAAGCTTGTGCTGCCTTGAGAATTTTGATTTTCCAGTACTCAAAATGAATATGACATTCAATGTTACGCTAGCTGATATCTACAAATATGTAGGTAAGGAAGAAAACAGGTTAATTGAGGGAATAGGTTCAAAGTTTTATCCTTGGGAAATGTGTGCATATATATACTGTTTTCTACATTTGCTGTTGACTTACAACCCCAGACACAACAATGTGTTATTGATTCTCCACATTTTGAAGCTATATTCACGAATACAACCATTCACTGTAAAAACTCAGTGAATCTGTACCTGTTAAAGGTGCCATCTTGTTAATTTCCACATCACCACTAGATGTCAGACACTTATGCTGCGCACGCCAATAGACTGATCTGCAACTACCAGCTACACCATTCAGGCACATTTAGCAACCCAGCGGTCTTCTCGTGGCGTGCGGACAGTAGCTCACTGCATATTTCTTTACACAGCCAATGTAGACATCTTAGCACTGAAATGCAACCTATTATCACCTTGATGTTTGGCATTCTTTTTTGAGATCTAGCATCTCTTTTAAAGAAGGTGCCCTGAGGAGATGCATCCTCTGCTTTGTATGTTAAATTGGCTCTAGCTTCACCATCCCCTAATAGATTTTCAGCATTTTATTCTCCTTCATGTTTTCTTTTCGGTTAGTCTATTTTAAACTCCTTTTGCACGTCCCAATCTTAAGGCTCATCCTGCACATTTCCTCATGCATGATATTTGTCGGGTGTATTCTTCTGGTAGCCGAAATACGTATCCGGTATTTCAGTTCTCCTTGTGGATTAGAGGTTTCTTCTTTTTGGGTGTATTCTTTTTTAAATAAAAACCTTAAAAAATTGTGGCTTGTGTTATTGTAGTTAAACAAGAATTGTTTGCAGATGAAAATGTGCATTCACAAAGAAACACAAGTCTGCACTTAAGAAAACAGAATCGACTAGTTTAAAATTTTCAAAAAGTGGAATATTGTTTTATTTTGGGATATTAAATTATATGTTATCTGCAAAAAAAATTTAATCTGCCACAAATATTAATATTATTTTATTGTTTATAATTTTTATATTTATTCAATAAAAGATGTTTTTATTACTCTTTTATTAATTGTTACCTTTTATTTTAACTGTTCTCGTTGAGGATTTTTATTTTTTATATATATAAATAACATTACCCTATTCTCAGTGTATTTTTCTTATAAATTGCTCTGTACTTTTGATTCACCATTTAAGAATCACCTTGTATATAGTAATTTTGTTTTTATTACAAAACTGATCTTACTTAAAATCAACCCTCGTAGATTGCGGTGTGTGGATTTATGTTCTTAGAAGTATTCTAGAAATTCAAAAAATAAGTTCATATTATTCCTCGATTTTTTCATAAGATTATTTTTAAAAGGCTTATTTAAGTAGCTCCATAATTGGATAAATTGTTGAATACAAATTTTGCAGAATACCGCAGAAAATATAAGAAGCCAGGGTCTATTTATGGACGACCCTTTGCATAAACCTCAGGCTAGCCCTGAGTCCGATCCTTTCTTGAAATTCTTGCTAGCCTTGTGTAGATACTTTCTTTTAATTTTTCCTAGCTTTCCACTTCTATAAAAATAAAATATACAAATAGAGAACAGCCCTTTAGTTTGGCTTCAGATGGCTTATGATTTAGACATCTTCAATGAAGACATTTTCCTTTTATCGTTTTTGGCCAAGCGTATTGTGTTTTCAAATTTCTTTTTCTGTTTAAGTTTTCATTGTTATTATTTATTCACTGTATATGTATTGTCATCACCAGTTAGTGAATTAATTTTTATTTTTTCTTTCATCATTATTATTTGTGAAAAACGTTGAACTACTATGGAAAGTGACATAATAAATAAATTAACAACTCTTGTCCACAAAATTATTTAATCGACGTATACGTATTTCGAACCCTTTGGGTTCATTATTCAATGTCAAAATGATAATCAGTACAGTTTGTCAGTACAATTTATAGTGGAACAGACTACTGGTCCTCCAATCACTGTTCACAAGCAAGGTCCACCTCTGTTCCACTATAAATTGTACTGACGAATTGTACTGATTATCATTTTGACATTGAATAATGAACCCAAAGGATTCGAAATACGTATATGTCAATTAAATAATTTTGTGGACAAGAGTTGTTAAAATATTTACCGGTATTATTATATTTGTACAATAATATCAAGTGGCTTTACAATTTCTGGTCACTCTTTGTTTATTTTTAAGATTATTAATAAAAAGTGGTGTAATTGGTCAATTTATTTATTTTCTTTTGCATATGTATACATCTAAGAAGATGATTGCTTCATCTCGTAGCTGACATGACTGTACTACGAAGAATAGCGATTAGTGTAGTTCTTTATTTAAGCTTGGTCTTCAGAGTTTACAGTGAAGAGTATCTGTCTCAAACGATTCGAGGCGTTGTAGGAGCAGGCAACTATTCTTACTACAGACTGACTGTGGTCGGTGACGTCATTCTTTTGTTGAACTCCTACGAGGGCGACTGTGATATATACGTTTCACAGGTGAAGCTCCAGCCAACTTTTGATCCCGACGAACACTGCCTTCAGTCGGCAACATGTGGCCTCGATCGTATCTTCATCCCTGCTGAGTTTCGCCGTCCCGTGGGCATTGGTATCTATGGCCATCCTTCAAAAGAAATAAGCCACTACGAGCTGCAGGTAATCCTCAGTTCGGTACCCAAGGAACCCAATTATTTTGAAGACGAGTACTCCGACAGTTCGGAGTACGAACGAAATGAACCTCCTCGTATGCCTACTGTGATCAAAGACGACGAGGAATCTCTACTTTGGAGCCTTTTTGTTGGATTATTAAAAATATTGTTGGAAATACTGACTTGAATAAAATAAACGATTGTTTATTGAAGTCTTCTATTTTTTGAAATCAAAGTACAACTTCTTTACCCAAATCCTTTTTTATTTGCTTGTAAAGTTATATTTAACATGCTTTTTTAATACCTTTTGATAAAGTTTCTAATAACAACTGTAAAAAGATAAATTATTAAATCATTTTGTGAATGACACACCAGTGGACATCTATTAATCTCTTGTTAATTACGATTCTTGTGCCTAGAGGAAATGTAATCCTTAGATTCTAAGAAAATGAAAACTTTGAATTGACTTTTCTCCATCAAATATCCAACTTGCAATTTTTATATATTTTTTTTAAAGAAAATGCTATTAAAACTTTTAAAGACTCTTATAAACAAAAGTAAATATTTTGAATTTATTGTCCGATTTTTTATTTTTTTTTTTTAAATACACTGATCAAGTTACAGTAATTTTTTTTTGTTGTTGTTTTTTTTTAATACATTAGACTTGACAAATAATTAGATTTCCTTTTGAATGATGTGGATGTAGAAAGCTGGTCTCGTAGATTTTTCCAGTGGCTGAAAATCTCCGTATGTTACGATTTTAGCGTCTTTACCAAAGGCTTCTTTCAAAAGATTTATGAATGATTCCAAACGATGTGGATAATAAGACAATCTGAAATGGCTGAAAAGTTTTAATAAATATCGTTCTCCATGTAAAGATTTAAAGGTAAATTCTGCAGTCAATACAACTGAAAGATAAAGTTCTCTATAATCGCTTAGCATATATAAAAATTTTCAATTCGAAAACGAAATTAATTAAATATAGCCAGACCTCGATATCTCGAATTTTGTGCGATTGATTCCGATTGTGGAAATCTATGAAATGTGAAGTTTTTTATTGGATTTCTTATTTATGGACCCAAACAGAAGAATTTAAAGGCATTCTGACAGAACATAGCCAGCTCTTGCGATATGTAGAATCGTTCGAGACTAAAATTGAAACTTGACTAGAATCAAAAGCAATAAAATTCCCTCAGGTTCTTGTGGCAGGAAATGTCATGTTCCACTGTTTTTTCTAAAGCAGGTAGGGGAGGACTAGACTGCAAATTTTCAATCTTCCGAGGCTTTTTTCTTAGTAAAATAAAATATAAGAATAAATCGAAAAAATTTTACAATGCAAAAGTAAAGTTGAATTTTTCCGTGGAATTTACCTTTAAATTACAAAAGGAAGAATTTTAACATTTCTAATTTCTAATACTAAAAATTAATAATGAGTTAAAGGACTATAACTATGAGGGCTATCCAGAAAGTATGTTCTGTTTTTTAAATATTGCTGCCATAGTGCTACAGTCGTAGTCGTGATTGACCGGATGCGTGCAGAGTTTGGTGATTAATTGCTATATTATTGGCACCATTTTCAAAGCTTTGTAGATTCTCTGCTTCATGGCGAATGAATACAATGTCTCAGAAAACAAGACACCTGCTACATGTGAAATTTAATACTTAAAAAATTGCAACGTACATTACAGAATGAGCAACGTGGTATGATTACCAGAGGTGTTGTGTTATCCATGATCAGACTTTGCTACTGCAACTCAAAATCTCCTTTAGGCCGTCTGCTGGAAACAATTTGATCATCCCTACAGCCCAGACGTTTCATCAAGTGATTTCCCATGGTATGTAGTTTGTGTCAGAGGAGTGACTTTTTAATGACGACAAGTGTTCTTCAAATTTCAGCAAGCACCTTTGTTAATGCTTTCTTGTTTATTTTTAATTTTCCATTGGAACTTTCTGGATAAATCTCTTATATCAATATTTTAATTATAAATAACTGCTTACTTTGCAAGATGACAATATTTTATTATCACTAAAACCTCCAAAAGGTTTTCATACACGCTAAAGAAACAGTACAGCGTGATCCAAAAGTCTTGCACATTTTGAAAAGGCAATATCTTGTATTAGATAGGTAAATGAAGATGATTTAAACTATATGGATGGATATTTAAATAAGTTACCCTGTATACGAGGTCTGTTCAAAAAATAACCAAACTTTTTTAATTACGCGGCAAAGGATCGTCGTAGCGACGAGTGGTTGGCAATACTGCAATTGTCATATCCTTCTGTCTAATGGACTATTTACGAGTTTTTACATGTTGTTTAGTTTCCTAGTTATTGCCATTTGAATGCAACGTGTTTCAGTGGTCGTGACAATTTTTGCAATGTCCGATTTACGAGAACAACGATGCAACGTGAAATTTTGCGTGAAACTGGAGAAAACATTCACGGAAACGTGACTTGGGTTTACAGATACAACTTTGAGACCGAAGTTCAGTGTTCACAGTGGGTTGGCAAAGGATCTCCACGCTCAAAAAAAAGGCAGGTTCGGTCCACTGCCAAGGTGATGCTCACCGTTTTTTTTTTTTTCCGATTTCAACGGAGTTGTGCATTTTGAATTTTTGCCTCAAGACCAAACAGTCAACCGTCTGTCCTAAAAAGACGTTTGGAAAAGGTTGTGCGAAAAAAATTTGCAAAAAGAGACCACTGTTGTGGCAAGACGACTCAGTTGTGCTTCATGGTTGCACCTGCCCATTTAGCCTTGTTATTTCGCCAGTATTGTGCCAAAATCAGATGACTGTCATCCCCTAGCTCCCTGCGACCTTTTTCGATTTTCACGTTCTCGTAAATTGGACATTGCAAAAATCGTCACGACCACTGAAACACATTGCATTCAAATGGCAATAACTAGGAAACTAAACAACATGTAAAAACTTGTAAATAGTCCATTAGACAGAAGGATATGACAATTGCAGTATTGCTAACCGCTCGTCGCTACGACGATCCTTTGCTGCGTAATTAAAAAAGTTCAGTTATTTTTTGCACAGACCTCGTACTCTGCCATGTTATATAAGGTAATACCATGTTATATCTTTAGGGTCAAAATTCTATAGATGACAGAACTGTAAACTGAGCATTTTGAGACTGGGTATCAAAGCTGGAAATGCATAGTTCAGGTGCCTTGAGATCCTAAACGTGTGTCTGATCACCAGGAACAACTGTATACAGGGCGTTTCATAATTGGTGTCCCGTCTTTAGGTCCAAATAACGACTTAAGGGTGACAGATTGGGGGAAAATGAATATTGATTATTTGGTATTAAGGTCCCCTAATTCAGAATAAAAACATTTCGCGTCCCTGGGGGTGAAGGGGTAAATTTTGAAAATTTTAATTTTGTAGGGGTAGGGGTTAGACCCCATGTGTTATTTAGAAAGTTGTAGAGCATCATGTAAAATGTGGGTTTAGCAAAAAACCCGTTGAAAAAATCTCATCCCCTGCCCTTTATCGAGTGGATAAAGTGAAAGGTATGGCTAATTAATGTAGACAAAAACAGAAAAACTCATTAGAAACTTATTAGAACTTTATTACTTATTAGCTTTATTTGACTAAATCTATTAATAAAAATCTGTGGCTTTATTAGCTTTTCAGGGTAACGACTCATTTATTCTCATTAATTTTCCAAATGTAGGCCCTACTGTTTTCTAATAGGGAGTGCAAGTGACTACGTCACAGCTGACGTCATTTGCGCGATGAACGGGCCGAGAGCCTAGGAAATGGGATCGCTGGTTCCAAACATTGGAACCACGCAATATACGTACTAGTAACGTTCTAACGGGCGGCCAATAAAAATGACATCTCTCCAATTAGTATGTTAATTTGTGTAATTGATACTATTATTAAGACATTTAATCCCATTATATAATTTATACATTAATATTAGAACGCTTTTTAATCACTTAGCAAAAGAATGCCATCGTTCGCAGATCTTTCTTTCTTTGGGAAAACGATAGATGTCTAAATCGCTGTTTTGGCTCCTTCTTGAGCAGTGAGGAACTAAACAATTTCACATCTTAAATGTGTTATAAACACTGGGCTTATACAAAGCGATTTTATTCCATCCCTACGTTGGAACCATGTTAAATCCCGAAGCGAGACGACTTGTTTGGAACCAAATCGAGTCACGTGACTGAAGAATTCCAAGGACTGACGTCACACTTGCACTCCCTATAAGTATGGTTTTTAATAGCCATACCTTTCACTTTACCCACTCGATAAAGGGGGCAGGGCATGAGATTTTTTCACCAGGTTTTTTGCTAAACCCACATTTTACATGATGTTCTACAACTTTCTAAATAACATATGGGGTCTAATTTGGACCTAAAGACGGGACACCAATTATGAAACGCCCTGTATACTGCCTGGGACTCAGTGAAAACCTCCGAGTTGCACAATTCCATTACTACATAGCAGAAACGTTTGGGCGAGTTCATTTCTAAAAAGGTTGGATAGGGATATTGCAATTGTCATTTTTCTCCAGCAATTGCCTAAAGCACACGTGCAATAAAAACAACGCAGACATGGAGAGAGACAACATGCGACGCAGGAGAAAAATATGACAACAATTGCAATATCCTTGTCCAACCTTTTTAGAAATGAACTCGCCCAAACGTTTCTGCTGTGTAGTAGTGGAATTGTGCAACTCGGAGGTCTTCTCTTGAGTCCTGGACAGTACTTGTGGGTCAGAATTGTACAAGATCACTAAGTAGGACTTTATCTCTTGCTGTTCTATTTGAATGGACCATGTTATATGGGTTCATTTCAATGTCCAGCTGGAATTGTTGGACACTATCTCTTGTTGTCTGCAACAGGATGTCTCTGCAAAATGAAGGTGCACATGCATAACAGATTCCCTATATCATTGTATTGGAAGAGAGTTTCTGGCCAGTGTAATCGCAAGTTTGTGTGTCTCACTCCTCTGGACGCTTTTCCTATGGTGCACGTCAAGTTGTTGGTATTTAAAACTCTGTAGAAGAGCTGCATGTCTCCTTATATAACAGATGCCAGGGATATTTGAAAGAATGGGGTAAAATTCCATCTGCCATCTACTGTATTTTGAAGACTTGCTTTGAGCTGTAAGTTACTTATGGATCAATAAATAATTATTTGCTCTGCAGCTTACAAAAACATTCTTCACAGATATTACATCTTCAAGATCTTGTGGTGCCTGAAATATGCATTTCCGATCATTGGTTCCCTTTTCAAAATACTCAGTTTACAGTCCTTTACCATCTGTAGAATTTTGACTGTAAAGGGTTGAGACACCCTGTATAATTTGACAAAATTTGAAAAATGCAGGATTTGACATCTTGGTAACTGGTGGGAGTGTGATCATGAAGCCAATCCCACATAGTCCCTGAGGTGCAACTATATTGCTAAATTAAGAAAAAAAATTCTTCACGCAGTTGCAAATTGCAGCAAGACTTCAATCGATTCAAACAATCCCAGAATTAATTTTATATAAATATATTTTTGAGGTTTACATAATAAAATGTCTTATGTTTGGCCATTTTTTGTACTTGAGGATGGCTATGAGCCAAAACAAAAGGTTTCTTTAATCTAAAACTGTTAGAAGTGTAATAGCTATTTCTTGTTTAAAACATTTTATGGTCCTCCCTTTTAGGATTACTTACTCAGCTAATGGGCCAGCATATCTCCCTTTTTTAGTGAAAGTTGAATCTGTATTATCAAACTGTGATTCCAGATTTGACATATCCATGATGTAGTCCAGAGTGATCATAGACGGCTGCCCATTTTGGTAGAGTATAAATGTTTGGATATCTTTCAAATGCTGACTCTACATGGGGAAAAGAAAATCAAAGAAGCAATGCAATTAGAATTCAGACTACTGTACAACTGCAGAGTAATGTTTTCATTTATTTTGGTATATTAATTTAAAATTAGTACATTGTAATAAATATTATGAGAGGGTGTTTTTCCTGTATCTAAAATTTGGTCATAATTCCTATGATCAATGAGCAAGACTCCTCCAGGCTTTATCATTTCATGAAAATTTTTCAATGCTAATCTGAAAAAAAAGGGTGTTGAAACATTAAAATATTATTTGGAAAATAATTCTATTTAAACTTTTTAATGAAGAAGTTTACAATAAAAAGAAATTTATTATTTATGACAAACTCGTGATATGATGTTATAAATAGTACATAATAAAATTTTTCACAATAGAAGACTGATAGCTGAATTTTATTTATTTTCTGATGTCGGTAACAAATTTTCCTCCCCAATTGGCACTGAAAATCTACTAGAAATGGACTTAATCCCCCCGATTTCATCTGATATTTTATTCAGCCAAAATGCACTCATAGAATTTTGACAAACATAAAAAAATTGTTTATTATACAGATCGAACATTTTTTAAAATAAAATTCTTATACATGTAGTCAGCACAGTCAAAGAACGTTCCAAGCTTGACTGTTTTTTGTTTTTTTATTATTATTATTATTGGTCCCCCCCCCCCCCCATGTAGTGAGCACACATGCAACTATCATTGCATGATATTTGAATCACACGACATGTTCAGTACTTTTTAAAAACAGTGACGTCAAAATTTTTATTAATATTTTTATAATTCAAATTACACAAAGAAGCTTTATTTATAAACTTTGATTAAATTATTAACTGACATAAATGTCTAAATGTGAGCATATATCAAAATTCATTTTTGTTAGGATCACTCATAATTTTCAATGTACTTAAAAGTTCATTAAAGAATAACTCAAGATGTTAAATTATTGATGAAAAATAAATAAAATAAGATAAATAAATCAAATATAAAAAGCCGGTATTTCTGATAGAGACTATCCTTTGTCAAAGCAGGGAGGATAATTCTCTAAAGCAAGGAGAATATTAGAGAATTATCCTGAAAGACAGGACAATAATTTAGATAATTATCTGAATAAATTGACAATAATTTGTATCAAAAAAAGTTTTATTGTGTTGTCATGATTGCTATTAACAAGGTGAATGTCGATATGCTCAAAAGAACATGGCAAGAAATTGATTATCGGCTGGATATCCTCACGTCATCCAAGGACCACACGTCGGGGTCTACTAACTTGGTTTAATAAGAATTTTTTAAATTGCAGTTTCATATATTGAAATCCGTTTCTGTTTATCTTTATTAGTTTTTTAGTAATACACAGTTAAAATGTGTCAGACCTTTTATGGACACCCTGTACAATATATTTTTGATTAGTAATCTATAAAATGATAATAAAAAAAAATAGACTAAATTGGAATTCGCCTTACTTAATGTTTTGCATATCTCCTTGGAAGTCAGGTAGATGAGAAAATGAGTTGCCCAAACAGATAACTGCATCAAATCCTTCTTTTGGCTTATGAATGTCCTCGGGAAGAGTGAGCCAATTAGCTTCTTCAATCACTATGTAATGACATGTAAAGGGCATAGGGAAAAAAATCATTTTTAATAATCATACAAAGTATACCATTTTTAATAATCTGATAATACTTTCAAAATTTTTTTAATGGAAAAGCTTTGAAATGTATCACTACTAGCAATATGAAATTTTGTACAAAAGACATTGGGTTTTTTGTTTTTATTTCCACATTACAAACATGCATAAAGGTTGTAGAGTAAATCTGCTTTCCTCAGTAAAAGTAATTAAATTTTGACAGACATGTTTGCTTTGCAAAGCAAAAAAGTTAATGAACTGGGTGAAGAAATGTTAAAGACATCTAAAAGAGAGATGCAATTATTTAGCATAAAGTATATAGTCTGCAATTGATTGCACACTCTTTGTCCTATCCATTGTCCTTGCAAATTTTCATCCAGGTAAGTTCATTCGTATCAGTGATTGTGTAGTGATGTGCTATCTTGTTGAAAGAAAAATTCACCATTTCCATAGAGTCCATGGATGGCAGGTAAAATGGAAGGGCAAGCATGTCTAGGTATGCTTGAGCAGTAACTTTTCTTTCAAAGAAGAATGATCCTATTATACGTCTTGATGACAACTGATTCCTTGTAAATTGACAGCGTTGTCCACTCATTGTTGCCGTAATTCGATCCAACTTCGAAAAGAGTATAGACTGTATTTGTTAAAGTGCGTATACATTTTCTTGGCAGACCGTTTTATTGATTTTTTTTAATAATCTATAGAAGGGTCTGACATTCAAATTTTCTTCCTTTACAAATTCAAATTTTCAGGGATGGAAAATATCGTCAATTAACATAATGATAAAGTTAATGAGAGATCAAGACGACAAAATAATTCTCCAAGTCGGAATAAAATAAAATATATTGTGTCGATATGAAATTTATACATGCCTTCAGTCAAATAAATACCGAGAATTGTTTATAATAAGATGCAAAATATTGATTTATTCATTTGGCCTTTTCTAAAGCTTCAGAAGAAGAAAGTTCATTGGTAATACAAAATTTAAGACAAACTCTTTGTTCAATATTTTTATCTATTTCAAAAATCGCAGAGCACATCTTTAATCGACTAACAAAACCAACAGCTGTAATTAAACTGGTTAACAGATCACGTCAAAACTCTGCATGACAATTAGGTTCATTAGTATTGTCCAATGAAATTTTTTTTACACGTTTTACACGTGCTTTTTAAATGAAAGATTCATGGTATTTATTTGACTGAATGTGTAAATCTTATAAAAAAATAAATAAATGTAAACCCTAAAACTTTGCTCTTTTTTAAAAAATCTAATATTTTGTTGTTTGCTAAAGTGGTAAACATATCTAATTATTCTCTTAGAATTTAAATTGAAAGTATTTATTTCTCCTCTCTTTCTCTGCCATTTTATGATTTTTGAAAAAAATTTCATTCAACTATATAACATTTTTTAAAGTGATCTTTATAATTACCCCAGTTATCAAAAGCTTGTTCTTTTCTCCGATTCCATCGTTCTTTTAATGCATATTTAAGCATTTTATCTGAAGCATCAACGCTCGTAACTTGAAACCCTTGCTCCAACAACATGATAGAGTCGACCCTGGAATTATGAAGTACGTTCATTCATCAGTGAACAATCAAAAGAGTTTTTATACGTTTTTAACTTATTTTAAATTTTTTTCTGGGAAAAAAAACTCTCATCAGCTCTGTTTTTGTTCAAATTTGGAAAATATGAGTAAAATGCAGGATCATTTTACAAACAACTTTTGGACTGACATTATTCCTATCACTGACACTGACTCATTAATTATATTGATCTGTGATATCTTTTCAATGGTTTTGAAATTTTGAGTTTTAACTGGAGTGGTTTAAAGCTTTAAACTTTTAAGTTTCAAGAAACTGTTAAACTGTCTGTTTTTCATTAATTGATATTTACTGTTAAGTTTAAATCTCAGTGATAGCTGATTTATAATGAATAACAGCATCACCTTAGGTAGGTTTTTTCATAAATTCCAAAATAAATATTGTAATTTTATTATCAACAGGTTTTGTATTTTGTGAGTTTTACTAAATTGTGAAATCGGATTAACCTTTTCAATTCTGTTTTCACAGAATTAATCGATAAATATGAGAGAGACCCCAAGTTCGAAATTGAGATAGCTGGAATAGGTACAATAACACATGCTCTAATGGTACCCCCTTAGGAATTTTCTGTTATTTAATGATATTAAAAGAATGTCATCAAAGTATGTTAACCATAACATGAAAATATTATAATGGGTTTTAAATAATATAACATTATGTTTATCCAATAGTCACTTCACATTTAATAATAATTTTACAATCAATGTAAAGGCTTGCCTATGGGAAGCCCATTGTCTCCCATACTGTCTAATATTTTTTGGGTCGTTCATTCATTTTTCCCCCATATTTTCAAGACCTTTTTATTTTATTCAAAAAAATATGCATTGATCAGTGATATAGTGCCCTTTTTGTTTGACTATTTTATACCATGCTTTGGGAATTTTCATGATCCTATTCTCAAAAAACTTCCTTTCTGAATTAGTGATGAATTAAACATTTTTTTTTATTGTTTCATCTTAAGCCATGTCAAACTGGCAACCCGTGGGCTACACATGATCCTTTGCATATTATTTTGTGCCCCATTCTGCCTCCATGGAATAATCTAACCACAGTTACATTGATAGGTTTGGCAGTGTCAATCTATAGATGCCGGCCAGGTGGCCGAGAGGGCTAGGGTATAGGCTTTCTAGTTCTCGAGTCCATCTGGTCATGGGTTTGAATCCCGCCGTGGGCATGGATGTTTGGGTTTGTCCCGGGCTGCGTATAGATTAACTTGTGTAAAAGGCACAAATGATCTTAGTAGTAGACGCCAAAAATTCTAATACACCAACCAACCAATCTCTAGATCATGTGTGGCCTGGAAGAGGTTTGATAATATACAAAATGGCCCGTGGCTAAAATTAGTTTGTCTCAAGCGAATATTTTTTCAGCTGAGGACATACACAAAAATGGAAGTCTGATGGAGCAAGGCCTGGTATTTATATGGTGGATGAGGCAACATCCCTACCAAGCACCAGTGATTTTCCCTAAGTCATCTAACTTGTTTGTGGTCATGCATTGTGATGACGGAAAGCCATTCAATTCTGGCTGTACACGTCTATGACAGCCACTTGTTCCAATTTTCCAATTGGTAAAGACAACATAAACACTTCTGTTTTGGGAGGGCAACCATAAAATCTGCCCCCTCTTTCTTTACAATTGCTAAAAAGTTAACTTCGAATTTCAATTTTGGGCTCAATTGGTGTAATTATTAATTTTTTACTTGTCCTTTTTGCTCATTCAATAAATATGGCAATCATATATAACAGCAATTAAGTGTCCAAAAGGGGATCAGAAGAAAGATATTTGTGAACACCCCATAAAAATAGTCTAATGGTTTTAGAAATCACAGACTGATACTGCATTATTAGACAGGTTCGTAAAAAAGTCTCTTCCCCTCAAATTATTGATAATTTAATTATCGTAGAATTTAAAAATCTATTAAAGCTGACAAGTAGGAAATCATAGTAGGCTGGTTGTCTGTTGGTGACTTCCCAAAGACCTGATTATGCAGTTTAGGAGATATATAAAATTTATCTCGATATGCAAAATCATAACAGATAGGGACCATTTTCCAACTGTCATATTGCCCATCCAGTGTTAGGTAGCTGCCTTGATCCCCTCACTCCATTGGAATTCTTTCTCTGGGGATATTTGAAGGAGAGGGTGTATGCCCAAATTAACATTAGAGGTTAATCCAGAAACCCAGCCTTCAGGAACTACGAGTATTATCAACTTCGAAGAATAACTACATGTACTTTCAAAGTTTTGATCGTATTACTAGAATTTGCATTTTTTTAATCAAATGTGTTCAACGAGCAGCTTAATTTGTGCTCATTTCAAATACCATTAACATGAATCATCATTCAAAAGTGATATTCATTTTATGTATAGCTGTGTGAATGGAAATTCGAGTTTAGCATAATGTCTGTTCTAGACAACATTTCGACAGCATCAGTTTTCTCCTAAGAATACTTTTGCCAGCATTCATCAACATCTACAAGAGACTATTTCTTAAATTGGACATTTTCAAAAGTGTTTGTGAATAAAATGAAGTTTTTCCTTTCATGGCCTTCAATTTTTCTGAATCTGGTATTAATCATTCAATAGGTCATTGCTCGTGAAGGATGTGTTTTTGGAATAACGTTTATGGGAACCTTTTTCATCCTTATGATGAGCCCTGATTTTGATCAATTAATTTCATCACATTTTCGTTTTGCCCAACATGATGGAACGGAAGATTCGTGGGTATTTGGAGATGATGCCATTGGGGAAACCCAAATAAAGAAAACGATCAGTGTTCTTGGAGACCACAATCAGCAGTGCAGCTGTCATTGATAAGATGCGAAAATTTGATTTCTACATGGATTTGATTTTTGCTCTATGCGTTCAGTCATGTTGGGCAAAACGCAAATGTGACGAACATGTAATAGACCACCTTGCACAATTGCTACCATACAAATACTGGTGCGCTCAGCAAAGCCATAAAAATTCACACAGGCAAGTAAAGGTCTTCCACTCAATTGTGGAAAGTGGCAACATCATTTTGCACTGCAAAATTCAAGGTTGGATACTTTTTAGATAGACCTCGTATGTAACTCCCATATGCTTCACTTTACCTAGCACTCAAACACACGGACATTCTCTGACACTAGGATTTTCAGGTACAGTCGAATCTCGATATCTCGAAAATATTTTATTTCCCTACGTTTTCCCTCGTTGTCTCGAAACATTTTCTCGGAAAACCACGCTAAACCGAACTTTGACTTCGCGTGCCAGCGAAATGCAAGACATTTAAATACATTATAGAGTTAAGATTTGTTTCATAAAGAGAAATTTTTTGTACAAAAACGAAAAAATTGGACTTACTTCCGTTAAAGTTAGACGATTCTTGTGCGTTAAGAAAAAAATTTTCAATCTCGTTGGCAAGTCTTGGTTGCGTACGAGATGATTGCCCAGTTTCTGCATTTCTGATGCTATGGCTCCATTTTTACTTTGCATACTCTTTATACACGTGCCATTTTATCTCTTATTGTTCTCCGTATTCTCATAGTACCTTTAATAATCTAAAAGTAACTCTCCATACCTCGAAACCTCTTAATCTCGAATTTTTTTCTCTTCCCGTGAAATTCGAGATATGGAGGTTCGACTGTATTAATATATCAACCCTGTTCTATTGATTGCCATATGTCTCATTCGACTACCTGGTTCATACCAGAGAAGGTTTACTTCTGAGACTGAAAAATTTCTCCAAATATAAGCCCACTGCCCAAAATGGCCCATGGAAATACTTTTGGCAGGGCTTATATACAGAAGCATCCAGTATATATCCTAATTTGCATAAACTTAATAAAAGGTCATCAGAAGGTCAACAGATAGATTTGTTGGCATGACTTCTTATTTGTTGGCATTAACAGATTTTAAAAATTCTACAATATTTATTTAGCAACGTGAGAGATATAGACCTTTTGACCTTACCATGTATAGTGGTAATATAGTAAATAATTTCTCACATTGTTAGAAATTCATGAAACACCTGTTACGAGCATGCTCTAAATTTAGGCCAATTAAGTTACTTTTATAACCATATTTCAATCTAATTTTATTAATTAACGCAATGGATTTAATAATAATATGTAGAAGTAATGGATTTTTATTGATACTATTTACATTGACTATTATAATATTGATATTGGCTAATTTAAACGTTTTAATATTTAATGATCTACGTAATGATGATGATGTGTGATTTACCCGGTACCACAGGCTACGTCCAGGATGTGGTGACACGATCGTTCGCGGAGAAGTCCAGCCACGAACGCCTTGTAGTTCTCGGTGCGCGAGTTCTTGTCTCCGATGCAGGCCTCCCATAGCTTGGCCGCCTTGCCGTCGGCGTACTGGTCCGGCAGACCCTCGGCCGCCACGCCAAGCGATCGCGTCCTGTACACGCTGTCCACCATCGCCGTCGTCGATAACTGTACAAACACACTTAGCTCACACAGCCTTTGAACGCAAAGGTTTAGGATTGGATGTCATATTTGTTGACGTTGCAATTTTTTTTTCCATATTAATCGACTGGGGAGAGATCGCTCATGCTCGGCTCTTTTTCTTTTTCTTTTTTTTTAATTTAAAAAGACAGCAGTGCATCAAATATCGAATGTCAATCAGTTTTTAAATTTTAAAGATAAAAAGCATTAATTGGCTAGAGATATTTGTTTATTTTTTTTTAGTGTTATTCAATTTTTTTCTCGCGCTTTTTATCTCTCGTCTACCCGTTCAGAGTGTCATTTTTTCAGGAATTTGAAACAAAAGTAAAAAGAATTTCCTTTAAAGTTCTTCACACATTTGAGATGAGTTGGGCAACTCGAGCTCCGAATGACAACATCCGATTACATGGTTGTGCACCTTAACTCGATCATTGTTGAAGTTTTTTTGTTGTAAATTTACTACTGGATCTCATAGGGAAACCTCAATAATGAACAGTACATTATAACAGTCAGAAAGTTGAGAACGTGACAATTATTGAGATGAATTCAAACAATCCCAGCTTTAAAAAAAAAAATTAAGTAGTGTATAATGTTACCAGGGGTGGATGTTAGCCCCCCTTCATCTGTTCTTGGTGTTACTTCTGACACACTACTTGTGGGCGACGATTCTTTCCCAAAAATTCCCAAAATGTCTAAAATCTTATCAAATTACTTCAAAAAAATCAGCAAAATCACATAAAAACACCTCAAAAACCGCAAAAAATCAAAATTTTAAATCTCCCCAAAGACACCCAAAATTTCTGGCGTACTTGAATTTGGGAGATGCATTTTCAGAGCAAAAAAACGAGAAAAAAAACCTAAAAAGACACTCAATATCTGCCTAAAAACCTCAAAAACAAGAAAAAGTTCAAAATATATAAATCTCCCAAGAATCCTCGAAACTTTCTGGCGCCCTCAATTTGGGAGATGCATATTTAGACAAAAAATACGAGAAATAACCTAAAAAAACACCAAAAACACCTCAAAAACAGCAAAAAATCAAAATTTTTAAATCTTCCAAAAGCACCCAAAATTTCTGGCGCACCTCAATTTGGGAGATGCCTTTCAGACAAAAAAAAAAAAAAAAAAAAAAAAACCCATTCAACATAACAACACATCAAAATATTCCAAATTTTTCAATCTTCCAAATTCGATCTTACACGAAGTCGCATTTCAGCCACATTAACACACACATCCGCATTAATCAAAATTCAGTAATTTATTTATTGAAACAGTGAAGTAATACAGAGTGTTTAATAAAAGTACTTGTTTTAAAAATACGCAAGCTGGTTGGGAGACGCGTTCAGTTGATAATACTTTTGGAAGACAAAGGGCGAGGTCAAAAATGCACCAACCGAGTTGGGTTGGTGAAGCAATGATTATTGCTCGATTGTTAACATATTGTTGACTATCGTTGCAACAATGATTTTCTTCACTAACTCAACTCGGTGTTAGCATTTTTGACCTCGCCCAATATGAATACAAATGGTTGATTCTCGATTGTTGCCGGTCAGGTACTAGATGATGGGTCTCATTGACCAACATATCCATATCATTGGATAACAGCACTTTGGTGTGTTTTTTGCATGCAAAACTACATAAAACTTGATTATGAGTTGAATTCTCTTCTCTTTCTGAGATCTTCAGTTCGGAGCAAAAACAGGCAAAAGAGCATACAAATTAGATGAACAATCAAGGAAAGCAGCACTTTGGTGTGTTTTTTTTCGTGCAATCAAACAGGAAAGATTTATTTTAGTGCTGACAACAATCCAAACGTAGTGAAACGTCTTGTTCACGTAGAAATTCTTGTAATTGCAAGGTTGAGACTTGTAATTGGGCTCGTTCGGACTCGGTCATCTCTAAAAAAAGAAAAAAAAAAAAAAAAAAAAAAAAAAAATAGTGAAAAATCGTCAACCACTCAAATAGTTTTCTTAAGAATCTACCTAATATTAAAGAATTTCATTCATTCGTCACAGTCAATATGGGCCTCGATATGCAATTCCAATGGAAACGGACACCTTGGGATGGTCATCAGCTGTTGTTCTGCTTTTGACAATTTCACGTTTCAGGTTCTGCGATTTCTGTTCGTCAGAATTTTCATTCGCCTGGAATGTTCAGCATTCCCGCTATGTATCTCTCCACCTTTCACTTAGACAGAACAACTGACACGATAGATTTCGACCATGATCAAAAATAGCATTCAAAGTTACACCCTTATCGAATTCCGACATCTCTCCACCACGCGCCACTTTTTATAATGTTTTTTTTTTTGCATAACTGCAGCTGGTTTAAGTTCCATGAGTCCATTGTCAGGGCCTGCCCAATTAGTTATGAAGACATTAAAATGAAAAACATATTTAAAAACACGAAGTATATTTCTCGCCAAAATTAATTATAAAAGTTTCCATCTTCTACTGTTTTCACTCACGTTTTGGTGATAGTGGAATGGGAAGCTGATGTCAACGTAGATGGTGCAGTAGATGGTGGATATGCAATAGCATTCTGATTTGATAATTACAAAAACAGTCATCATGCTGACTCTATGATTCCCTCCGAATTCGTGGAAAGGCAAATGGCATTGATTTGCAAGTTTGGCCAGAAGCAAAAGTGCAGTGTCAAGCTTGTTGGTTGGATTGGTTTGGTTTGGTTTGTTTGGTATTAACGTCCTTTTCAACTGTTATGGTCATTTCAGGACAATCGGCCTCGGTGGCTCAGTGGTTGCGTGATCGCCTCTGATGCCCGAGGACGCGAATTCGACCCCGGCCGAGGACGACGAGGATTTTTTCAGGGGAAAAATCCTGAGATCACGCACTTCCTTCGGAAGGGAAGTAAAGCCGTTGGTCCCGTGTAGTCGTTTGCCGGCTGCACGTTAAAGAACCCTTGCGAGGCAATATTTGCGGCCCCTATAACGCCATCCTGAAATGACCATAGCAGTTGAAAAGGACGTTAATACCAAACAAACCAAACCATTTCAGGACAAACTTGTCTTGGGCTCTCATAGGGTAATGCAATGGTAAACAGTTCATGTGAAACTTTGTTTAGGATCAAACTAGAATACGAAATAGCACAATCTACTCTTCTACTGATTGGTAGAGGCGACGAGCTAGATACTTGTGTTCGAATCCAGGTTGCGGAATTTTTCCATTTGTTTTCCGTTTATATTTAATTCCTTGATCACATAAAGAGTAAATAACGGAAATCAGTTCCTGCGGTCGTTTTGTTTAGGATCAATACAGAATCACAAGCAGTAATATTATAAAAGTCAACATTAACAATTCTTGTCATAGGGTATTATTAATTAAACAATTTCTGATACAGCTTGCAGAAATTATTATCTCTTCTTTAATACAAGTTTTTTTTTTTAATTTTGGAAGACGGATTTTTAAACTTTTTAGGCTCGCCCAGACAATTGACCTTTGTATTACCGTATGTAACTTTAAACTCACAAAAATTGAATAAAAAATGATTTCAATCGAAGCCTTGAAATAAGGGCAAATATAAATATTAAATAGTGAACCAATTCATCTTAAATTCTTTAAGAAAATTGAATTATTTGATTATAGCTTTGAATATTTAAATATTAAAATTTGCACGCTGTCTTTTTATGATCGATTTGTTGATAGAAAAATGCTGAACAATGCCAACTTGTAAAACACTAAAAAGTTACCTCCAAACAATTTTGTAATTTAAAATTCATATCTAACAGATTTAGTTATTTTTTTTTATTATTTTTTTAAAGTTTATATTTAATATCTGGTTGATTGATATTTTATCAGTTTGAGAGTGTTCAGTTCACCTTCTCCTCATTTCAATCTTGCGCAAACCTATAATCATTCAATTTACACAGAGGAGTTGAGAAATTTCTGGTGATTGAGTTATATAATATCATTTTATGAGTAATTATCTAAATAATCCAAAAGTCAAAAGAAAAATCATTAGTAGAGCAGGGGGTAAATGCGGTTTGAATAGAAGGAATATATTTTTTTTTTATTTGTACTTTTTAAAGAGAGAATTCGATAACCTCTGAGGATCAGTCAGCGTCGAATGCGTTATCTCCAACAGTCTCTTTTATTGCTTTATTAATGCTTTATAATACATTTTTCAGATAGAATTAAGCTAGTGTGATATCATAAACTTCAATATTATGTTATCATTACTCATTTCCAATTATTTTATATATTTTTCCTATTATTAATTATTATTAGAAAATTCAAACTAGGACCATATTGGTAAAAGTCTAGATCAGCGTCGCTTAATTTTCCCGGATGATATCTTTCGCGTTCATATTAAACACATGGCCAACCGTTAACTAATCTGCACCAACACGAGAATTTTGTGACCCCCCCCCCCCCCCCGCATGAATTTCTCAAAAAATATTTCTAAACATTTGGTAAAGCATTTACTTATTAAGGATTGATAATAACTAATAAATTCAGAGCATGAACGCGACAAGATTGGCCAGAAATATGCGGGAAGTTTAGGGAACGCTAATCTGGACTTTTACCTTTAAAATATAACTTTTGAGCTATTGGAACGATGACCTCGAAACATCTTCAGAGGCGACAACAGATCGTCGCCATGGTAACGGGAAGCTGCACCATAGCATAGCGACATCTATGAACAACACAGAAGCGAAGTCTTCAAATTTGGCTTGTGATACCAATTCTACACATTTCAACGGGAATCTTTACGTTTCGTATGAAAATCACATAAACTCGGGATTTTAAAAATATACTTAAAATTAAGCAATAAATATTTCCGAAATAAAATATTTTCTGAAGCATTGTTTCTTCCTCAATTCCAATAAACCATTTGCTAAAAATACTAAAATTATTTTAAAAAAAATGAAAACAAACGCGAAAAAATATAATTTAATAAATATCTTCATTGTAATTAAATAATGTCGATAAAATTTCCGCATAATGAAAGAAAGAAGAAAAATTAGTTTTATCCTTGAAAATTAATTCACCTGTATCCACGCTTTCCACAAAATATTTTTTGAAAAAGTTATAAAATACCAGAGGAATCTGATTTCGGGAAGCTATGATTTCCCTGTGAACGAGAAAATTCATATTGTCATATTTTCCAGTTTCTTAGCAAAATAAAAATAAAAAATAAATTAATAAATAAATAAAAAATTAGCTGCCAAACTATATAATTCAAAACCGTAAATATTTATTCGAAAAAATATTTGTAGAAAATGTAGCAGAAAAATATTTTTGCAGAACTAATTAAACATTCGATTTGACCATTCCAATTTACTAAAATTTACTAATGAAGAATCGGAAAATAAAAACGCAATGATTAGAATATTTTTTTTTTAAGAATATAATATGACAATATATGATATATCATGATATAATATGGATCATATTTTTCAAAAGTAAAAGATTTGCAAAATAGAATTATAAAATCGCTGGTTACTAGGCCGCATTTGGAAGAAAACAGCTTATTAAATGTTTATAAAAAATTAGGAATACAAAAAATTACATATTTGATTGAATTTATGATTATTATAGAAAACTTTTTCAAACAATTATTGGTTTAAGAAAACAATTAAACTATGCAGTACCGAAAATCTTTAACTTGTATGGTGCAAGAGAAAAAACGAAAATTATATTCCGCAGATTTTTAATAAACTCCCAACATGGATAGATTATTTGGAAAATCGTTCGTTTTTTGTATGAAATTTATTTAGATAATACTAATGAAATTTTTGTTAAACTTGATATAATTGGAATAGCTATAATAGCTTATTTTGTATGGTCGCAAAGTTATTTATATTTTATTTTTTAAATGCAAAAATATCATGTTGTCTTTTATATAATTGTTTTTTGTATAATTTGTTTTATATATATTAACGAAAATAATAATTATTTTAAATTAATATTGTTTGTTATAAAATAAATTAATGTCCGCATGGTTGCTCCCATACAAGCCAAAACCTGGCTTCGGTAACACTTTGTTTATTATTATTATTATTATTATTATTATTATTATTATTATTATTATTATTATTATTATTTTATTCAAACAAATACATTACCCAAATTTGGAACAAATTTACCCACATTATTTGTTGGAATAAAATAATTGTTTGAGCTTGAATCAGGGATGGATAAAGGGGGGATGTACCCACTCGTCATCTGTTCTTGGTGTAATGTATTTTATATGAGGGTTTTTATAATATACATTGTATGATACTTTTAATGCTTTAGAAAATGATTATAAAACTGATACAAAAAATTCAGAAAAGTGTATTTTTTAATATTTTTTAAAACTTCTTTTTTTCTAATGTAAATTTGTGATACGTTCTTCAGAAAAAGTGTTTCTCATGTTCCTGTTTATACGCTTTTATTTAGCTCACTTTTGTGTGTCTATCCGGGTCAAATCTTGTAATCAATATTGAATCAACTTCCCGACAAGCTAGGGAGCTGGAATTTGACACACATAACACAGGACCGATGACAATGCATGGTAAAGGAAATTTTTTTTCAAGTCGGTTCACTGGTTCGTATTCTAATGGTACAGCTCACGTTTGTGCGTGTCTGTCAGGTTCCAGTCTTGTAATCAATATTAAACCAACTTCCCGACAAGCTATAAAAACAGCTTGATAAACCGCTTATAGAGAGCTGAAACTTGATATACATACACAGGACTGATGACAATGCATGTTAAAGTAAAAAAAAAAAAAAAAAAAAATCATATCGGTTAACGCGTTCTAGGGCGCAAATTCATTTCACTCGTCCCTCCACAAGTCGGTAATTTGGTTGCCGATTTGCGGAGGGATGATTTTGTACGAAATGATTGTTAGACCAAATAATTTATTGGCTGGCTAATTTATTTTGCAAATTGTTGACGCCGACTTGAAGAGATATTATAATAAAACATAATAAAAGTGTGTTTTGGAAAAAAAATCTTTTTTTCCCCTACTAATTCTTGTTAAACATTAATCTGTATAATTATAGTGGCTAAAATTAATCCCCTTCTAGCCACTATAGTATAATTAATAATATGATTATAAAACAGGCTCTCTATTATAGGCTACACGAGGGCGCCACCATCGTCTATGACCTCAACGTGTTACATTTCTGAAAACGAAAATGAAAGTGAAGACACAAAAATAGAGTAACATTTTGTTTAATTTTATCTGGAACTTGTTACAATTGGTTATTTTTTAAGAGTTTAAATCAAATCATTCCGGTATTTTGAGCTCTGTTTACTATAACAGCACAAATCCGACCTACTTGTAATCAATCGCTGCTAACATGTCAGCTTGCAGAAGATGGGAGGGATGAAAGCGTGCTTATGCTATAGTTAGGAAAACAACAACAATGATAATGATTTCAAAGGGTTTATAAAATAGCAGAACATCCACTGTCATTTATTAGGTAAGCGAATTAGTTGTAAGAACTTCTTACTAAGAAGTGTAGCAAAAACGTCTTAAGTACTGAAACTAAGCAGTTCCCATCTCTAACATAGGCATCTTCTTCTGAGATAAAACAGACATGGACAGAAAATCGAAACGTCGGAAGAATAAAGCAGAGCGATATGGTAGCAATAAAAATGCTCCTCGAGAAACGCAGACTAAAGAGGAAGAACGTTTAGATAATGTGCAAGATCATCGTGGTAATAAAGAAAGTAGGGAACCTTCACCTCCTGCTTTATCAGGTACAAATTCTAAGAATAGTAATTCAAAGGAAAATATTTCAAAGCAGACCCCGACTAATTCAAAAGAGGTGAGATTGAATTTAGAAAGATCCTGTCACCATTTTTTACTTAGATTTCATGAACATAACTAAAACTTATTTTATAACCGTTTCGATACGAGAGGTGCTCTGAAACTAGTGTATCCTGTTTTCAATTGTGTAATTGAATTCGAAATGTGTAACATTAGGAAAGGTTATGCTGCAAAGATACGAGGGAAAATCATTATATACATTTTGAACGATGAAGATTGATCTACTTCTCAACATAACAACCATTCACATTTAAGCATTTGTCAGAATGCAAGACCAGCTTTTCGATGGCCATAGCGTAGAATTTGTTTGGCTGGGAGTGAAGCCATGACCGCACAACCATTTTTGCCTCATTGTCTCTCTGCAAATATGTGTCAGCAAGGTCACACAGTCCAAAAGTCCGAGACTGCCACATTTGGACTGTAGGCTCGATGGCGTAGGACTTCCCAATTCCAGGAATGCAGTTTTTGCGACACTTTTTTTGCAGAATGATGACCTTCATAACCTTCTGCAGATGCTTTTGGTACAGAGCAGTTAGTAACCGATCCAGTGTGGCAGAATAAGTAGTAGCGTTCACCGATTTTCCTTTGGCCAGAAAATCAGCAAGAAGAACACCTCGGCTGTTCCAGAAAACAGTAACCATGACCTTTCCTGCAGAAGGTGTTGTCTTGACTTGTTTTGGAGGGGGAGACCGTGTGTTTTCCACACCATAGTCTGTTACTTCGTTTTGGGGTTGTAATGAATCTCCAGTGATAATGTGCTCAAGGAATGAGCATCCCTCCTTTTGGTACCAAAGCAAATGCTCCAAACTTATTATGCTATGAGGTTCTCCATGTCTATTGGTGTGAGCTGCCTAGGGAACCATCTTGCTGACACTTTCCAAAACTTAAGGTCTTCGTGGATGATGTTGGGTCTGTTGGTGTGAAACGATCCAGTGTCACTGCTTGAATCATTACCTTCTGGTCTCGCTGAATCACTGCATTCACGGCATCAATTTTCTCCTGTGTATGGCTGTCCAGAACATGGTTCATCGAGGACACACCAGTTGCAAACATTTGTAAATGTCGTGCACGTGTCATCATACATTGCACACAACTCGCGATGGATTTCAGAAGACTTTTTGTCCCTTTGACCACAGAAACCTGAACACACACCGAATCTCATAGTCTTGAACGTCTTCAGCTTACTCGCCATTTTGGAATAACTGTAGCTCTGCCATCTCCCGGGGTGGTGGAGAATTACATTGTGCTTCAAAATGTATGTAATGGTTTTTGCAAATCCTGACAGTTTCTTTGAAAAATTTACTCAATTACTTTTTGATTTCCCCTTGTACATGGAAATGAGGAGAGAGAAAGAATTAAGTATACAGAAGGCTGTTAGGATCTATGGTAACAACTTACAGAGGGCCAGAAGAGCTTATGAGGCGATGGACCCATCATGCCAAGAGAGCGTGGTGCATTTTCCTGATATGGAATAAACCCCCCCTTGTTCCTCTGAAAAACATGTTGAATGGTCTGCGGTGTTGTTAACTTCTCAGAGACCCCTCCACCCGTTTTTGGCCTTCCAACACCCTGACGACCTTGTCGTCTTTCAAAATTGTCATTACGTTGTTCGAGAATGGTTGTAAGAGCATGCAGGGGAGGTCCAAGTATATCTGGAGATGCCAGTAAACTCTGGCTCCGTGCGCTGGATCCTCCACCCACAAACAGACTGCAATTGGCTATTGCTATGGAAAGCAGATTGTAGATTGATGGGGTGGACAAAGAGGCGCTAGGACAAAGAAGGCTATTTGGTTGTTACTTTCGACAATATTTGCTTATTTTTTTGTTTTATTTGAATGTTGTCAAAGTTGACGTCAAGGAAACATTAATTATGGAGTGCCTCTTGTATCTGTTGAATTGATTTGGATAAAAAAAGATTATTCCAACATTATAAAATCTAATATATGAGTTTATATTACTTTGATTCTATGTATTGAAACTTGTTGACTTTTGAAGGAGCCAGTTGAAAAGCATTCACCGTTTAAAAAACGTGAGGTCCTTAATAACTGGGAGCGCTATGATGAAATCCAGCCAGAAAGAGGGATGGAGGAAATGAAAGGAACGGACTTTACTTTGCTGTTAGAGTCTTCTGGTAATTTTATTATTATGTGACCCAGAGGAGTATCTAGGGTATGGAAGATTTGGCATGTGTCCTCGACGCTGTTTAAAGCTATTGGGCTGGGGTGCAATTTCAGACTTAAATTCTCAATGTCGCCTAAGTGCTACTTTCCATAGATACACCTCTGAAGTGACAGCAGAAAAGAAAGAAAATTAAATTTCATTAATTTCTATTGTTTATTATTATAAGGAACGTTCAAAAAGAAACGAGCCTTAGTCTGGAATGTGCAAACCGGTGACAGAATGGTGATATTGTTGCGTGTTTTACAAGAGTGGTTCCGACAAGAGTGCAGAAGTTCATGTGGAAGTCATGTGACTATACAAAGGAAGCAGAAGCAAGTGTCAATTGTCCAACGGTCATTCGCATTGTATAAGCAGTGAATAAGTGAAATGGAGGCGTCAAAAGAAGAGCAAAGAGATGTTCTTTTCCTGATAGTGGAAGGAGTAGGGGGAAACGGTCATTCATCGAAGAAAGTCACAAGTGTACGGTGAACACTGCATGTCCCTTGCAAGGGTCAAGGCGTGGCACAAGCAGTTCAGGGAAGGACTGGTGTCGTTAGCCGATGATGCACAGTCTGGAACACCAAACCGCATTAACGATGACATCGTCCAGCTGGTTGATGGACTCGTTACCTAGGACCGCCGAGTTACAGTGAAAGCCGTAGCCGCCAAGGTTGGATTGAGCGTCAGAAGTGTTCACACCATCATAATGGAAAGACTGAACTGGCGCAAAGTGTGCGCCCAACGGGTGCCCCACAGTCTTCAACCACAACAGGAAGCATGTCAAATGGCCCACTGTCTTGATCATCTGCAGCGCTATTCCAGGGAAAGGAATGAGTACCTGGCACGAGTGGTGGCTGGAGATGAGTCTTGGTGTCATCACTTTGAACCAGAATCGAAAACGACAAAGTCTCCAGTGGAAGCATCCAGGATCACCACCACCAAAAAAATCCAAGGCAATCCACACAAGTGCAGGAAAGGTTATGCTGACGTTCTTCTTTGGCCAAGACTGCCCCCTTTTGATAGACTTCTTGCAGCATGGGACCGCAGTGAATGCCCAGTGTTACTCACAAACCTTGACCACCCTTCGCCAAGCAATCAAATTGCAACGACCAGGCAAGCTCACCCGTGGGGTCTTTCTGTTCCACGGCAATGCAAGACCTCATATGGCCAACACAATCACGGCACTCATGCAGAAATTCAAGTGGGAGGTTTTCGGTCACTCTCCATACAATCCAGATCTTTCTCCTTGCGATTACGCCATTTTTGGTTCCCTAAAAAAGGCTCTGAGAGGCAAACGATTCACCTTGGACGATGACGTCAAGCAGTACATGCAGAACTGGTTCACAACGCAGCCCTGGGAATTTTACGAGACAGCCATTGTGTTGCAGTGGGACAAGTGCCTCAACAGCTAGGGAATAGAAAGTGTTTCTGTTCCTAGGCCTCCAGCTTGTTTCTTTTTGAATGCTCCTTATATAATAGCTTCAACTCAAGTTTTCTTACAGATACAGGATGTCTCACAGTTGATCTCCATAGCTTCACTTTCATACCCCATGGGACCGAATTACAGTGGTTTCTTAATAAACATGTACTACAGAGAGTAGGCAGAAATGAAGATGAACGATTTTGAAAGTCGTTCGAGGCTTTGGTTTCCCACGTAAAAAAACTCTTCTGTCCCCTGCAACCTGTTAAATAGAACTATGCCTCGTTGGTAGTAGTAGTAATGGTTTTCAAATTTTTCACCTTTCAGTTACACCAGAGGTGCCTTTCTCGTCAAAGCATCAAGCCAGGAATAGGGAGGATGTTGTTCTTTTTCTTCTTTCAGCCTGAATTTTCCTGCCTGAGGGAACTTGCTGAGAAAGGAATTGACATAAAACTTGAAGTTATTTGGCTTGCAGTGTTAGTGCCAATGGTTCACCAGTTCTAAAAACATGCTTTCTCGTCCATGGCTTGCCAGTTCTAAATAAATTCCAAGTCATAGAATTATTAATTCAGAATTTATGATTTTATCGAGAAACCATTGCAATTTGGACCCGTGTTGATTTGGACTGTCTTACTCAAAATAATACCAGAACATGTAGTTAAGCCATGGATTCTTGTTTTGGGACACTCTGTATAATAGAAGTACAGGGTTTTCGAAAAATTGTGCACATCAAATTAAAAGTTTTTAAAAAGTGTATTGCAGTTATTATAATGGTATCTCCTATGGCAAGATGGTACTGTATGGATACTTACTAATAACAAGTGGAAATGCTATCTGTTGTGTAACGCTAATATGAACTCTGCAGTATGGCTTTGTCCATTGCTTGACAGACATGTTGTGTTCCTAAGAACAATGAGTTTTCATTTATTGAATATTATTTTACCAGTCATTCTTAAGGATGTGTTGCAGGCGAGTTTCATATCTGGATTCTTCAGTTCTAACAGTTCAACAAGAATAAGAATGATCAACCGTTTTGGGATCTTAGGTCAGTTGCATATGGGAAGCGATCCTGAAAACCGGCCATTTTGATTGATGCCAAAGCTGTCTGATGTGGTGAGAATATTGCAGTGTTCTCCTTCAAAAAAACCTGAGCAGACGTATCGGCACAATCTTGGATTTTACAGGGTCTGGCATAAAGACCTCCCTTATTTGGAGAAGGTACTTGATGAGCAGTTGTTGGGTTATGGCAATAGAGGGCACATCAATTGATATTAGTCATCATGCCATCTATTGATAGCAGTTGACATTGTCATTGTGCGCAATGGCTTTTTTCTTATGTGGTCCAATTCCACTTGGCAGGCACTGTAAAGAAGCAAAATTTTCAGTATTGTGCTGAAGGTAACCCTCAAGAACTTCACCTGCGATCTGAATGGAACAGTGATTCTTGGAGCTTCAACTTCAGTTTCGGAAACAAGACAAAAGTCGCAGAGGGTCAGGTTAGGTGAGTAGGGAGGATGGAGTACGATTGCCATGGTGTTCTTTGCCAAAAATAGTGGTCTTTGTGATGCATTTGCAGGTCTTCGGTGAGAATTTGCCTGGCAATTCGTGTAACCAATTCCTACCGTTATACACAGTTCATGCATGAATGGTTCGGCGACGATCCTCTCGAATCAGTTCTGTAATTTTCGCAACATTCTCCTGTGTTGTGCTGGTTCGTGGTAGTCCCGAATGCTCGCCGTCTTCTACTGAGGTTTGACCGCCCTTGAACGCCTTGAACACTGACTGTGACCCATAGAAGCATCACCTGACGAAGCATTTCCAGAGTTTCCCTGATGGATTTCAAAATTTCATCCATTTTTCGAAGCGCAGGTGGCTTCTGACACGTTATCACTCTAGCGTATGCTGCCAGTGAATGAACTATCCTATCACCCCACCACTTGACACGTCCACCTATATGATATGGGTGTAGCTACATAGCATGTACTTTTCTTATTTCCCACATGATGACACCAGTCTGGGAACTTTTGGATACCATTTCGTATATCATATATCATGTTCGCTGTGTGTGAGATCTGAAGGATCCAGATAAATAAGAATGTTTAGCTTACTATTTATTATGAAATTGCAGAGCTTGATAGTGTTTTCTTCACTGATGTGGTTTCACCTTAGTTGTTATGTGAATGTTCAAAAAGTAGGATTTGATCACTGATGAGCATGACTTTTCGATCACCCTGTACTAAAAATGTGATTCAGCTGCTTTGATAACTAAAATTGTGTCTTGTGTCTCAAAAGGTGGTTCCTACTTTCGTTTCCGAGACGAGCAAGAATGGGAATCTTCAGTGGAGGCGAAGAATGAAATGACTGAATTCTTATCTTTCAATAGTGAAGAGTTAGCAAAAGCCATTTCGTGCATCCCTCTTCCAAGCAGACTTATGATACGAGAGGAGATTTTCCCTGTAAATATATTTTTTTGGAAACATTTCGTTTATATACAGGGTGATCCAAAAGTCAGGAAAAACTTTACAACTTATAATTCGCATACGAATGCAGATAAAAAGATTCTGTTTGCACAGAAACTATTTCTTGAAATGAAGTTGGATTTCCTGACTTTTGGATCACTCTGTATGCAAGTCGAAATGTACACCTGACTAAAGCAGCTCTGTGCATTCACATTTGCAGACAAAACTTCTTAATAAATTCAATAAGTCAGCCAAGGAAAATTTGCGGAGGTACAAGGATTCCAACTCGGTCGCAGAGAAATTGAATTTAAATATAATAGAAAAGTTAACGAATCCATCCGAGCCTGTGGCACAATCCTATGTAATCAACGACGGGATTACGGAAAGTGATGACGAAAATTTTGACGAAGACGAAGAAGAAATCGTAAACGTTACTAACCAAAAGGATCAGAATATCTGTGATACTAAGCCGTCAAATAACGAGACTGTGACTGAAGTGAAAGACAAAAATGAGAATAACTTGATTTCATCGACGAATGAAGTGAAACCAGTTTCAAATGCTTTGCCCGCTGGTTCTGTAAAGGTAGATAATGACGATGAAAATGAACTTGACTACTTATTATCGTTAAATGCACCTGCTAAAATGCCAGTGGTTTGTTCAGGTAAGAATTACTAAAAAAAAAAAATAAAATAAAATAAATGGCAATGTTTGTCGTTTGCTTTAATTTATGTTTTCTATTCAATTAGAAAAAGAAAAACCAGTTGATAACTCTGAAGATTCCAAAAAAGTGGATAAGAAAGATATTCAACTGTTTCCAGGTAAAGAATGATCAAAACCTTTTTACAAAAGGATAAAACAGAATCGTCACAAAGCATTTACTTCTATTACACTTTTGGTAGACACTTTACAATGCGAAACATGAAGAATATAAGAGGGCTGTTTACAAATGATTTAGACTTGGTTCTGCATGGAAGTGGTAAGCTGGTGACCATTCAATGGTCTGAAATAATGATGCAGGAGGCCGATGGATGTCAGGAGTTGTGTGATAAACGGGCCATCTGAGAGGCAACCTATCTGTTATCAGTGAAAGATCATTATCACAGATTGCAAGTTGTGTGTAATGATAGTGTCCTGTCACGTGCGACAGTGTTCAATCCAGTGAGGGGATTTTAAAGTGGGAACGAAACCACCTTGAAGAGGATGAGCAGTGGCCATCCACCTCCTGGACTGAAGTGAACGTTGCACATGTTTCTGAGCTTATTGCCGATAACAAGCGTATTATGTTTGATGAGTTGGAGTTAGAAACTAGTTTCATTCGCCACATGTTGCACCAACGCAATAACGTCCAACACCGTTGGCCTACTCTTACAGTGTTGATTCACTGTGTTGCACATCCTCATACTCATCAGACTTCGCACCCAGCGACTGTGCCCTCTTCAGACAATAATGCTCTGAGAGCAGCCTTCAGAGACTGGGTTTGTGACACCCCAAGAGAATGATACACGCAGCCTTATGAAAGCTACCGGAGCAGTGGCATAGCTCTTCAGGGAAATACATGGAACGGGCTGAAGCGTAACATGGGAGCCAGACCATCCATGATGTCGTAAATATCATTAGTTTAAATTATTTGTGAACACCCCTCGTAGTTTCCAGTTATCAGGTGTGCAAGTTAATCCTGTCAGGTTTTTCGATTTCAATTTTATTTATTTCTCGGAAACTGTGTCGCATGTTTATTTGAAATAATTTCCATCGGGTGCCATAACTTTACCCACTCTTCAGGCAACATTTGGAGTCTGCGGCAGAAGAAGAATTCATTTTTTGACTCGAAGAACTGTTCATTTTGACAACTGTTACGAGTCAGGCGATACGGAGAGTATGCTAGGACTTCCCACCAAAGTTCATTAAGGACGTCTTTCACCACTTGAGCAATGTGAGAACAAGTGTTGTCGTGCAGGAGGACCACTCACAAGGGAACTACACGAACATGTACCCCACAGATTCCCACCAAATTGAAATGTTACTCATCTAAAGCTACTATTGATGCTTGTAAAATAAGGAAATGCTAAATTTTGTTTTTTTCAAAATAAACTGAGAAAACGAAAAAATGTGAGCACATATATCCGTAAAACGACTCCATTGTTAAAGCAGTATGTATGTGTGTTATTGCGCTTTCAAATTTTTCTTCCACTACTCAACAATACACACGAGTCCACTTCACTTGAAAGCAATGCTATCGCTTCCAAGGTATGCTTGCGCGAAAAAAATGTCGTACTTCCCTTGTCATTGGTGACTTGGTGGCCATTTCTTCTCATTTGTATGTTGCAAATTTCACAGTTGCTGTGCGTAATGATTTCTGCCCTGATGTGAGAATTTCATTGTTACAGTATCTCTTTTGGATTCCACCAGATCACAGCAGAATCTTCTTGCTGTGAATGTTGCGTTTGGGCTGCAAGGAGGGCGATTTGATGGGGTTGACCCATAATTTTTTGTGTTTCGGGTTATTGTATCAATCCTATTTTTTGCATGGATGTTAGAACACTATTGGACTGCTGACTTAATGGGGAAAAAAAGTCTTGCAAGAAATGAGTGACTGCTCGTAAGTTTCAATATGAAAAGAGTGTCATAAAAAAAATTTGTAACATTAAAAACGTCTAAAAGTACTGAAACATTTGATCAATTATTAGTCAAGGAGACTTTCCAAACATCATTCAATCCTTGTCGATCAATCACTATTCCCCATAGATCGTGGGTTAGTTCATCCATTTAGCTCTGAATACTTACAAGAATTTTTGAAAGTCAACGCCCATGGTTTTTTGTTGCTAGTAGGTGTACATCTGATTGTTTTCTGTTCCTTGTAAGTCTCCCATTTTTCTTCTTGATGTCTGATGGCTTGGTGAGTAACTTCGAATCTCTTCGCAAGTTCCTTTTAGATTCGTGTCTGCAATCGTGTCGTGTCTTTAGATAGAACCATTTCAAAATTTGCTTCTGAAAAATTCTTCAGCTGTTTGGTGCTCCTCAAATAAATCGAAATATTGGTCCTGAACTGTTTGAACCATTGTTGACCTATTCTTTCAGTTACAGTAGAAATCTTCCAGTAAAAGTAATGGAGTGTGTTGAATGTGCATCTAGTTTGGCACCTAGAACTCGTGAAGTAATGAAAAGAAATTTTTGAAATTTAAGGTCATGTGATCCTTTCTCTCTTGGTCAATGTCAAATAGCTACAAGGCTGAGTCAAATGAAAACCGGAAAACCGCTGTAGAAAATCGAAAACTGCTCCCATTGCAATCAGACCCGGTATGCATGCACGTGGACTCTCCCGCCATCAATTGGCGTTGGTCTCGCGTCCCCACGTGGCCCAGTGGCGCCATACGTGCGTTTCCGATACGGCGGCCCCCTCTGTTTAAATGCACCAAAGAAGAGCAGCGTGGTGTGATCCGTTTCCTACACAGTGAAGGCACGAAACCAATAGAAATCCATCGACGTATGTGTTGGCACAGGATGGTGTTGCATGTGTATCGAGACTCCGGTGTACGAATGGTGTAAGAAATTCAGCAGCGGCACAACAAGTTTGGCGGACGCGCCGAGGCCAGGCCAGGCACATCTTCTTGTGACAGCCAAGGCGATTGCAGCGGCGAAGGAGATGATTCTGCAGGATAGACTGGTCACCATTGATGACATTGCAACAGCATTACAGGTCAGTCATGGCTCTGCTGGACATATTCTCCATGATGAGCTGAAATACCGGAAAGTGGCCGCAAGATGGGTCCCTCGTCGGCTGACACCTGAAATGGAGAGGCGAGTCGATGCCTGCCAGGAGCTGCTGCGCCACTACGAACTTGAAGGTGACACCTTTTTGGAGCGGATTGTGACTGGAGACGAGTCCTGGGTCCATCACTACCAACCACAGACCAAGCGCTCCAGTAAGGAATGGCGGCACTCGACATCACCAAAGCCGAATGTTCCGTAGCCAGCCATCCGCAGGAAAGGTGATGCCGACCTTGTTGCGGGACCATAAGCGTCCCATAGTGGACATTACATGGATAAGGGCAAGACGGTGACCAGTGCCACCTATAGTGAATTGGTGCGTGACATTCTGAAACCTGCTATATGCACCAAGCGCCACGGACTCCTCTCAACAGGCTCGTGTGATCGTGGCGACTATGCAGGACTTGCATCTGGAGTGTCTCCTCCATCCTCCTTACTCTCCTGACCTCCGGCTTTCACATCTTTGGCTCACTAAAGGTTCGCGACCAACACAGAGAAGAAATGGGAGGTGCATGAGTGGCTGCACGCATAGCCAAAAGATTTTTTATCCCCGAGGTATCCATAGCCTCCCGACTCGGTGGCGGAAATGCATTGAAAAGCAGGGTGACTACATTGAAAAATAGTGTACTTGAAAAATAGTGTACTATGATAAAGGAGCTGTAAAAAATATTTCCGTTTTTCATTTGACTGACCCTCGTAATTTGCAAAGTCTTACTTCTGATAGATAACCCATAGAATTAAGTTGTACACCTAATTTTGTATGTTTGGTGCTATACAAAATGTTTAATATTTTTTTTCTTTCCAGAGAGCAAGGGCACAGAAAGTCTTGAAGATTGGCTCGATGATTTTCTTGATGACGACTGATTGTCAGGGAAAAAGATTTTTAATGCATTTGTCTTCCAGTGATTATTCAATAACCGTATATATTGACCATGAAGTCAGTGTATCATGAAATTATGTTTTATTGATTCATTATTGATAATTTTTTTGGCTTTTTGTCTTTAATTATGAAACTGCAGATTACGGATGCCCATAAATCTTTGGTTATGTTAAAAAATTGACTTTGCTGGATTGTGTGAGATTAACATAACATTTTCGTTATCAATCGAATATTGATTTGTCTGATCTATTCTGAATGATTAATTAAGCAAGAGAATAAAAATTTGCCTTGTGAATTTTGGATTTTGTCTGTTGAAGTAACATTAATTTACAGGATCATTATGGGAATTCATGGCAGCCACTTTGAAAGCACATTGGATGTCGCGCATTGGCAGTTGTTACATGTTACTGTGCAATCAAGGCCTCTGAGTAGTTAACAGATCGTTCAACACTTTAGCAATTCCGTGCAGCCATTGGTATTCATCCATCTTGATACATTTTTGAGGGGTGCTAGTTTGTTTGGAAAATCATAGTGTTTGTTGCACACTATGTTTTTATTAAATAATGATTGTCGACAAAGTTAGTAAGGAACATCAGGAAAGCACTGAAAGGTCATATTATAAAACAGAGTTCCTAATCAGTGTCTGGCCGTGCCAAATTTGTTTAGAAGAAATGAAAATGAAAGGTCTTGGTAAAGCAATACGGTAGTACGAGGGTTGATCGAAGATTAATGAGTCCATGGCTGTAACTTTATTTGGTACCGATTTTCAAAATTCTTTTTGTACCTAATACTTACATTTGTCTCCTATGTGATGCACTAGTCACTTTGTGATATAATCTTCGTCACTTTTCATGCACTAGTGCCAATGCATGAATAGTCGGGTGAACCTGTCAGAGAAGTATTCAGACTTTTTTTGCACTTTTTCACCGACTTTCACAACTTCCCAAATATGAAAGAGCACCTTAAGGGACATGAGTTTTGTTCTGAGGACGAGGTGAAATTCAATCCTGGTGTCGACAACAACCCTCACACAATGAATTCTTCTCAGACGGATTCATCCCACTGGTCACACAAATGCGTGGAAAGGGATGAGGATTGTGTCGAAAAGTGAATAGTGCATTACATAGAGAAAAAATGAATTTACCAGGTACAAAAAGAATTTTGAAAACCTGTTACCAAATAAAAAAGTTACAGCCATGCAGGCATTATTTTTGATCAACCCTCGTATTTATTCACCATCTTCACGGGCTTAAAAAACTAAAAATTGGCAATAACTATTTATAATGCAAGTGAGATCTTTGTCCAATCAGATACAAACAGCAAATTGATTGGTGTACTTACATGCAGACCGTACAGAGAGCTGTTCATAGCGCAATAGGAATTTCAGTCTGCTTTTTTTTTCTTTCTATTATTGATGTACGAAACCCTGGAAATACAAAGATTCCATAAAACAGAACCGAAAATGTGTTGAACAACCAAGTGTATTCCGACAAACAAGATATTGGACATCATTAATGAATTCAATAGCAAAAGCAGCAGAAATTGTCATGTATGGTGAAACACCGAAACACGTTGGCATATGAATAAATATTACCGTATTGCTTTACCAAAACTCTTTCATTTTAATTTCTTCTAAACAAATTTGGCATGGCCAGCCACTGGTTAGGTGACGACCAGTGGATATCTATCTTGTACTCCTCATGCTTCGGAGGGCACGTAAAGCCATCGGTCTCTGCTGCTACTGTCATCTTGTAGCCGTCGTTAAATGATACTGGGATGACGCAAAATTCCTTAGTAGGAATAGGATCATTGCTAGGGGGCCCACTCTGTGATGATCTACCCTCTGTACTAGAAGAAAACGTCTCTCCCTTATAAAGATATGTAATAAGACAAAATGTATATTAGATAGACACATACATAGATTTTTTTTTATATTATGTTCTTCATTAAAAGTTTTTTTTTTCCTTCGCGGATGGTATGTTAGGAGCCGAAGCAATATAGGTGGCACTAACATCTCCATATCGAAACTGACATGTTGGAGAACTATGTACCACTTCAATAAGAAGAATTGTCAGCCATGGGTAATTTTCCAACAGGAAGGTGCATCGCCGTATTGGGCATCATCTATACGTACATTACTGAATTCAAGTTCCCCAACCGACACCTAAGAGGGATGATCCTACACATTCTCTGGACATTACTTCTTTAGACTTTTTCCTGTGAAGATAAAGTAGAAAGCAAACATCTTATCTAATGTAGTTAATTAAGATACTTACGTAAGAGAGGGGATACCTTTCAGTTTTCCACATATAATGTACAGGGTGACCCAAACTTATCGAGCATAATTTTTTAGGAACATTGTATGGCTCAAATGGAACAAAAAATGTCCTATAAACATTACATGTAATTTCGATCGTGTGTGAGATATCGTGCCCACCAGTTCAATTTCAATTGTTTTACTGGTGGGCATCGTTGGACGTCTATGGTCAGTCATGATTGTACCAAACATGCAGGCTTTGTCTAATGAAAATTATCACTGTAGTTTAAAAAAATAGAGATTTATTTTTCTTTAAAATAGTACAAGTTTAATAAATAATTTTATCATCATCACAATGATTTATTATTTCTTTACATCACATAAAATAATGGAAAAAAAGCAATGTGAAGTTACTGTCAGGTACTGAGATGATGATGGCAATGCCTGTTAATAAGCTGAAACTGTTTGATCACTGGAGATGTTGAAATATGTAGAGTTTCTCCAAAAGTAATGCCTCCTATTTTTATGTTGAGAGTACAATAATAAAGGTTGAACCTTCCTACTTAAGACTGAGAAAATGACATCAGAGATGAAAGTGCAGATGTGTAATTGAAATCCTCTGTGCAGAAAAAAAAATGCACCTATTGACATTCCTTGGTATTTGCTGAAGTTTTGCGGAGAGCAGACAGTGGACGTTAGTACAGCAAGATGATGAATGGAGGTGACTGGATGCTTTACGATACAATATGGTTAGAGAGAAATGACGATTTTATTCCTGCCTTTAAGTGGTTTACAAGAGAGGAATTGCAGCAATTTGCATACACGAACATGATCAGTGAAAATACGAGGAAAGAATTTATGATTGGCAGGTCACAATAAATTGCATACAGCCTTCTTGGCTAGACGCCCACGGCAAACAAATCTGGTTCTCCATTAATTGACGGTCAATAGTATATTCTGATCGCTTTGCTGATCTATTTTATTATTGCATCATTATCATCTCCAAATCTATTCTCCTTTAAATAGTTAAAACGATTATAAATTATGATTCTAGCTTGACAATATACAGGGTGAACATAAAAGTCTTTACCTGATAAAGAAAAAAAAAACAAAAAAAAAACCTATCGGATAGATACATATGGTATTTTGTATTATGATCTCCATCTCAAAAAGTTTTTAAACTGCTGGTACGGTAGGAGCCAAAGCAATGTAGGTGGCACTAACATTAGATCACATTGAAAATGCCATCTCTGAGAGAAAGAGAGAAGGCTCAATGCGTTCTGTGATTTCATGAGACTAAATCACTGATTAGCATGCAGAAGATATAGGGGTCTGAAAATCCACATTTGGACATGCTGCAGTGCTATGTAGCACCTCCATTGGAGGAGTACCAACCAGTTATTTATCAACAGGAAGGTGCCTGCCACATTGGGCATTATCAGTTCGTGAATTCCTTGATTCAACCGCCCCAACCGATGGTTTGGAAGAGATGGCCCTAGAGCATGGCCCCCATGTTCTATGGACATAACACCCTTATACCTTTTCCTATGGGGATATGTTAACAATAAAGTGTTTGTTGGTTTAAAATGGATAAAATAAACATCAAATGACGTGACCTACTTTAATTCAACTTTTATATCAGGTGAATAAAAGGTCCCAGAATAGTCTAATGTCTCGCAAAGTACATGTCTTGTCAAAAAAAAAAATAGTGCCAAAATTAGCCCCCTGCCTCTTAAAGGGGGTGGAGTGAGGCAATTTCAAATGGGACAACCAATTTTTTTTTTTTTTGGAGATTATGGAAAAAATTACTTTAAATTTACACAAAAATTAAAAAAAAAAAAAACGTTTTGTAGATGATAATTGCAAAAAAGTCAAACTAGTGAGAATATCTCGAGAAGTTCCCGTCAAATCAAGAAGGTATCCAATATTTTTTGAAAGTGCTAAAATGAGCCTTTCCCATTCACTCCGGAGTTGCTTCTTTTTCTTGTGATTACAGCGCCATTTACCGTAAAAAGACTATAAAAAATTTGAAGAATAAAACAATAAAATCTACCATAAAAAATAGGGGTTCCTATTTAAAACTTCAAAGTTGCCCCCGCCCACCCCTGAAAAGGTGATGAGGGCTAATTTTAGCATACTGAATACCGTAGCTTTCAAAAAATAATGGATGTGTTGAGTTTTTGATTTGAAGTGGACTTCTTGACATATTCGTGCTAGCTTGACTTTTTTGCACTTACAGTGCCATTTACAAAAGATTTAAAAAATTTTTTTAGGTAAAATTAATGTGATTTTTTTCCGTAGAATCCGAATCTGAAAAAAAAAAAAAAAAATTGGGGGTCGCCATTTGAAATTTCAAAGTTGCCCCCTACGAGGGGTGCAGGGGGCTAATTTTGGCACTATTAAATAGCATTCAAAAAAATATTTGACACTTATATTTTCTCTTTTTTGACAAGACTTGTATTTTTCGAGATATTAGACCGTCCCGGGACTTTTTATTCACCCAGTATATTTCAATGTCAGATACCCGTTTTAATTCTTGCGTTATTTGAGGAAGACCAGACTTTCCCTTTTAAACCATGTAAGCTTGATGAAGGCAGGAATAAAAGCTGGAACTAGTAGTCAAATGTTTTGTACTGTACATCATGCAGTCATTTCGCTAAAAAAAACAAAAACAATTACAATGACCAATTCATTATCTGGTGCCAGCTTTTTTTACTGCCGATGAAAAAAACGCATAGACAATCAGGACGTGACTTATTAGTGTTGTCACAGATTCTTTCGAAGGGGCATGTTGCATAATGTTAGGTTTCTTTTCAATTGTTGTCTTGTCTACTACTTCTTATTTCCATCCAACCGATAAAATTTTCATGGAAATAAATAGAAGGCATGACTTTCGGAGCAATCCCTCGTATTTTAAATAATACTTTTTTCCAAGGCAAGAACTTAAGAGATGACGTTTTAGAAATTTTTTTTTTTTTTACCTGAATAAACAATACTGTTAGAAATTTAAATTCTACTTATTAAACAAACTGTTAAAGATGAATTTAGAAATCTGGGGTACCTTTCTTGTGAAACAGTCTTGCCAGGAATTGAGAGAGACTGATGTCCTTTTTCTGCTTTCAGACTCAGTCCTCCTACACGAGGAAAGTAACCGATGAAAAACTTGATGGCATTTGGCTTGAAATGCCATCGACAGGGAGCCAGTGCTAAAAGCATACTTTCTCATCAAAGCCATGTTTGGGAAAACACACGTTAGCCTGAGTCCATGTGTTTCACTTTCAGATGGAAAAAAAACAAAAAAAAAAACAAAAAAAAACAACGCACGTAAGAATGAAATAAGCCAGCCACTCATTTCTACAAACCATGAAATCAGCACATTGGTTTTTGGCACCAACTGGATTGCCGAGACAGGCTAAATGATGTCAAGTTTTACGTCGATTCCTTCATCAGCTATTTCCCTCAGGCAAAGAGATTCAGGCTGAAAGAAGAAAAAGAACATTGGTTCCTCCCAATTCCTGGCATGACGGTTTGACAAGAAACGTGCCCCCACTTTAGAAATAAAAATACACTGTTGAATACACTTGATCGATGATTTTGTTTTTATAAAACGTTATAAAATGCTGAATAAATTGCAACTATGAAACTTTTTAGCCCATTTTTCTTTAGGTTTATGAGGTCGCTGCACTTTCTGTTTCTTCTTCATTTTAAGGCTAAGAGTGTAGCATTTGGACTGTTTGTATGTCGTCTCAAATGTTGGAATGATTATATTGCGCTTTAGTTTATTCTTGGGAATTGGTGTTGCGCCTGCAAAGCAGAACTCTATGTGAACAAACCTGTTTTTCAGATCTAACGACGAAGTGAAATGCTGATCGGGTTCCGACGGTTCTAACTGTTCTTTTTTAATTTTGATGCTCAATTTTTTCCGCTTCGCAGACCGACCGCCAAAATCGTTTGTAGAATTTGAATTGCACGAGCGAGGAAGCTTAGCGATTGTTAATTTGATTCCCAATGTCGGATCACTGACCGTAGATTTGATTCTCAGATCTACGTTGCTTGGCACAGATTCGGCTTCCCCATCACCGTCGTCACTAATTAAGGAATTATCGTCACGATCGTCGTAAGAGTGATCGTCGTCTCCACTAACACTCTGCCACTCCTCGTCTTTTACTATGAAAGTTTCCAATAACTCCTCACCGCTCTGAAGCAGTTCGGGGGATGAAAAAAGATTTAGCAATGGCTTCTGTACGCACCGGTATTTTCCAATAACAGGGACGTGTGGCAATCTGCTAGAGAGACTGTCACCAAAACATTCGTATAACAAAGCATACAGCTCTGCAACAGTCCTTTGGGAACTTTCTTCCTCCTTCTTGATATTTATTGCTGTTGTCAATGATGGTGGTGGTGGTGTTGTTACCATTTCTTCTTCTGGTGATTTTATATAATCACTTGGAGATGAAACATATAAACCATTGGTGTTATCAGGAAATGATTCCATTACTATTTTCATTTGTTCCATAAGCATCACAGTCCTATGGTGTTCTATTGTTAAATTTGCTGCAAGCTAAGGGAAAATATAATAAATAAAGCAAAATTTTGTAAATGCACAAAGGATTCAGTTATGCATACCAATACATACCAGCAAAGCCCCATGCACTTTCTGGGCATCAGATTTTATTTGAAAGTTGGAATATGAGATATCATCAACTACCATGCTCAAATGGGGCCAATATTTTAAAAGATGTGGCAAGAGATGCTTTTCAACAGCCTGAAAATTAGAGATGTACAAAATTAATTAAACTCGTTTGTTTTGTATAGAGTCGTAATGAAATGTAAGGACAAAGTTCAGAGGTGATAATACGCAGATGGCCATGGAAATTACTACACCCAGAAGATTGTACTGGTTTTCCCAGGTGCACACAAATAAGACTATCATATCCTTATAGTCTGTAGGGCCTGCTCTAAATTTGTCGATTTCAATAAGAACCATTTGTTGCTTTTGAATGAGACTAGCTTAAAGGCAGGGATCACTCTGTATCATGCAGCACATCATCTGCGGTGCTAGGAACATAAATATTGGACAGAGGAATGGGGGGCACATTGTGTCATCTGACGAGTCCCGCTTCAATCTTCATATCTTCATGCAGATGATGGTCGCACCATGAACGACAGACACCAGATTTTATGATACGGGGTGTCATAAGTGGACTTCTGATCACGCCACTCCGAGTTTAATTCCATTCGCCAATTCATTGACAGTTTTGATTGAAAAACCAGTGAAACGCGATTCCGAGTTGAATTGATTGTGGTTCTTGAAGGTATAGAGAACAGCATAGCAATATGTCAATGAGGTACTGTGGCCCCATTTTCTACCATTTTTGTGCTGCTATCATGCAGCAAGGTAACACTCGTTCTCGTATAGCTCACAACACCCAATACGCTCTGTAAGTTGTGCGCACCATTTCTTGGCTTGCCAGGACTCCAGAATTGTTCCTTATTGAACATGTACAAGATCTGAGGGGTTATGTTTGCACCACTGTCAACCATCTACTCAAATAGTGGATGATCTATGCATGCAGTTGGAAGAAGCATGGTGGAATGCCCCTTAGGACACTATGCATATTGACCTTGTGCTTTGTGGATGCTAAACACTAATCATTTGTACTATCATGCCTGTGACGATTTAATAAGAATTCCTGTATGGAAAGAGAATATAGCCATTTCCATGGCAAGCAGAAATGTTCTTAGTGTTGCCGTGACCCATTAAAGTGAAAAAAATTTACCTTTATTCCTAAAGTGAGAATAGCAATCACTGCACCATAGTGAGAGCAGAAGGGCTTAGTCAGATCAGTGATCACTTCTTCCAGAGCTTCCAGTGAATCCTTGTACAAATTATTTGCTGGTGATGACCAAATCCTATAAACAAACGTGAAAATATTTTATTTTCAAGTATTTAATTTCTTGTATGAAGAAAAAAGATTAATAAATTTTGCATAAATGTCAAAGGATTATATGCTAAGCCTGAAATAGATGTAATCTAAGATTATCCCTTTTCAAAAAAGTTAAATTCAGATTGTTATTGAATTCACAAAGCCGGTTGTTCCTTTACCAACTTTTTTCCGAATCTTTTGATTTTGACTTCAGATTTGGATAGAGCATCAAAAACAGCTATAACAGGCACACATCGTCAATTCAGGAATTTGGTTTGAAGGACCAAAATGATTAATTGTAACTTCCCATTTTGGCCGAATAAATAGAACATGTGTGCCTACTATGACTTTTGCTTACTTTTCGACACACTATCCGGATCTGAAGTCAAAATCGAAAAATTCAGAAAAAACTGGTGACAGAACGATCGACTCGGTGAATACAGTTATTATGCTTAATTAACATTGTTTTGGTGATGCAGTATCACGCTTTCTCAATTGGTTTTTTTCTTTTTCGTTTTGTCTAAGAATGGATATATGAAGGAAAAATCTTCTTTACCATTTGTCACATAAATATTCGAGATATGAAATGCTGAATACATACACTGAACAACCAATTTATTGAGACACCTCTTACGGAAAATGGATCAGCCTCCCAGTGACACACAAACAATGGAACAGGCCGAAGTGGTGTATAAAAGGGATGCATTGGATCACAAGTTGCAGTCAGCAGCAGAAGTGGACTGAATAGGGTAAATCCAAGGATTTGACCAACTTTGAACTCGACTGGCACAGTTGAGCATTTCGCAATCCGCGAACCTCCTCGGATTTTCCCGTGCAACAGTGTTGAGGGTATTCCGTGAATAGCAGTTATGCCAAAAAACAACCTCCAACAAACACAACTCCAGATGAAACTGGGCCGTGGATGAACGAGGTCAATGGCGACTGGCACGAATCATCCACAGCAATAGGACGGGAACAGCCCAACAAATTGCAGTGCAGTTCAACGAGGGAACATCCCAACCCATTTCAGCGCATCTTGCACGGAGCTGGGTTTAACAACATGGTTGTGGGTGGAGAAGGAGTGCTGGTCTGGGATGTCTTCTCTTGGGGCACACTGGATATCCGTAAACATGTCCTCTGATATCCGTAAACACATCCTTGAATGTGACACACTACCTGAACATGGTTGCCGATCAGGTGCACCCATTCATGATGACTGTGTTCCCTGATGGTGACAGACAGCTTTAGCAGGATAATGCTCCCTGTCACCATGCTCGAAAGGTCTTGGACTGGTTCGAGGAACATGACGCGGACATACACCTGCTTCAGTGACCAGCTCGATCGCCCGATCTCAACCTGATCGAGCATTTATGGGATGAAGTGGAGAGAGCCAACCGACGCTTCCCACACTACCGTCCAACCTGCATCAATTACGGGACACTGTGATGCCAACCTGGGCTGCTATTCCTCCACAACGGTTTCAACCCATGCAAGCACTGCGAGAACATTCAGGCAGTTCTCACCGCTAAAGGAGGCGCAACACGCTATTAGCGGGGTGTCTCTAATAAATTGGTCGTTCAGTGTATTTTGAAGGCTATGCCTTCATTCTCATGGCAAGAACATTTCATTGGAGCTTGCTGTTGAAAATGAAGACATAGCCTTTGAAATAGGTATCCTGTGTTTCTAATCTCGAATGTTATTTTGTGCTAAGAAGTTTTTCCTTTATATATTGGAATTCCAAACTATGGTTCTCCTTATTTGTTCATAAGAATGAGTACCCTAGAAAGTGCTTATACAGAATGATCCAAAAATCAGGAAAAACTTTAAAACTCAATAATTTGCACATGAATACAGATAAAAGATTGAAATGAATTGTTCGAATTTTGATCAACAGATGGTGTTGTCAGGTTACCGACATTTATGTACATTTTCAGACTGTAAGATGCTGGTTTAACTATCAGCTTACAAATGTTCAATGTGTCATTCAGCAACACAGCTGTCTGAAAACGTGCATAATCTGATCTCTGTAACCTGGCAACGCTATCTGTTGGTCAAAAACCAAACAATTCTAGCATTAATGTTTTTCCTGGAAAAAATCAGACTTCATTTCAATCGTTTCTATGCAAACAGAATCCTTTTATCTGCATTCGTGTGGGAATTAGTGAGTTTTAAAGTTTTTCCTGACTTTTGGATCACCCTGTATGTATTTATTAACCTTGACAGGTCTCGACCATTTTAAGAAAAGTCAATTTTTTTCTCTTCATTCTTCGAAATACAGAGTGTATAAAAATGTATGATGTTATCTCGCTTGCTTATAACTCCGGTTTTTATTGCTCGTACAAACATAATCTCAGACTATCACTTTTCTTAAATTTCAACAATGTTTCTGATTCATTATCTGATATGTGATTTTCTACCATTCAAAATACCTGATAACTTGTGCTAACAACCGTGCAGCATAATCTCTCAAGGCCCAATGGTCATTTACTGGATTGATGGAAGCTGCCAGCGGCTCCAGAATACAGTAAAGAAGACCTTGCGATAGAAGATTCAACTGTTTATGTAAAGAAAAAATGTCATTTTTAATATGTTGAGACAATTTAGACGATATAAATCAATATTAGTAATGATAAATAGCTTACATAAGGTTTTGGCCCCAGAAATAAAGACTGGTTGCATATTAATGCATTGACTGTGTATAAAAGTTTGGTGAGCTGGGCTAAATCGTGACTTACTTTCTTGACCTGAAATAGAAGTTCAGTAATAATGTTATAGTGATGCTGTTCTTAAGTACATACCTGCAACAGATACTATATGCTGCAGAAAAGCAAAAAATTCATAAAATATTCAACAGGTAATTCATAAAAGACTCTAGGATCACAATTCTACATAGATGGTAGAGGGCTGTAAATTGAGCATTTTGAAATAGGGAATCAAGGGTAAGAAATGCATATTTCAGGCACTACAAGATCTTGAACACAAGATATGCTGCCAGAGATGTTGGACACTGTACCTCTTGTTGTACACAAGAATTGGTGGCTGCTACATGTTGTTGCACCTGCTCACTTCTATGTGGAAGTCTGTGAGCACCAAGACAACAGATTCCCTAATCACTGGATTGGAAGGGGAAGTCCTGTCCTATAGCCAGCATGATTGCCGAATCTCACTCTAGATTTTTTCCTATCAGAGCACATCAAATCATTGGCGTATGAGGTACAATCCAAAAGTTCCTGGAATAAGCTTCGCTGCAGGCAAGAAGGGCTTAGTTATATGAATCGCTACTAGATATCTCCTCTAGTTCTCTATGAACTCTACTACCATTTCCCACCCTGCATACCCTTGATTTAGCACTGTGTAACTTTTTGGTTTCTTAAAATGAAGGCGGAGTCAAGATACAAAGGGTTGACGCAGTGGAGGAGACCCAAGAGTAACGAACGACATCTTGAATACACTGACAGAAAATGACTACCAGAACTGTTTTGAGGTTAAAATCTTACTGGAATCGGTGTATCAACCTAGGTGAGAATTACTTTGAAGGATCTGGTGACAATTTTTATTTTGCACATATGTTTTTAAATAAATGAATTCCAAAACTTTTGGATCATACCTCGTAAGTTGTTGCTATGTTGCTGCTCTCAGCTGTAATTTTCTAATAGATAAATATATTGTTGTTTACTCTGAAAATAAAAGCAGCTTACAAAAATGTTCCTCACACATATTACTCGTTCAAGATCTCGTTGATTCTTGAAATAAGCATTTTCGACCATTGGTTCCCTATCTCAAAATACTCGGTTTCCATCTAGAATTTTGATCCTGAAGATTATATATAGGCACCTTGTTTGAAGACACACTGTATATTAATAAATTTCTCTAAAAATGTCTATGCATAATACTCACCCCAATCGAAACAAAATTCACAAGGAATGGTAGCAAAGGGGCAATTTTGGAATTTGTTTTTAAATCTTTGAGAGCAACCTGAAAATATTAGAAATGCTTTGCTAAAGAAGGAGGAATTTGGCCTGATAAAAGTAAAATGATACATACAGATCAAAACAAAAAAGTGTATACAAGTTGCCACTTTCTTAGGTATAACTTCCTAGTAAAAGAGTACATCTCCCTTAGACACTATTACACTTCACGCAGAGCTTGACTTGGACATCATCAGTGTTTGAAATCTCTGCAGCACAGGATTAGATATTAATGGCTTAAGGATAGAATCTCAAACTCTTGCAAAACTTTTGGCTGCTCATTTTACATCTGATCATCTCCCAAATGCTAGATAGAATTAAAATCTAGAGAATGCATTGCCTATGGAAGTATGGCAAATTCATTATCATACTCCTGACATCAAAAGAAAAGGACTATATCTTGGAGTGAAAACCACGGCCATGGAAATGTAGGCATTATCGGTAACAATGGTTCAATAGAATGTAGCACTCGGGGGGTTGTCTAAATGTATCAGGGATTTAAATCTCCCATGAAAACATTTCCAAGACCATGACACAACTATATACCTCCTGATGATGTTTTATGCTATATCCCACATTCTGCCATCAAAATTGGAACATACTGTAAATACTGTATTTAGCGCCGGACCTGAAATACCGGCTCACCTGTATTAAGCGCCTGGGGGTCCACTGAATTTTTGCAAATAAGCGCCGGACCTTCAATAACCGTCCGAGCGCTTATTTTAGTTCATTTCGTGGATTTTTCTTCTCTTGCTGCTTTCTCATGGGAATGTTTACTCTCCCAAATGCCACTGCTAAACCAGAAATTAGATACCAGCATGATTGTCTTCTAATTTCTTGCTTTTAATTTTGGATTCAGTCAAGCAACATAACTGATGAAAAATGAAAACTTCACAGTTATACCATCAATTTTAATTTCGCAACAGTAAAGTAGGCTGAAAACCATTCTACAGAGGCTACAGCCAAACAGTTTAGCATTGATCCTAACGGGAATGGAAAACACAGCAGGATACTTTAGAAAAGATGAAGGAGAAGGGCGAGAATTTTGCATAATAGTATCCATCACAGTTGTGCAGAATTTCATAAGCGCCGGACCTGTAATATCGGCCCGCCTAGGGGTCCGCTGAATTTTTGCAAATAAGCGCCCGGGCGCTTAATACAGTATTTACGGTAAAATATTCTTCCAATTTATGGAATTTACATTGTTATTCATGGTATAGCCTGTATGCTACATAATCCATTCCAAATATGCTTTTTGCAGATCATGGTTGTGTTGGTCAGTTACTTGATGAACTGTTGCCCATAATTGACGTCTGTCGCTGTCAAGGTGGTGTTAGCCATATGACTGGGCATTGTTTTGTTTTTTTTTTTGGTGGGGGGGGGGGGGGGAATTTGGGCATTGGCATTTTTTGCACCATTGTTGGTACATACAACTGTGTGAGAAAAGTCCAACGTATTGGAAGTTAAACAGAAATTTAAGATCTAGCTCATCATACTGATTATCATGGTGCATTCAAGGCTACTCAAATTCTTGTTTTTACCAGTCTTGCTTATGCATGCAATCTCAGAAATTGCTTGAAGATGTTTCCTTATTGGAATTGTTCACTGTTATTATTGTTTCCTAATAAAGTGGCCACACAATGTAACCCAATCCAATTTCATTTATTTTGGCCTGTATGTTATTAAATGCATGTGTATATGCAAATCATAGCAAACTATTTGAAGTACCTTCATAAGTTCCTCATCATTTCCCAAAATGGCTTTGGTCAACTGATCATAATACACCATTAAATCATCGGAAACTGTTGGTGCTACATGACCATTCTTTTTACCTTCAATGTGAACAGAACCATTATTCACAAATAAAAAAAAAATAAATAAAACATATACATGAGAAAATATTTAAATACTTTAAAAATTAGAAAAAAAACCCCAGAAGAACTAGTTAAACAGTACAAATGAAAGCATGTCAGGTAAGAGCTATCTACTTCATCAACTGTGCTATGACTTTCCCAATACCTGACAAACAGAAAAAGACTGATAGAAATTCCATTTAAAAATACCTCTTCACTTATTATGACGGATGTTCATAAAGTAATAATTATTGCCAAGAAAGACTACAGTAATGCAACTGAGCTTTGATAAATAAACCAATATTCCTCTAAATACAGCAATTTTCAGTATGTAAAACGCACCCCCATCCCAAAAAAAAAAATTTTTTTTAATCGGACTTTCATTGCATTTATTATCAGAATATATGAAATATTATTTACATTTTATAATTCGTAGTGGTGATTTTTTTTTAACTTTTATTTTTTTTTCTTGCATATTATATACCGAAAATTATGGTAATCTCCACCCAGACTGGCACACTTGTCCCACCAACATGCCAACTGGCAGATGGCGTAATTGTAGAAGTCCTGCCTATGGTTCCAGGAATCATCCACCACAGAAATGACGTATTTATTATTATCAAAACGCTTTCTATGCAGGGGATTCTTTTGTTTTTGAAACAAGAATTTGCTTGGGGTGACGTCTGGGCAATACATAAAGCGAGGGAGTATTTTGAACCTTAAAGAGGCTGCGCAGTTATAGTCTTGTGAGTTGGAGCATTGATATTATCAGAAAATAATGGAAGGAAAAATTCCACAACCTGGATTCGAACCAGGAACCACAAGCATCACGGTCGTTGCCTCTACTAAATGGGCCATTATCGTTGCTTTATCAATTGGGAATCCAGGATGCTTATTGCCTCTAGCAACTGGGAATCCAGGTCATGATATATTTTCTTCCATTTTTTCTAATAATATCATCTCCTTAAGATTGGAGTATCATCTCCAGTTTTTATTTATAATTTCTTAGCTGGAGTATTGTCGTGGAAAGGCCACACTCCTTTCATCAGCAATCCTTCTCGATTGCAACTTACAACTTGATTAGCAGGTCCCAGTAGTGGTTTGCCCTCATAATAATCCTTGTGATATGATGATTTACAAGCATGAGGGACTCCACTGTCTGCAAGTCTGGATTCCTCTGCGCACAAAGGTTGCTTCTGCGTTTTTTATCTTGCACGCTTATTACACCACATTTAAAACCTCTATGCAACATACCACCATATCAAATAATAGAGCATTTTCTCTGTACACCGATGCAAGTGGGTTTCTTTTGCATTTTTTTTCCCTGTCAAAAAAAAAAAGCGAATTATACCTTGACCTTCAGCAGGGTCCAGGGATTGTGCCATATTAGTTTTCCGGCTTTCTAGTAGTGATATGCAGAAATACTTTGCATGGAAAACGTATCGTGCAGATAGCTTGAGAATCAAAGATTTTCCCAAAGTGCACTTTAATGATACATGCTTGCTATTTATTACTACTAATTATTACTTTTGAAAACCCCTCGTAGATGATACCTAGCCAACACATTTTAGTCACATTAATTTTCATTTGTATTGTTTAACTAATTCTGCATTTATGTCTTTTTTGTAGTCATTTAACAATACTAGATTTTCGTTAAATTTTTACCTGTACTCCCTTGTAGAGAATTTGCACTTTTTCCAATACCTTCTATCGCCAACCAATGAGCTACAATTAAAAAAATTTATAGTGGTTTATTATAAGTTAGTAAAGTTTGAAATTTTCTTCTGCAATCTCTGGTTACAGAATTTACAAACTAATTTAAAAAAAAAAGGTAATTCTAAATGGAAGGGTGTCAACTAATTTTAACTTATCTAACTAATGTATTGATCTAACCAGTGCAGGGCATAGGGACTCCCCTCAGTTTACTGCCCTACTGGCATTCTCTGGAAGATACTGGTGCATTTACTTTTAAACCTTCTGCAGGCTGTTAAATCAATCAATCAATCACATGTTTCTCGTGAAAGTTGTTTCAAGTTGTTTCACATCCCTTTCATCGCATTTCCTTGAAAAGGCCCATCCAGTATCTTTATTTTAACATTGTTGGACTCTCAAAAAAAGCAACGTGCAATTGTCCAAGGCTTGGGCAAATAAATCCCCACATTCAAATGTTTGCTTACTATCATGGCAAAGGTGCGTTTCACAAAAGATTATCATCATGATTGTCATCACAAGGTGATCCAAAAGTCAGGAAAAACATTAAAACTCAATAATATGCACACGAATGCAGATAAAATGATTGTTTGCGCAGAAATGATTGAAAAAAAATCAATGCTAGAATTGTTTGGTTTTAGACCAACAGATGGCGTTGTCAGATACAGACATCAATTTATATACATTTTCAGACTGTATAAAAAGAGCAGAACACTGAATGACAGACAGCACATTGAACATTTGTAAGCCATAGTTAATCTAGCATGTTACCATCTGAAATTGTGCATAAACTGATGTTTGTAACCTGACAATGCCATCTGTTAGTCAAAAACGGAACAATTCTAACTTTCATTTATTTTTTCCTGGAAGAAAAAATCCGATTTCATTTCATCGTTTCTGTGCAGAATCTTTTTATCTGAATTTGTGTGCAAATTATTGAGTTTTAAAGTTTTTCCTGACTTTTGGGATCACTCTGTAAACGCAAACCTTTGTCTGACAGATGTAAGTCATTGCTTGGAATCAGTCCAGATTCTGCTGGAAGATTCAGCAATGATCCCTTTTTTTTTTAAGTTCATCCAATATAATTCGTATTCATCAAACCTGATTTTCATTTTGGGGAAGAGAAAGAAGTCACACAAACTTATATTGTGTGAGTATGATTTTTTTTTGCCATAAACTGCTGCACAAGAATGGTGCAATCCTTATAAACAAATTCTTAGATAGTATCTGGTAACACTCATAAATTGTGAAAACATGTTTACTTTTAAACAGAGAGTAGAAGTTTTTCTAAATACCTTTTACAAAAGAAGGGCCATGCCTTTCATACGCCGGTGAATTGAGAGCCAATTCTAAAAGATTAACCTCTTTGTCTTCAGTATAATATACTTCAGCTTCTTTGCAATAGTGGAATTGATTTGCTTCGGCAGAATTAAATCCATAAATAGGCTGTTAATTAAAAAAGAAATGTATAATACACTTAGGTGCTCCAATATCTGTAGACAAAGAGTAATGAGCACAAAATTTATATAAATTAGCATTGAAAATTGAAATAATTTCTATCTTATGCAAAAAAAAAAATACAAATTATAAATACCTCACTATCACTCCAGTGCAAAGCTTTATTAAAATCTTTGGCTGTTAATCTTCGCCTCTTTGAATGCCTCATAAATTGACCACAACTCTAAAGCAAGCAAACGATCATACCATGGATTTTATAATAATGATGCTTATTACTTAAAAACGTAATCATAATTAACATTTTGCAGCCATAGAGGTAGCTTTTTATCCAATGTGAGCTTTTCTTAGAAATAAAATTTGACAGCCCTGATCATACCGAATTAAAGTCACTAAACACATGGAGGCAGTGTTGACATACCATATCTGTGGTGGCCCAGTTGGTAGAGGTAACAAGCTGGATACTTGTGGTCCTTGATATGAATCCACTTCTCTTTTCCATGTCAATATTATTATCTTATGTTATAGCATTATTTATTTTCTTATGACCAGGGCTGTCAAGTATTATTTCTAAGAAAAGCTGATACAGTTGAACCTTGATTTATTTTTTCCTGATATTTCATTTTCCTGAAACCGTCACAGTTTTTCGTAGGTCTCTGCACAGCTGCTATTGAAACTATGCTAGTAAAACCACATCCACTGTTCTTCAATCCAGCGTTTTCCTGCAATTTTTATTTCATAGGACAATTTCCCTGATTGCTTGGGCCCCCCCCCCAGAAAATTTGCGAACTGGCCGAAGAAGAAACATGAAACAATTGCACGCAATTTAAAATAATACACACAAAAATACACAATCACATGATGTATTTGCGACCTTCACAGTATATAGGAAGTACAAAAAAGAAAAGTTTGAAAAACTTTTTCATTAAACTTGTGTACTTCATATACTGCAACATCAACTTGGATTTACTGTACTGCACACACAAATTAACTGTTTTCATTCATTTAATACGTGATCCCGCGTCTATCGTTTTCTTGCAGCCATCGTTTTTTTCAGTTGTCTCCACAAAAATGATGAATCAAGGTTCGGCTATATTGGTATTTACAAGAGCTGATAAAGGATTAAAAATCTGAACTGAATGCGACTTCAAAGAACAAGGCAATTAGCTTGTGAGATTTACTTTTACTGTATTCATAGTAGTGCTGATGTCAACTGTAAAATCTGGCAATTGGCAGGCCTGCATGATGCGCCCGTCATGCATCATCGCAATGGTCAGCCTTGAAGTGTGAAGTCGTGATACTTTACCTATTGAACCCGCCCTCGTTTTTTCAAATTATCTAATCATTAAATTATATTTATTAAATTAAAATAAATTATAAATCGCCTAATTTTCCTTTCAGGTTTTTATTTTAATTAAATGAATAGGATGTCCGAAAAGTATAGAAAATCATTAAAGAAAAAACATGAATATGCATTTCGTTTTTTGTATTCAATAAAGAAAGTATCAAAAGAATTTTTTTTGACAATATTTAGAAATTTCTGAAGCTTTGGAGAATTGACAGTCTCAGTGGCTGCTGTAATTCGATTTTTCAGTTTGTCAGTGTTATGAAGTGGGAATTGGTAAACAATATTTTTCCACTTAACCCTATAAAAAGACGCGATATCCCCATAGTCTAGTCGGCCATGGTATTGGACCTCCTCTTCCAACTCTATGTCTGGGAAATTTTTTATCTAGAATATTGCATATGTCCAAACCCATGTTTCTATTAAACCAGCGCAACTCCATAGTGCAGTAGTTTAAATAGTCTGAGCTGTAAAGGAAACATATGCAAATGCTGTAGCTTGGACTAAGCAACTAAACCAATGTACTGATCGCATATTTTTTGGAATACTCCAAGGGGTAATCATCCAGTGTGGCAGTGCCCCATCTTAATAGAAAATGATATTGGGTTGCAAATCCTCTTGAAAGCCATTTTGAAATGAGAATGACAATTCATTAATTGGACTGGTGCCATCTAGTGTTCACTTCATTAAAAAAAAAAAGCTTTCTTTTCTTTCCGTTAGGGTGGTGGGGGCAGCAGCCCTATGGAGGATCTCCAGCGCTTGCAATCTTTTGCCATCAGGTGCATGTCCTCAACGATAACACCCAAGCGACTCAAACCCAAATTTTCCATGTATTCCAGCCACCTGGTTCTAGGCCGACCCACCGGCTTGGAAAATAGCAACTGCCGAGGAAGACTAGTTTGCAATATGGCCATACCAACACAATTGAGATCTCAACACTTAAAGACTCCCTTATTGTGCTGTAGTAAACTCTATATAATAGAGTGACATCTGCCACACCTCTCCGGAATACCATTTCAGCTGCTTGTACTCAGATCGGCTCTGTCGGTCATTAGCCAAGACTGATGACCATAGGTGAGAATGGGGACAAAGACTGATTTGAAAACAAGGAGCTTGGCTTTGTTTTCCAGCTCATGTTTCGTTACCACGGATCGCCAGAGTTCGCGTCTGGCACAGCTTGCTGTACCAATCTGACATCCAATTCTTTAACCTGTCGCCCATCACTCGTGAATGCAGTACCGAGATATTTGAACTTCTCCACTTGTCTCAATGGGATTCCCCTAACGTGGAGAGCGAACTGAGCAGGCTTATGTGATGTATAGATTCGCCAGTTATTCTGTCCACAAATATGCTCACAGCCTCGGTTGCCCTTGTATATCCAGTCCATAAAGAAAGTCAGGTTCTCCCCAGGCCCTTTTGAACGGGCACGCCGGCCGGCTGATTTTGGTGAATGCCCGGCTGAATACACGAAAAACTGCACACTACTGCATAATATTTCATTTGTTTTTATCTTTCCACCTACCTGATAAAATTTTCTGGGGAGAACACACTGATAATGAACAAGAAAAGTGAGTCCAATACCCACAGTGAATGGTCTTGACTTAATGCCATTTATCCAGGCGCACAATTCAGAGCTTCCGTACAGACACATGATAGCAACCAGTAATTGCCCATCCACTCCATACTCTTGCAACACTTGACAGAGCTTCTCCCAAGGAACTCTGTCATATGCTTTTTCGAGGTCCACAAAGCAAGCGTATACAACTTTTACATACTCCCAACGGGGAAGAAAAAAAAAACCCCAAACAAAAGAAACTTTGATACTTTATTGAATACAAATAAACCAAAAGTGCATATTGTTGCTTATTCCTTTTCGGGCCCCCTTCCTATTTTTCAGTATGAACACCCACCTGAGCAACTTCTCGTAACCTGTAATTAACATCCTCAGAAATAATGGCAGCAATTTCATCTGATAATGAAGTAATGCCAATACTTTCGGCTGCACTTTTAACAGATTCCTTGGGTATTTGAGAATACCTCTTTTCTTCTGAGATTTTTTTATCTTCTGACATTTCACTGTATTCTTTTATTTGGCATAATGTGGAGTCACTTATACTTCAGCTGAAAATGAAAAATAAAATTGTGCTTATAAAATTGAAACAAGAATTTGTTAATGGCTTGAAAAAAAATAAATATATTGCACATGATTAAGCATTGATATTAGAGAATACAAGGCTTGAAATTCAAATTTTTCATAGAGGGGATCCTCCCCATTTATGTTTGTAATGGAGGGGAGTTGAACCGTTTGGGAGGGAGACAATAAGTTATAGGTTATACAAGTGATTTTTCAAAATATTTTAATTTAAGTTTTGTACATAAATTAAATGTGTTAAAAATAATAAAATACCAAAAACTCAATCATAAGATAAATATAATAAATTCTTATATTTCAATAAACAAAAAATTAAATAGTCATAGATGTGAGGTTCTTCTGTGCCGTAGCTATTAACATAACAGATTGTGATCTTGCAGTACAGCATGTTTGGTAAAAAATAGAAAACCAACCAGTTTCGACTTTTATTCCTGCCTTCATCTATATAATCCGTTACGTTATAAAAAATTAAATACTACTAAAATATATAAAAATGGATTTGAAAGTGTTTTGATATTTAGCAATCTCTGGACACGATTTTAAAGTATCATCTAAACACAATGCTAATCTATGAGCTACACAATAAATTCCTATTTTTCTCTTGACGATACCGCAACGGTGACGATTGGAACTAGCGAAATTCCATTGGTTCAAAAGTTAAATCTCCATGAAAAACTTCACCAATAATGACTGACGACAAATTAAACCCATAATCTAATGATTTACAGATGGTAAAGTGTGATAGTGTATTTAATATTTAAGATTCGTATCCAAAACTTATATTGTAAGATATAAAGAAAAAATGTTATCTTTAAATCTTAATAAAATCATAAAAATATTTAATATGATTAAATTTCACAGGCGGGAAACTCCCCTCCTGAAAGTGTTTTTGGGCGCGATTTAAAAATTTTGGGTGAGAATCCCATCATCCCGCCCTGAATTTCAAGCCCTGGAATAATTATAAAAAATATTTTTTGTATTAGGAACATATTTTCAACACCTTACAACAAGGACACAGAAAAGCTCAGTCTGTCAAAACGATAAATTAAAAAAATGGTGAACAACGAATGAATGTCTATTTGGTGACCAACTTCATTCTGTCAGTTATCTTTGAGAAGTCATAATTCGTAAAGTTCAATGCTAACCATTTTCACACAGAAGGCAGACCTCCGTAAAACAGTACAAGTGGCATCATCTCTGCATGACAAATGGAATCAGGCAGCAATGACCTTGGGCCACACCCATAAGAAATTTCATTCAGTTTCGATGAGTTCTGACTTGTGGGTGTTCATTCGCATGATCTTTATTCATTACTTCAAGAGTTACTTTGCTCAACATGGTGTACATTCAACACAGCATACTCCATTACTTCACCGGAGGATTTCTGCTGCTTAAACAATTCAGGACCTTAATTTCTACTTGAATGATAAGGACTACCCACACAAGCTGAAGAACTTTTCAGAAACAGACTTTGAAGCAATCCTCTCTGAGGACACAACACAGACCAAAAGGAACTTTAGAGAGATTCAGAATAACTCGTCAAGGCATCGTACATCGGTTACACCGCTTGGAAAAAACCAGGAAGATCAAAAATGGGTGCCTCATGAGCTGATGGAAAACAATTGGCCACAGCAGCCGACACGTCTTCAATTATCGCCAAGCAGAAGAAGTCTATTTTTGTACAAGATTATAACTGGCAACGAAAAATAAGTCAATAACCCAAAATGCAAAAAATTGTCAGTCAACTGTATTGAACTACCCTCCTTACAGCCCAAATGCAACATTCACAGCAAAAAAGGCTCTGCTGTGCACCTGCTGGGATCAGAAGGAGGTGCTGTACCATGAGCTTCTCCCAAAAGGCCAGACATAATGGACTGTTAGGTACAGCAACTGCAAATCTGCACATCAGCTGAGGATATTACTTATTCCTGGGAATTTCTTAGTGAAACAAATCTAGCACTTGATTAATCAACAGGTTGAATACAATACTCCAGTTGCCTCGTTGGTCTTTTGTATTATTGTTTTTGGCTCCCATTACATCTCGAATCTTTATATTACTTAGCTTCTTCACTCAGCTCTGAAGATTCACTCTTTGATGCATGATGATTAACAGGTGTTCTCGTGTTGCAGATGAATCACTCTGAGGATGGTGTTCAATTGATGTCTCATCAGCATCGCTCTCCTTTACGATGTTGTCTCTTGGCTAAGGCGTTCCGTTGGTCTCACTAATGCTCCCCCAATACCGACTCTTTCCTTGCCTTCCCGCCTAGTAGATGATAGTTGCATTCAATCTGACAATGCTATGATGATTAGTTTTTGATGGTTATATTGATGATTCTCTCTTTTATGATCTGATCATCGTTTTCTTTCACTTCACCTTTATATAACAGTTTTATAATTTCAAGATTTCCTCCCGTCTGTCTAATTCCATAACTTCTTATTTGCCAATTCAAAAGGCTCCCTTGAAACTGTTCCTTGGCCAATCTCCCCTCTTTCGTTTCCCTCCCAATGCCTGATGCTACCGTTGCAATGGCAACATGCTATTGGCCGTCTTTGCCTCCCCTCTTTTTCCCCTTATGTCACAGTATAATCAGGGTAAGTCGAAGTCAGTTAAATCGAAATATTTTTTGTTTAATTCCAGATAACTCGAATAGTTTTTAGCCAAGAAACGTTAGGAAAACACCCAAAAAATAGAAGGAAAAAAATTAATGTGAGATGACCGATCAGAGATGACCAATACACATGTTATTGATATTGATGCACGTAGGAAGCAAATGGGTGGCTTCAGTGTAGAAACTGGCTTGTGTTCTACACCTCATTGTTACAAGTAAACCGATTTTCAGTGATTTTTTTAAGGGGCTGAAGATATAGGAATAACATGGGGAAAATGTTAGGGCTGTATACAGAGGATGTTTGAGAACTTCCCATCGAAATGTTTACAGCAGGTGGAGGATCTTCTTGGTCACAAGTGACTTAGCGACTTAGCGTTGTCCTGGAAATGTGTTGTTTTTGATGGCCTGTTTCAGCTTCAACAACATGTTGCAGCACCGTTCGGCGTTAACTGTTTCACCTCGTTCCAGCTAGTCGATGAATATAGGTCCATCTTCATTGAAAAAGAAACTGAACATCACGACCTTCATGGCAGAGTGAGCTTTATTTTGATGCAGGGGGAGCCAGGATAGACCTATCCATCTATGGACAAACATATTTACCCACTTTGATTAGATACAATGGCACTACAGTAAAAGTCTCCTCCTCATTTGGGCACACCTTATATTTGAAAACTTTAAATAGACAAATATTTCTTCTTATTTCAGCAAATAAATTAGCCATGTAATAAATAAAGCTACAAATGTAATAAATGATTAGTTTCCAGTTTTATTTAAGTACTTTAGCACATACAGTCAAACCTTGTTAATATAGAACCGTTTAATATACTATCCCTCTTTATATACAGGGTTATTCAAAATGAATGATGCAAAAAAGAAAACATAGCTGTGGACAGTATAATCGGTATATTTATAAAATACGAATATCACATGAAAGATAAACTCTCCAAGTTTCTCTCGATATGGGAGCCCTTTGTGACACGACAGACATCTAAATGATATTCAAATTCTTCCCATACCCCTGCCAGCACCCCTTCACCAATTGTGTTGATCGCTTTGGAAATATGAGAGTAGAGTCCACTTATACGAGTTGCAGATATGAGTAGTCCGGATTTAAGAACAGTTTTCTCCCTCCCAATGAAAAATGACAAAAAAAATAAATAAATAAATAAAAAAAAAAAAAAAATTGGCAAACTGACTGTGACTTATCTGATTTGGCAAACATAAGGAATCGCAAAATAGAGGGGCAGCACTCTAGCTTTCAATAGAACGAGACTAAAGGAAAATCACGTATTAAGTGGGATCACGTATTAAGCGGTCATGTATTAACAAGGTTCGACTGCAATTTGTGATTAAAGAAATAAAACCCTTTCCATATAATTTTTTTTTTTTTTTTTAATAAAACAACAACATCCTAAAGCTATTTTTTTTTTTTTTGAGTGTATGCAACTACAGTAAATCACCCGTATCCGAAGATTTGATATCTGCAGTTCAAAAAATCAGGGAGGGGTGCAAGGAGGTTGTTTTCTGTACAGTACAAGTGGTACCTCGCAAAGAATAATCTGTTCTGAGATGATCGAATTCCAAATTGTTCGAGTTCCAAAGTAATTTATCCCATTGAAAATAATGGAAACCAAATTAATTTGTTCCAGGGTACAACAATATCAAATTATAATATTTATTTTCCTAGATACAGTACCACACAGATTCCACTTTCATGCTTAGCGATAAGATTTTTTTTTTAATTTGCAATTGTTGCACTAACAACTTTTCTCTTACTTCGTTTAAAATAAATAATGTTCATGTAATGTATAAGAGAACATTTCGCAGATATATTGTTTAAATATTTTGTGCAAAATCTGAAGCTTACAAGTGGTTTGCTACTATTTGTGGAAAACAGTAGAACCAAACCCCCACAGATATGGGGGGGCCTACTGTATTTGAAGTAAATGCCACTTGGATTTAGTGCATCCTAATAATTTTTCTTCTGGTTCCGTGATTTTGTCACTGGTGAATTACTCTTTCTATAATAATATAAGGGTTGGTTGAAAAGTAATGCCTCCATGGCTGTATCTTTTTTATTTGTTAACAGATTTTCAAAATTCTAATTGTAATGTACCTGATACTCTATGTAAAGCACTATTCACTTTTCGACGTAGTCCCCATCCCTTTCCATGCATTGCGCCAACACGTGACTAGTCGGGCGAGCCCGTCGGAGAGGAATTCGGGGGTTGTTGTCGACATGAAGATTGAATGGAATCTTTCACCTCGTCGTCAGAACACAACTCATGTCCCTTGCTCTTTCTTATTTGGGAAGTGGTGAAAGTCGCAAGGTGCAAAGTCTTTCATCTTTGAACTGCAGGCGCTGAAAAACTTCTGGTATGTGGCAAGTGTATGCGGGCGGATGTTATCGTACTGCAGAAAAGGGTCACGTGTTGGCGCAATGAGTGTAAAGGGATGGGGACTATGTCGAAAAGTGAATAGTGCATTACGTAAAGGACAAATTTAAGTATTAGGTACAAGTAGAATTTTGAAAATTGGTATTAACAAATAAAAAAGCTACAACCATGGAGGTATTACTTTTTGACCGACCCTCGTACTTTATCAGCTTCTTGCAAGAAATAATAATATTCAATTTTCTTTTGGATCAATTTTGTTTCGAGTTCATTTATATAGTCTTTTTTCATATTTTTTTCATACTGTGAGGAATAATTTATAGGATAAATACTCCGTATTGCATGATATTTAAAATCTGTGATTATAATGAAGAGTCCCTTTATGCAATCAGAGCTTGTATCTATAATCACAGTTAACTCTTTGAATCCTACAATTTATTGAGGTGATGTGTAAACCACGTTACTTTAGTGTATGAGCAACAGCAACCAGTGGGCCGGTAGAGTGCTCGTTCCACTGATTTGTCTGGGAGGGCCCAGAATCGTCGTTCGGGAAAAGATGAGGATTCAAAGGGTTAAGAAGAGCCGCTACTTGCTGTTAATCGATTCTGCCACCTTTGATTGTGTGTAATACAAATGTGTGCGTGCATCTGTTTAAGTTGTAGAAGAAAAAAAAGGGGATATTTGCGAAATTTAAGCGTTCGTATTAAATAAAATTTTAAAAGAAAAGACAGAGGTAGAGCTTTTCTTGCATAAAGATATTATGGAAATGTTTTGTTATTATTTATGTATTTTAAATACCTGGAGGTGAGGAATTTCCTTGATCGTTTCTTCTTTCATAATTTTACTCATTTCGCACACACGGCGGCTCGATCACGATCAACTTTAAATCACAACGTTCTCGTTTCAACTCTCGAGAAGACGTGAGATTTCACGGGAAGTGCAATTCACATCCACCATTACTGTTCAGCGAAAGGAATAGAAAAAGCGGGCAACAAGAGAACGATTAAACACGAGGACTAAGTAATAAAGTAAAACTGAAAAAATGTATCAAAATTGGCAGAATTGGACTTCAAGCGTTCCTTATGGGATGCCTGTGGGACAAATGCAGCCTTACCTGCAACAAGGATTGTCTTCTAACATGATGGGTTGGCAAAACCAGCAACAATACCAACGCTATCCTGGGCAGTGGCAGGGAGTGAATCCAGTCATGGGAGTCGGAGGAGTGGGAATGTCTACGGCCGTGAATATGGAGCCTCAAAGACCCCAATATCCATCGACGATTGCATCCACCACTTCAACAGCACCGACTGGAACTGGATCAACTTCGTCCGTCGCTGCGCAACCACCCGAGCCCCATTCACTTGCTGATGGCACTGCTGGTAAACAAGACAATACAACTTCAGATACTGATACACTGGCATCCACCACGGCTACGTCGGCCGAAGTCAAAGATGATAGTGCCGCTCCTGCCAATGCTGGTGGCGAAAAAGAAAAAACCGAGGTAACTATTTGCATTTCAATATATAACCTTCTAGAATTTAACAATAGGCCCTTCTTTGGCCAATCTTTTGTTGTTGTTGTTTTTTTTTGACAATGATCATCACAATAAACCTTAATTATTACACATTATTATTATTATTATTATTATTATTATTATTATTATTATTTTATAAAACCACAAAGCCAATCATTTAATTTTTAAGAAAGCGATGAAAATATCCTTTTAATTCTTATTTCACGCATCCTTAATGCTTTTCTTTTTCAGACAAGTGCCTTTGGTATCAAGGACAATGTGGACTATCTGCACATCTGCGATGACTCATAGTGAATTTCCCCACAACTATGAAATGATGTTATTCAAAATGGGAAAATACTTACAGAAAATAAAGATAAAACTTAACGCAAATCAACCCAGTAGCAGCATATACTTTCAGTGTTATTTCTTATGCAAATCCATCGCTAAAAAGTTGGTTATCCAGACCGCTAGAATGTAAGCTGACATCTTAAGCCCGATTTCTATGGAGTAGGGGCTTAACATGTTAAATTACAGCTTAGCGGTTCGGATAACCAACTTTTTAGCGACGGATAATCTGAATTTGCATAAGGAATTATATTGAAAGTAGATGCTGCCAATGCGTTAGCATTTTCTTAAGTTTTATCTTTGTTTTCCGTAAGTATTAACGGATCCTGAATTGCATGAGCTTTGGTATATTAAAATACACATATACCGCAAAATGTTCTATATCCAATAGAACTGCCTCAAAGAGACGTCCAAACAGCACCTCCTAGCGACATATGTCACAAATCTGAAATTCGGAAAGACTGGCGAATCAATCGAGGGTAGTGTCCTCGTATTTTAACCAGTCAACTGGAGTACATATCAGTTCGTTAAAATGAAACATTACGCTGTGAAATAGCGAGCTTTAGTCTCCTATTTTTTGAGCACTCTAAGCAAGTGTTCTTCCAAAACAGGATCAAATTCAGATAGCAGCTCAACTATTTTTAAAAAGTTACTGTTATTTGTTCACAGAACTTGTTCTTTGTACTTTGAAAAGCCAGACAACTTTTACTAAGCATTGCAATAGGCTCCATGCACATGGGTAGGAGGCACGTCAATCGTGATACTCCACTGGCAGTTTTAAATAGTTTTTAAACAACTGTCGGGTGTATTGGCTAGGAAATCATAAACCTGTTCCAATGGAGTTTGAATTTCAAGTTTTCCGATATTTCCTGTCTCTTAAGTGAATGTTTTGAAGGCATTATCATATTTGCCAACTGTTTATCCACAATCTTTTAACTTGGGTTACACCCTAAAATTGTGGTATTTCATCACAAGTTGCATGTACCAGCACTGCAGTCACCCAACAGACACATACGTGGTCAGCCTATATCCGAAATGGCACAATGTTATGTGTTTGTGGTTTGCCTCAAGCTCTTGTGACAAGTTATCTTGGCAGTTGGCTCATAGTAAAAGTTAACCTAATACGGTTTCATGACTCTGTATAGATAAAATAGTCTGATCATTTTTTTTTTTTGGACATTGTTCACTTTGGAATTATTGTGCATATCATTTATTGGGAATTAATTATTGTTCACAATTGGAATTATTGGGGAGGCCGTGGCCTGGTGGGCTTTCACTGAAACAACTTCAGAAATTAAGCAACATCAGGCACGGCTAATCACTGGATGGGTGACCATCCGTGATTCACAATCTTCACCTCCCCGGCTGCTGTGACCATCATACAGCAGTCGTTAATCCAGGTTCATCCAGGGACCCAACTCATCGGCCTCAGGCCATACAGGCCCTGGATGGACGTATTGGATTACTAATCAATACAAAAAATTCATAATTCACATTGTGCAGATACTTCTTAGCCATCGGGCATTGTGCAGATAGTACACATTAACTGGTATCATTGAATAGGCCTATTTCTAACCAAGAGTATAATCATTGGAGATTACAATAAAATTTATTACAGCACATTTCATAATTTAGAGTTCTGACCAGTTTTTCAATTTCCACCTATCTTTTTCAAGGTTACATTTGAGATTTAACATGCCTTGATAGATATTGTGTTCAGTTACGTGCTATCAGTTAAGTAGGCTTAACCAGTGCTCCCGCTAGCTTATTTTAGGAGGGCGCTGCACCCTGCCGTGAAAGTACTGCGCCCTGCCACAACAGTATTGCGCCCTGTCAAGAAAGTAGTACGCTCGTTCCCCAAAACAGTGCTTATCAATTTGCTCTTGCTTTTCCATGTATCCTTTCGCCTGATTTTAAACAGAAACCACACAATTAGGCTTAGCCCTGCCTGTGCCCCTCGCCCCCCTTCCCTATGAGATGCCTTGGCACTGCATGATGTGCCCTCTTGCTGCAGTTGACACCCTGCCCTCTGTCAATTTTAGTGGGAGCACTGTTAACTATCCTCAATTTCTGGCATCAATAAATCTCAAATGTATCATTGAAAAAGCTGGGAAATAACATTGAAACTGGTTGGGAGCTGTTTTTTTGAAATGTATCAGTAAATTTTATTAAAAGCGACAGTACAAAGAAGCTGTAATTTTCAGAAGATTTCAATATTGTCCCTTCTCGGGAAGGTGCGCACTTATCAAGATGAATTTTGCCTTCTCTCCAATCTTTAGGAGTCAGTGGCGTGCTGGGAGAAAATATACACTCGACCTGAAAATTTCTTGGCATAGTCATTTAGTAACAAAAACATTGCCAGTGCACCGACTTCAGAGTTAATGGCCGTGGAGACACATTACCATTAGGAATGAGTGGCTAACTGTTTCATTCTCAGATGAAAAGAGAAAAACAAACGTAACCTGAAAATTTCTTTTTGGTTTAGAGTGAAACAGTCAACCACTCATTCCTTGGTGCGCTGGCAAGGTTTTTGGTCCCGACTAACTGTGCCGAGAAATGTTTAGGCTGATGTTTGTATTTTTAGAGAAAACTTCTATACCATAAGAAAGATAAACGTTAATGAATAACATAATCATCTTGACATTTTGATCATCTTCAAACTCATCCATGCTTATCGATTGGCAAAACAGATTTCAAAATCTTTCATATATTTTGAGAAAACTTTAGTTCCAGACAGGCAAAGAAAAAACATAAAGATTAAATTGAAAAATGGCTCTTTTGAGTATTTTTATTTGCCAGATGTAATCATGTATAAAGTTATTCATAAAAAATTCAAATGTGCTGTAGTTTATCTTTAGGAGGTAGTAGTAGCAATTATAGACACAAAGGAAAAGAACATGCTGTGTTAATGGGATGGCCACCCCGGTCCCCAATCTTAAACCTGTGTGACTTCTTCTTGTGGGAGTTCGTCAATGACACAGTGTTTGTGCTCTCACTCGCCAGTAACCTACTAGAAGTTTGTAACCTTATCATAGCTATTGGTAGTTTTCTTTGGTTGTTCATTCACTTGATGGACCGTTTTGCTTCAAACAAAGATCACAGAAAGAAAAGTGAATTCAGTTTGATAGTTTTCCTTGATTGGTCATCTTTTTGACGAGTCACTTTTAGACATATTTGAAGTGCTCCTTAATCCTGCTGGAGATTTTCCTTTGAGTTTGGCCTACGTAAATTCGTGGGCATGAGTCGCAATTGAGTTGATATATTCCCAAATGTTGTTTGGCTGGAATTTTGCCTTTTACTGCACCGAGTAGTCACAGGTACAGTGGTCCCTACACAAGTCTGCATCCGTGGTTCCAGGACCTTGCCGTCTTGCGGATTTTCCTGACTTGGGGAATTCCAAGATGGCGGACCCCCCCCCCCCTGCGCGTTTTTTCGAAATAAGTTTAAAAAATTGTTTCCAAGAAAGAAAAATAACTCCGAAAACACTATTCCACATAATAAATTTTAATGACTCAGATGTACATTTCGGAAACGAAGTTTCCATCATCAGTGAGTAAAGAACAACAAGAGAAGCAGAGTATTTATAATATATAAGAACCAATCAAAAAATTTTACAAAAAATATTACAAAAACAAAACGCGAAAATCAAAAGAAAACAACCAATACAAACTACCTTCTTAGCTTAGCCCTATAAAAGTCAAACAAAACCCCTCCCCCCCCCTCCCACCCCCAACACCGGATAAAAGCCTAGTCCGGTTATAAGAGCAAAGTGGGAAACCCTTACAAGAAACAACACAAGGAAAGTAAATTATTTTGTAAAAAATTTTGCTAAAGGGAGCCATACTGCCACTGGCATGGGGCCATCATCACTATTCAGGGTTTTATTGGTTGCTTTCAATTTCAATCGATTCAAGGAAGTATAACATTTTAACATCTCTACATCTATGAATTACTTCAAACAAATCTGTAGAATAATTGTTTTTCATTAATGATATGGTCCGCAAAAGATGATACCCCTAACCTAGCATTCTTTACATAAGAAATATGTTCCATCATCCGTATTCCCACTCCTCTTTGCGAGCTTCCCAAATAAAGCATGTCACACGTTTCACACTTAAACTTATATACCCCAGGGCAATCTTCCGCTGAGATCTTATCTTTTATTATACTTAGTTTTCTTTTTAATGTATTACTGCTCCTATAAACTACTTTACAACCAAACTTACTACAAATATTCTTGATCCCTTTGTTTAGTGCGTTGTTGTAGGGAAGGACTAACACATTGTTGTTGTGATTTCTTCATTTCTTTTCCCTGTCAACGTTGTGATTTCATCGATCTTTATATGTCTGACTATCTTATCTGCTATTCTGTCCACTATATTTGTATTATATCCATTAAATTCTGCGTATGATTTGATTAGGTCCAATTCTTTATTCCTTGCGGCATCATTCAGGGGTAACAATAACGCCCTTCTGATCTGATGATGAAACGCTGCAAGTTTGTGCGAAACACAATGATTGGAATCTGCTCTGATGTATGCAGGGGTGAAGTTTTGTTTTCTATATACTTCAAAATTCAACTTGTTTCCAGACCTAATGATTAAGAGGTCTAAAAAAGGCAGCTTACTATTTTCATCTTCTTCTAGCGTGAACTTGATATGCAGGCAAAGTGTATTTAAGGCAGCTAAAAATTCCATAATGCCCATCTTGGTTGTGTTAAATATACAAAAAATATCGTTGACATATCTATGCCACACGGATGGGAAGTAGTTAAACGAGGTGACAGCCAAATTTTCTAATTTTCTAATATAAAGATTAGCCAAGAAGGGGCTAACGCTACTACCCATCGGTGTGCCATTTAACATTTTGTAGAATTGTCCATTAAAACTAAATACATTATTAAACACAATGCAATTCATTACTAACATAATATCTCTTACCAAACCTAATGGCATATGGTTTTCGTATAATACATCTTCTAAAAATGCTAAGGTTTCTTTCAAAGGTATGCTAGGAAACAAATTTTCAATGTCGAAGGACACTAGTCTATCATCCTTAGAGATATATGTGTTCTCAAGGGTGTTACATAATTCGATACTATTTTTGACACTGTACACTACTCCTGGAAGGCATAACTTTGAAAAAACAACTTCCCTATAACAACGCACTAAACAAAGGGATCAAGAATATTTGTAGTAAGTTTGGTTGTAAAGTAGTTTATAGGAGCAGTAATACATTAAAAAGAAAACTAAGTATAATAAAAGATAAGATCCCAGCGGAATGAGGTTTCCCCGGGGTATATAAGTTTAAGTGTGAAACGTGTGACATGTTTTATTTGGGAAGCTCGCAAAGAGGAGTGGGAATACGGATGAAGGAACATATTTCTTATGTAAAGAATGCTAGGTTAGGGGTATCATCTTTTGCGGACCATATCATTAATGAAAAACATAATTATTTTACAGATTTGTTTGAAGTTATTCATAGATGTAGAGATGTTAAAATGTTATACTTCCTTGAATCGATTGAAATTGTAAAAAACAAAGCAACCAATAAAACCCTGAATAGTGATGATGGCCCCATGCCAGTGGCAATATGGCTCCCTTTAGCAAAATTTTTTACAAAATAATTTACTTTCCTTGTGTTGTTTCTTGTAAGGGTTTCCCACTTTGCTCTTATAACCGGACTAGGCTTTTATCCGGTGTTGGGGGTGAGGGGAGGGGTTTTGTTTGGCTTTTATAGGGCTAAGCTAAGAAGGTAGTTTGTATTGGTTGTTTTCTTTTGATTTTCGCGTTTTGTTTTTGTAATATTTTTTGTATAATTTTTTGATTGGTTCTTATATATTATAAATACTCGGCTTCTCTTGTTGTTCTTTACTCACTGATGATGGAAACTTCGTTTCCGAAATGTACATCTGAGTCATTAAAATTTATTATGTGGAATAGTGTTTTCGGAGTTATTTTTCTTTCTATAGTTGTGTCCACAGTTTTTGGCTTGATTCCATTGTTTCCAAGGTTTTTTTGTTTTTTTTTCGATGTTTACTGGCTATCGTATCAATTACCAAAACATTATACTCTTTCAAAATATTTGATTATTATTATAAATGTTAACCCCTATTAAACATTTATTCCGTTTTTTATTAGCTTCAAATTTTATTTGCACGACTTTTTTTTTTTTTTTTTTTTTTTATCAAAAATTTCGCTGTTGGAAAAGTTGGTCCTTTAATATTTTTCCCATATTTAAATGTTGGGCGAAACTTTTTATTTCATTTAAATTTTTTTCAGATGACAGCAATGCCCAAATACTATTTGTGTACAATTTTAAAATATGTTCGAATAATGAATTTATTGATACAATAACGGGAAGTATAATCACTTGCCTATTCCAAGCAAAATTATGATTGATCGTTCATGACCACGAAAGCGACAACTATCTTCCAACTTCCAAAAGCGGGACAAAATTGGAATGTTTACTAAAATAATGAGATAATAATGTTTTCAAAGGGATATACGATCGCTCTAATAAGCCTAAAGATAAAAGAGAAAGATTCCTAATTTTTGGTTATTGTGAACGATTCATAGGAGGCTGACTTTTTTTTTTTTTTTGATAGGCTCAAGAGGCGTTTATTAAATATTTATTGAAACTAGTTATGGATGTAAACATTTGTTTTACTTAATTTACAGATACATATAATGTCACTTTAATGCAGATCATATTCTATTGTGGGGCATTTATATAGGCCTAACGTTTTTGTCACCAACTTTATATCGACCACCCCCTCCGTGTACAATGCGGAGATTACGAAGTACAATTGTAACGATTTATTATAAATAAACCAGATATGGAATGAAAATTCTTGCTTTCGAAAATCAAGTTAGAACACTCTGTAATTAATAAATAAAATAATAAAAGCTGAAACTCTGCACTTCTTCTAGAGAAAATAACAAAGAATTCATCACTAAGCATTCTGTTTAGAGAGGGCAAGTTCGCTAAAACCGTCAGTGGTGTTTCCTTTACACCCTTTACAAATCTTGGAAAAACGAACACACTTAAGGCTTTTATGAAGTTATTTGACTAAAATATTAATAATATTGAGAAATAATGCATTATATTAATATATTTAAAAAAGGTTTAATTCTTTTTTTTTTCCACTGCCGAGAAAACTGCCGACTTGTGGAATACCGACTTGCGGAGGGACCACTGTATAGGATGAAATGGATTATCGCCTAGATGCATCTGTGAAATATCTTACAGTTTTCCTCTATATCAGTTTAATATAATTTGTTATTCAGTGTATTTTATTTGTAGTGGATTTTTGAAATGTTTCACGAAATGAATAACCCTGTATAATTAAAGATAAATTCTGTAACTCTCTCCTTGCATGGCAACAATGGCCTGGCTCAACATTAATTACCTAATTATTTACTTTTAATTGGTGACAATACCAAAAACAATATTGAAAGTATTGTTAAAGTCAAATTTAAATATACAAGGAATTCATTTTTTTAATGGGAATGATCTAGTATATTATTAATGAAAATAGAAAGAAAAATTTACAGCCTGGAATCACAAATCCAGGGACCTTCAGCTTACCAATCTAGAGATGAGAGCAGAAGTTATGAGAGCCAATCAGATGCACACACAAGATTCTTGCTTAAAACAGGCAAGACAACTACATAGCAACTGCGTCCCTAGCTACCACTGTGGCCAAATATGTATTGGCCATCTATACTAATAATTAAAATAATCTAAGTGAATAAGTTTCACTTTTCACGAGGCGAGATCACTGCACCTGTCATGAAATGATCGCTCGACATGTGCAGTCGAGAAGAGAATGATTCTGATTGGTCCCTTCATCTTTCTGCATGAGGCATAAGCCACATTAAGCCAAAGGTTCCAGTTCAATCTTGGGACGTGTGTTTATTAAAAAAATAAAATATTTGAACTCGTGATTTAATCTTTACTTGATTTATTTGTTTGAAAGCTACGTGTAGCCATTTCAGATTTCAGAATGAATAACGGTTATAACCACTCAGCAGGTTTATAGACAGGGATCTATGTAAGGCCAATTTGGTACCGTTTATGGGTACCTTCACAAAATTATTTTAAGTGGAAACGGTATCTTCACAAAATTATTTTGATCGGAAACGATATCTTCACAAAATTTTAACTCGTGTTTATCGACGTATTACCTTCAAAAATGGGAGTTTATCAATGTAAATAATGTCAATTCAAATATAAAAAATTTTTTTTTTAAATTAAACCCAGTGTTTTATATTTTTTGTTAAAAATTTTCACAAAAATGGGTATGGATTTTGAAATTGTAGATAGACCCCAGATAGAAAGAAGTATAATGCCAATACTTGCAGGTTTTTATCCTCAAATGTTTTGGAAATTGTGTGCATATTAAAAAGCATTCTACAGTCATTAAATGCAAACGTAATTATCTTATAATTAATTATTCTTCGGGGTGTCCCAAAAGTGTGGAATCATATGGACTTTTTTAGAACTTGCTCAATTTAGTTGTTCAATAATGTCCATTTTACAAGACAAAGATTTTATTAAGATGAAGTAAATTTGACTTTTGTCCTTTCGGACTCGTCAATATTCAATTACCACAGAAATTTTAAAAAATTTTAAATGATAGTTTTATATTCGTTGTATGTTTTTCTGGTGACATTGTTGTTATTTTGGAGATACAATATTTGTTTTCGCTAATTATTTTATTTTATCTTTTCTTAAGTTTTAATTACATAGTTCTCATAATTTTTTTTTTGCTTAATAGTTCTTTTATTTTCACATCTTTTAGTATTTGGTTGAATAATAAATTACTATCTACTAATTCTATATTATTTAAGATAAAATAAGAAAACAATAAAATAAAATTAGAATACATCATTTACAGAAAACCCACAACTATAAACGGTATACACACAGAAATTCAAATCAACCACGAAGCCATACAAATGTAATTAACAGAGCTTTAAAATAACCTATAAAAGAAGAATATAGGAGAAAAGGAATTAGAAATAATAAAAGAAATTCGGAATTGGAAATAGATACAAAGATCAAATAAATAAAACAATCGTTAATATAGCAACAGAAATTGGAGTAAAACAATAAAATAATAGAGATAAAAAAGAAAAGAGAATTTGTTTAATCTTTCAAGGAAACATAGGCTACACAATTAAAAAAATTTCAAAAGAAAGAAATAGAAGTAGCCTTTAGGTCCAAAAATAGAGTATTAAGATATTGTAGAAAAAGATCAAAGTGGGATATATGAAATGAAATGTAAAGAATGTAACAAAGTTTATATTGAAATTTAGAAACTAGATTCAAAGAACGTATACTGTATATTGTATCCAAACTGCAATAAACCCCAAATATGCAGAACCAGGGCTTGAAATTCAAATTTTTCATGGAGGGGATCCTCCCCTCCTATATTTGTAAATGGAGGGGAGTTGAACTGTTTGGGAGGGAGACAATAAGTTATAGGTTATACAAGTGATTTTTCAAAATATTTTTATTTAAGTTTCGTACATAAATTAAATGTGTTAAAAATAATAAAATACCAAAAACTCAGTCATAAGATAAATGTAATAAATTCTTATATTTCAATAAACAAAAAATTAAATAGTCATAGATGTGAGGTTTTTCTGCACCGTAGCTATTAACATAACGGATTGTGATCTTGCAGTACAGCATGTTTGGTAAAAATTAGATAACCAACCGGTTTCGACTTTTATTCCTGCCTTCATCTATATAATTACGTTATACAAAATTAAATACCACTAAAAATATATAAAAATGGATTTTAAAGTGTCTTGATATTTAGCAATCTCTGGACACAATTTTGAAGTATCATCTAAACACAATGCTAATCTATGAGCTACACAATAAATTCCTATTTTTCTCTTGACGATACCGCAACAGTGACGATTGGAACTAGCGAAATTTCATTGGTTCAAAAGTTAAATCTCCATGAAAAAATTCACCAATAATGACTGACGACAAATTAAACCCATAATCTAATGATTTATGGACGGAAAAGATTCGTATCCAAAACTTATATTGTAAGATATAAAGAAAAAAATAACATTATCTTTAAATCTTAATAAAATCACAAAAACATTTAATAAGATTAAATTTTACGGGCGGGGAAACTCCCCTCCTGAAAGTTTTTTTGGGCGAGAATCCCGCCATCCCGCCCTGAATTTCAAGCCCTGAGAACACATTTTATTAAGCAAACATAAAACAGGAATTATGAAGAAACATACAAATGATAAGAGAGAAATAATAATCATTGAAAATTTAATTATTATCCAGAAGAGATTTTAAATAATATAGAGTTAGTAGATATCGTAGTAATTTATTATTCAACCAAATGCTAAAAGAAGAGAAAATAATTATTAATCAAAAACAAAAGATTACGAAAACTATATAATTAAAACTTAAGAAAATATAATACCATATATTGTATATTAATAAAAATTGCAATGTTAAATAAAATAATTAGCAAAAACAAATATTGTTTCTCAATAATAATAACAATGTAACCGGAAAAACATTAACAATGAATATAAAACTAGAGTTTAAAATTTAAAAATAGAATTGTAAGAAATTAAAAAAAATTCAGTTGTTAATGAATACTGACTGAAACAATAAAAACAAGAGAGAAAACAAATCCACAAAAAGAGTTTAAGGCTAACTTGTATGTGCACTTCTTCAGTAAGACACTTTTACAATCAGTAGTGTAGTTTGAGAGTCGAATTACAACAATTAAACAGCCGAATTTATAGTAAAATTTGAGACAAAGCAGCAAATTAGAGCACAGCTCCAATTGTGATGTTAAAGCGTGACTCACCCAATGAGAAGAGGTCTCCGGATAAAGGAGCCGAACAGGAATTGTAAATTCCTACGAATGATTATAAACTTCAACAAACAAGATAGCCATGCTCTGCTAAATGAATTTGTGCAAACGCCCACGTACGGGGGAGGGTCTCGGAACGTGAGATCAAGCTAGAGGCAACTCCCAAGCGGTAGGGTGTGGGGTTGTTTGAACTCGCAAGAATTAATGCTAATTAAAACGGCTCTACAGCGCTGGGTTAACAACGAGTCGCAAATTTATTGAACAAGAATTAAGAACGTACAAAATTAACAATATAAATGCTAAGGAGTACTCCCAAAAACACTAATCTCTTAGAACTATCAATACAGGCCCCGGGGCCACAAAAACCCAAACCCTTGGATTCGTCTTCCCTTAACAGGCCTTAACAGCCTTAAGCAAGATATTCCAACAGATACTTATATAATAACCCTCTTACGTTAAGTATTACAGGGTTCATTCACATTTAACTAGCCTAGCCAGACAGTGAGTTTTATTATGCCAGTTTATTGCAAGCACTGCAGGCCAATGTCTGTTGTAGTCTGCATCTTCTTTTACTTTAAGCTGTATGCACAAGCAGTGTGCTCATCTCATAGGGGTTTCATAAGTCTGGGTACGATTGACCAGACCGTGTCATGCCATCCTTTTGTCTTATGCTCCTCTGCTTGCTAGTTTAAAATTTACAACGCATAGGGCAAGGACCAGGGGGAAGAAGGCAGTAACCCTCCCTTAAGTATTCTCTTCGTTAAAACGATGCGTCTCCCGGCGCCACACAGCCAATCGCACCTATGACTCCTCTTTAACAACCCTTATACATGACGAAGTGACAGACTGGTCGCAAATATATATGCCTGGTACTCACAATACTCCTGGCTTGTTAGGAATCTACAATTAAACTTATTGCCTCTAAAACTTTGTAAGCTACACAGCTTTTAAACAATATCCTTCTGCCGTTACTCTTAACTCTCGCGTGGGCAGAGGGCACAAACTCGAATGGGTGTGCGGCGTTCGAAAACAAGCAGTCACAGTCATAGGAATTTTGCATAATCTGTCCAGGTGCCCAGCTTTAACACATTAAAATAAGCTAATTATAACAAGGAACCATCTCACCGAGCAGTCATCTTATTCGTGCTGGTCTCAACTTTGAAGACAAGAACGGTCTCGAACACATGGCTTCGGCGGCGTCATCGCATTCTTATGAGCAGCATGGTACGTCAATAACATCAGGGTTCTCCCCAGGCCCTTTTGAAAGGGCGTGCCGCCCGGCTGATTTTGGTGACCGCCCGGCTGAATACACGAAAAACTGCACACCGCTGTATAATATTTTATTTGTTTTTAATTTTTGACTGCCCAGCTATTTTATCTTTCCACCCAGCTGATAAAATTCCTGTGGAGAACACTGAACATTGTCCCGTTTTCAGATTAATAGCTCTATTACTGGCAACATTAATGACCAGGGAACTGAAAAAAAACTGACCATAGCGGCATATAACCAGTAAACATTACATGCGTCTTTACTGTTGGACATCGTTCTATCGGCAACGCTCTTACACTATACGCTCGCTGCGTCTTTCCTCCTCTACATCTTTAACGCATATACTTTTTGTTTCACATAATAATCAACATTAAAAACAGACGCTCAGATTCTCTGAATCCGATCCCAACAAAGGTTTCATGACCCAACAGACACTGCATTGTCGCAGCATTCACTCTTCTTACAACACTATGTAAAATCTACGACAATTATAACGACTTAACAAAACAATAATGAATCTTATGCACTAAAGTTTTCAACCAGTATTAATGCATTAAAATTGAACGGAACTAGCACTTAAGCAGTTTTCTTAAATCTGTCACAATATAACATCCACCCTCGATTAAAAATCGATTTAGTAAGCCTTATTTCCCGCATACAATTAAACCACCAATTTCCCACTATGATCTACAATGCTCCCAATACCTCGTGCCAAAAATCACGATAAAAGCATAAAATAACATAAACTCACACTGATTACAGTCACAAATTCAATTCACTATGGAAGTGGAGGCGAACCAAAGATTGAGATTTATTGATTTCTAGAGTAGGTGAAAGATTGGCATTTGGAATCCATAGAAAACCCAACTACATCCCCACATTCATCAAAAAGCACTCGAACCATTGCCACCCACAAAAATTAGCAGCGTTCTACTATCAACTCAGAAGCATGGCCCTCATCCCACTCACGGAACAAGCAAGGAGAGAAGTTGAAACCATCAAGAGTTTTGCAAAATATAACTGATACCAAGCAGAAATCATTGATAAACTCCAACAGAAAATAGCCTAAAAATTGAGCAGATCATAGCCCTCAAATCCAGGAACAAAGAAGATTGGACCAAGCAAACATTAGTGCTTCCTTTTAACAAACACCTCAATCATAGTTTAAAGGTGGCGCTTAGGAGCGTTAGTACCCTTAAGAGCAAACTCTGTAGAATGAAGGACACAATACCCAAGGAAAAAAGAGGCAGGAGTATGTATATTTAAATGCGCCTCCTGTCCTAAGTTTTATATTAGGAAACTCACGTCGTGCAATAAACCCTAGAATGAAAGAACATATTGCGTGTATTAAGCATGTCAGATAAGGCATATCTGCATTTGCAGACCACATACTGAGAGCAGGATATGATTACACACGCAAAAATTTCAAAATAATTCATTCATGTAGCGACCCTAAGTTTCTTGAGTCCCGTGAAATTGTTAAGAATAAACCAATAAATCAACTACTTAATGGAGACGATGGCACAATGTCAGTTGAAGAATGGGTACCTATAATGGATTCTATTTTACATGAATAATTGTGAATATTCGCCTTTCTTCAAGTGGCTGTCCGGCTCTTTTATCCAGAGACCTCGTCTCATTGGGTGAATCATACTTTAACTTTTTTTCCGGATTGGTTAACGTCACCATTGAAGTTGTGCACTAATTCGTCGCTTTGTCTCAAATTTTACTATAAATTCGGTTATTTAATTGTTGTACTCTGACTCTCAAATGTCTGATTGTCCAAGTGTCTTGCTAAAGACGTAATCAGTGAAATGTACATACAAGTTAGTATTAAACTCTTTCTGTGGATTTGTGTTTTCTCTCTTCTTTTTATTGTTTCAGTGAACCATTGTCCACAGTTTCTGGCGTCCCATGTGTTTATGAATACTGACGATGTCTGAAAGGATGAAAGTTGATTTTAGTCTATCTGAATAAAATCTTTGTTTAGTAAAGTGGATGTTTTGAATAACTATATATATACAGTGCAATTCAACATGAGTAAAATAATGGATCTAATAGAGCATGTTCAAAATGCACATTTTTCTTCACAAGACAGAGTCAGTTGATATTGCTGTTCTAAGGATTGTAGGATCAATCTGCCGAGAACTTTTCTTAAAGGACAAGTACTACTTAAAAACCAATTTTTGTCTAAATAATCTAGAGTGAAAATAAATTAATGTAGTATCATTAAAAATTGCCAAAAATTTCTCTAAATATATAAAAACTGCGTTTATATACGTATTTCGTAAAATCCGTCGCACTCCATTTTGGAGCGATTATCCCTGTGACGTCATCGGCCTGCTGAAACGCGAGCTGTAGCTACTTTTAGTATTGTATGAGGTATACGATATGGCTAAGTGCGGCTCGGATAGCAGTTCTGAATTCTCTTCAAGCGACAAAAATTTCGATGGAGATTTTAAAAATATTCTATGAAATATTTGAAAATCGTGAAATTAAGCCATACCAATTGGAGCCACAAATAGAAAGATTTGCCATCTGAACTTCTAGGCAATTGCCATGACGGGGAAAACACCCCTCCCACATGGCTTAATATTCATAAGTGGGAGTGTTGTCATATATTTTTGACTATGATATACTGTACATCAGTGATGGCCAACATGTGGTAATATCAAAACACGCGTCACGCCATCCTCGACAATTATCAAGAACAGTTGTTTCTCATTTCATTTCATTTTATTTAACTTAAGTGTGTGTAGAGCGAAACCAGTCTTCAAAGACCGCCCATGGGATCAAGCAAAAGCGGTTGTCAAATGCAGATGGTTTTTATATACAGGTTCAATCAAAAAATACAATTAAACAACATACCAAATTTAAAATGAAATTCATGGAGTCCTTGCAGTGCATAGTAGGAAGAAAACTCACAGAATTCAGACTGGTTTCTCCTTTTATTTCTGGCTTTGTAAAGGATCAGGGAGTACTGCAAGGCCTCCAATATCAATATTTCATAATATAATTAAAAACAATAAAAAAGCTTCTTTTTAGCATTATGGCAAGAAGCTCTACCTTCAATGAACAGACTTGGATTTTTGTTCAGCATGTCTATTGAGAATATTTGAAGACTCTTCTGTAATATGGTTAGCTTTTTTCCGGAGTTAAAAATGACATTCCACACCACAACAAAAATTCACCACGCTTGATAGTCTGTTGGATTTCTTCATGGAATTTTTAGCCAGGTTTCTTCAGACCATATGTGTTCACTCCTTGAAAACTGATCAGAGGTTGGTATTCTCTGAAAAACGTCCACAGCGTGGTTGAAATGGGGATTTGGTCCAAATAAACACATATTTTGCATAAAATAGTTTTTTTTTTTCCCTTCCTTTCATTTTAAAGGATGATTTGTGTGAGATTTGCTTGATGCTGAAAGCTCAAAGCGTGTTGTGCCATCTCAGTCGTCCATTGTTTTCTTTTTGTAGTATTGGCTGCAATAAAAAATATGGTATAATCCATTTAATACGAAAACATTTAATAGGAAATTATTTCTGCACCAATCCCCTCAAGGAAATTTTACATATTGTATTATTCTATTCATGTGAAATTTTTTTATGGAAATTTCAGATAATACAAAATAATTTTTAATAAAATTTTGATAAAAATACGACTAGATCTCTTAATTTGAGGAAATATTTCTTAACGTACTAAATCAGTCAATGCTGTTAAGCCTTGTAATGTTTGCGCTCAAAGAGTTAGATCAGGTGGTACTCCTCATGACAGATGACTAGTACACATGAGGAATAATTTTGATCATGGGTAAACAGCCAGTTGTGGTTTTATAACTAAGAAATTGATCAATAGGTGAAAGAATCCACTATTCTTGATTTTGTTTTTTTTTGTATTTCGCTTTAAAGTTTGTATTTATGATCTAAATTTCTCGAATTTATTATAGTATAAAATTATGTACACTCTTCGGATATTACGAATTAAAATCTTGTTCCCTTGGATTTCGTATTAAGCAGGGTAACTTAACAAGTACATAGAGCAACACACAAAGTTTTTAAATTCCTGGCAGACCTATGTTTCCGCTTGCAGCCGCTAGAGGGCTACAGCCGCAAAATTGATGGATCGGCCGTGTTGGAAATGATGATCAAGAAAGTTGCTATAGCCTCCACGTTCCCCTGACTTACCCCTTATGACTTGTTTGTATGGGGGTATTTGATGGACTTTGTGCTGCTATTACCAGCTGATTTGCCATTACCTAGCTCGTATCACCAATCTTTTGCTCAGATTGACAAAGACATGCTTCATCGATTACAGATTTTATATCTGTAGAGTCACTAAAGGGACACATTATCGAGCACTTGTAAAATGGAGAAAAAACCTTGGCGAATTGCTGTATGTAATTAAAAAGTTTTGTGATATGTTTAATAATACACATAATAATAATATCATGAAACTGGGGCAATCATTTGTGTACACACCCTGTACTGTAATTTCTGCCTGGCAGCTCTCCTGTGATAGCTTAGCTGGTGAAGATACCTGAGTTATGGTATGAATCACTTGCTTACCTGATATGGTTGGACTCGAATCCCCTTAAAAATAGCTCAATGTATGAATTTTGTCTTTTGGAATGGCCTGCAGCTCTGCCATCCCATTGTGCTTTATCGGAAACCTTTCAATGGCTTCTTTATCTTCAGCTTGGGAATCACTAAGCTTCTGACAAAAATTGATGCAGTATTCTACTCTACACGTTCCTTCATTTTGGATAAAATGAAAATGCAATATGAATACAGTAATTGACCATCCCACACAATGGTTGTGTCACGACTACTAGCATGATCAGCAAGGGCACAAAAATTCATATGTACTCATGAAGATATCCCACTCGATTGTGGAAAGTGGCGCTGTCATAGGGGCATTAAATTTGCGTGTCAATATTCATAATCTGATACTCTTCAGACAGACCTCGTGTTGTGGCATGTCCGCAGCATTGTAATGGGATTTCCTTCTACAATCCATTTGCAGAGTCCTTATTTGACATTGCAATCTGAATGTGAATTAATTGCTTCCTTCTTGGTTTTGGGTTTTTTGATGGCAGGCAGTGGAATTTCAAAAAAAATGAAATTTAGGGAAATTTAGCGCTGACTTATACCATCTTTTTATTGTCCAACAATATGTCCTCTTTGGATATCATTCCGTATTTTCTCTAAAATCTTTGAAAAACTTTTCTTCACTCGCTTTTCCCAATATATATACAATCACAATTTTCTCAATCCCTGCCAGTACTCATTTATCCCTTCACTAAGTGTGGAAACTGCCTGTCAAGATCTTCTAGAATTTCTCTCTTTGGAGATGACTCAAAGGAAATATGTAGCATCCATTTTCATAGATTTTACAAAAGCGTTCGATTCTATTTCTGTTCAATTATTACTTTCTAAACTTTATTCTTTATACGGTATTCGTGGCTTACCTCTCTCTTGGCTTACCAGTTTATTGTCGGATCGAAGATATTTTCTTTCACACTTCGGGAAAGATTCTTTGATTCTCATCAGAAACTTAGGGGTTCCTCAGGGATCGATCCTTTTGCCCCTGTTATTCAATCTACTTGTAAATGATTTACCTTGTATCTTTACGGCCTCCAAACCGATATTATATATGCTGATGACACTGCATTACTGTTTTCTTGTTCAAATATTTCTCTTTTGCTTTCTGCTTTAAACCTGGCCCTTGAGGAACTAAGACGCTGGTGCCATGCTAATTTCTTAATTGTTAATATTGAGAAAACGAAGGTGATATTTTTTTTATCAAAAAAATAGATTCAATATTCCCGCTTCACCTTTAATTTACTATGGTTCTTCATTAATTAATACAATTACGGTGTTCACTTACCTAGGACTTACTTTATCCTCCGACTTGTCACGGGATGCACATGTTGATAAATTATTATTAAAGCTCAATAAAAAAAAAAGGAATTATTACTAGATTGCACTTTCTCCCTTTGAATATCTTACTTTTACTTTACTTTTCATGGATACATTCTTCTTTATGTTTTGGGGTTATTTTTTGGGGCTCTACATCATCATCTAATCTTACGCGCATATTAAAATTTCAAAAATGGTTTCTTCGTACTCTTTTACACCTTCCTAAATCTTCCCCCGTGTCTCAGTACTTTTCATCTTTGCGAATACTTACCATTTATCAAATCTACTTCTCGGCTTTATGTATATTTATCTACAAATCAATTAACTCTTTGATACAGCTTTCTTCTCGCATTATAATTCAATTTAATTGTGATAGGTATTACTACAATAATCGTTCTTCCAGTGAGATACGGATCCCAACATCACTGTCAAATTATCGCTACCGCTGTGTTTCCCATTCAGGGATTAAATGCTGGGTCCATCTGCCCCTTGAAATCCGCTCTTTGGCTTCTTACCCCTTGTTTCGAAGAGCCCTACGAATTTTCTGTCTTCATTATGTACCTACAAACATGAAATTTGCTAATCAGCATTCAGTTTAACCTATTATTAAATTTTTCTTGCTAGTTTTATTTGTTCTAACTTCACCTTTGGTCTCATTTTTGTTACATTCCTAATTTATTATATTATTTATATGGTCCCATTTGAGCACTAATTTTGTTTTTAATGGGCATTTTAATATCATTAGAATAATTACCCTCTGTAGGTTTTCATATGTAAAATTTCAGGAGCTTTATTTGCTTTTATTTATTCGTTTTTAGTTTTATTTTAGCCGAAGCTGGCTTTATTAATTTTGTTATTAGATATAATTATCCTTTTTGCTAACCTTATTGTTTATTTTTCATTATTTGGTTATTTATGCCCTCCTGGCCTAACTTATTGGTATGTACCATAATGGCCTCGTAGGGCATTGCTGTATTATTTTTTCTAACCTAAATAAATAAATTTCTGCACCAATGGTTCGAGGCATCCTTTTTGATGCTGAAGATATATTGATGCACGCAAGAAAAAAAATCATGTCCATAATAAAATATGTGAATTTCTTCGAAACAAAAACAATGGTGATGGAAAACATGGGAGGCTGCAAAAAGTTCGGTGGGTTTTTAATATGTTTTTTGCCAATGTATGCTCAAAAAATTTAATATTATTTTGTTTATGCATGTATTCATGATGATGAATCTTGCATGCAGTGTATTAATTTATGCTGTGAAGCATAGGCCATGCCTCCGTTGATGTCATGGCCTCACCCAAGATGGATGCTCCGCTATTGGAAATTGTATTGGGAATTTTCGTTTATCCACACATTTAGGATTCAAATTAAAAATTTTTAAATATGCAACGATGTTATTAATGCACTAATCTTTCGATTTAAATAAAGTTGTATCTGATGGTAGAGATGTCCTTTAATTCAGTAAAATTCTTTTTTCCTTATAGTTTAGTACTTTCTTTGTGGTGTATTCCTGGAAGTTTATGAATGCACTGAGTACAGTCGTTCCTCGCCATATTGCGGTTCATTTTTCGCAGTCTCACTGTATTGCAGATTTTATATATTTATTATTTTAATTAATTACGTGGTAAAATAAATATTTTCTAGCCTAAAACATTGAAAATAATAATAACATATTAAAAGAATATTAATTCAAAAAAAAAATAAGTAGTGCATGTATGGAAAATGCATGCTTCCACTTGAGCTAGTTTGGCCACTTGTGATCGTACACATAGAATTTAAATGTTGTTAAAATTACGTAGGGTTAGAACAACACATAGAATTGATGGGCTAACTACGGACAGTGGGCCGCATCCGTTTTCTTTTCGGCTCGCTACCGGATTCCATGCGGCCCGCAAGATTATTTAGAAATATGTACAAGAGAGACCAGAAATAGGATAATTTGAAATTATTTTTAGGGAAACTAAAAACAGTGCACTTTATATTAAAAATCTTTAATAAAAAAATTTGCCCGTCACTGGTTTAGAGTGTAGAAAGTGTTTAAGAGCATAGGAAGCGTATTAGGGTGTGGGAAAGCTTTATAAGAGTATGGGGAGGGTTTTAAATAATAAAATAAATATAAGGTCGCTACTTCGCGGATTTTCGCCTATCCTGTGATAGACGAGGGATTATTGTATTGCAAAATCCTTCAGATGAACATGAACTTCTGAATACCTAGCAGTAGTAATGGTTGCAAAATTTTGATTCTCACTGGCGGTACAAATGTACATTGATTCTCGGATTAGTTCTTAGCTCTTTTAACATGGAAAAGTAGTTGACCCTGGGCCATTTATGTTAAACGATTTCCAAAATTTCAGAATATTCGGTTGTATTAAATTGTTAGAATTGACTCGTATTAAATGATTGGCTATATTGTGGTTAATAGATTATACACTTCAGACACATTATAGTCTGTAGATCGAATCTTGTCAACCTGTTTCTGCGTATGACGTCCGATTCATCATTGATTATGTCTTTCAGGTATAGTAGTTATAGTAACCACACTTTTTCCCATGCTTGGCATTCGTCCATGACTGTTTAAGTGATCACTTATTCTGGTTTTCTGAATGCTCAGTAAAATTGTCAGGGCTCAAGATCCGATCTGCAGACTATAATATTAGCATTTCTTTAATAAACAAAAAAACAAAGTGTGATTTCATGCATCTAATTTAGCAACTTGCTGCACAGTCTCCAGAAGAAGCTGCACGATTGGATCAACTGAAACAACAAGCTCAGCAGTGGCAAGCACAGCAGGCCCATCAAGCACAGTGGCAGCAGTATCAATATCAATATCATCAGCAGGTTTACCAACAGTATCAGCAACCCCAGCCACAACCGCAACCGACACCTGTTCAACCATCTGTTCAACAGTCTCAGTTGACTGCACCACCGCCACCGCCACCACCTCCTCCACCTCCGGCGGAGCAGTCAGATACTCAACAGCAATCCCAACAACAGACACCGACTTCACAAGCACAAGCGTTGCCGAATTTACAGCAACCACCACCTCCTCCACAGCAACCACCGCCAACGTCGACACAACTGCAGCAGCCACCACCACCTCAAGCACAGCTACAGCCCTCCCAGTTACAACTTCAACCTCCCCCACCACCACAACAACCATTGCCAACTTCACAGCCATCACAAACCATTCAACCTCCCCCACCACCAGCGGTTCCAAATCAGCCACCTCCTTCGTTACAGAGCCATCAGTATCAGTATCCTACTCAAGATTCACAACAACCCTATTATCAATCCTATACAGAACAAAATAAGGGCATACAGTATCCACATATAACATACAACAAACCACCACCTAGCTCATCTTCTTCGTCATTCTCAACTCAGCAACCACCTCCAGTTCAGTCTTATAATACACAACACAATCAGTATCAAAAGAATGTGGCTACTTACAAGCAGGCAGATATGACACAACAGTTTCAACAACCTCCTCCTCCAACACAGTATCAATCTCAACAGCCACCATACAATGTGCAACAATCATACCAGCATCCTTATCCTCCATCCAATTATTCGCATCCACCTCCTCCTCCACCAACACAACAACCCCCTTATCAGCAGCAATCACACGAACCTCCGCATCAGCAATACCGTCAGCATTCTCGTCAGCAGTCACGACAACATTCACGCCACCAGTCACATCAGCGATCACAGTTTTCGCAGAGCCCACAAGCATCTCAGGTAAGAAATCAGTCATGTGACATTAAAAACTGTATTTGCTTAGAATACAGGACAGGTACTTATTACTATAATTTTATTTGGAGGGTGGGGTTGAATATACAGTTTATTAGACTAAATTTAAAATCATCTTGATATAAACTTTGTTTATTTGAAATATATCTGTGCTGTGAAAATAGTAAAGTAACTTTTAGTATCCCATTTAGTATATCAGTGTTGCCCCTGGGACATTTTAGCATCATAAGGTGTTCTGAAGAGTTTTGCTTCCTAGGCGATAGCTTCAGCAATTTCCGAGATACTGACCTGAACTGTGTGTGATGTTGCACGTGGTCCATCCATGTGATATGGATGCCGTTAGGTCTCGTGATAGTCATTGAATCAAGCTTTCGTTTTATACCAAATTGTGAAGCTATCGCATGGGAGGCAAAACTTTTAACATTTCTTCCCTTTGGAGCTTTCAAACTGTTGTCTGTGCATTTTGAAAGGTAATGAAGATGAACGTTTAACTTCACTTTAAACCTTGGCTTGCCCCTTCACCCAAGCCCAGCAAACTGTTGCCCCACTTCTCCTGTGGGCATCACTGTCTATGATGATTCTGGATGCTTGATTCAGAATTTAAACTGTTACAAGCAATCAAAATTCACCTCAATAAAAATTTACTTAAGTATTGAATATTTTAAGAGTTAGTCTAATTTAATTATAAACATCAAGCAGTACATAGCCAGAGATTCCTCTGGAGAAGGGGGGAGGGGGTACTAAGACACGTGCAAACCTAGGGAAGTTTTAGATAAAATATGGTTCTCACTACAAGATTTGATCAAGCAGAATAAAAAGAAAACGATATTACACAGTTCCTTTGTTGGAATTTTCGACCCCTGCAGGCCTAAGCCTGATTCTTCAGGCAGAGATCAACAGTTCTGTTGCAAGCATGCGGTTTAATAAATAAATAAATAAAAGAATGAGACAATTTAAGATTATACATGTACATAATTGTAAATTGTGCCTATGTGTTCATTTCCGAAACTCAAATTTTTTTTTATTTTCCTGAAATTGACACCAAAAATTCATGAAAAAAAAAAATTCTCTATGTACGTACATGGCTATTTTTATACATTTAACTCAATGGAAACGGCAAATAGAAGAACCAAATAAAAATTACACATTCTTAGAGGGTACCTTAAATTGTGCCTTGACACATTTTTTATGTCAATTGGGTAAGCCTTTTAAGAGATATTAATTTTTTTCCCTAAAATTTAAAAAATGGCTGTAGCATTCAAACAGCGAACCAAACTCAATAAACTCCTGTCATTAAGGCTAATATTTTTTGTAAAAGTTTGGCTCTGATGAGTTGCTTTGGAGTTATTAATGACGGGCCCCCCTCCCCC